>CM067170.1:120936468-120962129 GCA_034093135.1 Erigeron breviscapus | reverse complement strand
GGGCAGCAGGTGATCTAGGGGCTTATTGTTGATCACCAAGTTATAGTGAGGGATTCCGCACCTCAAGATAACTGGAGCAAGCTATTAACGATCCGTACCAGGGGACTTACAATTGGTATCAGAGCCTCTTGGTTTAATACCGGAAGGTTATAGCTTGTTGGTGATAGACAACGTATCGTTTAGGGTCGTCTAGCCGTGATTCTTTCACGGAGTTCTCGACCGAAAACATTAGTATTGAGATCTGGTCGTCTAGCCGTGATTTTTTTCATGGAGTTTACGACCGAAATCTTTATTTTTGAGATCTGATCATCTAGATTTCGAGGACGAAATCCTTTTAACTGGGGAATAATGTAACATTTGTGAAATTTGACTAGATTTGACTCATAAATTTAATGTAAATGATTTTCGAGAAAATATATGAATAGTAACCGTATTTGTGAATAGTACTCGTATACGTGAATAGTAACCGTATTTGTGAATAGTACCGTATACGTGAATAGTAACGTATTTGTGAATAGTACCGTATTTGTGAATAGTAACCGTATTCATGAATAGTGATTAAGAATAGTAATCACGAATAGTAACGGTAAATAGTAAAGGTAAAAAGTAAATTGTAAATAGTAAAGGTATAAAGCATATTCCAAAGCATATGCTAAAGCATATTCTAAAGCATATGCTAAAGCATATTCTAAAATTATTTTCTATATATAGTCACCTTAGTTTAACCATAAAACTCACACCATTATATATTCACTTCTAAAAATATCTCTTTCTCTCTAATAAAGAAATTAACTTATAACAATAATCATCTTCAAAGAATCAAGAATTCAAGGTTTTAATTGGTTCAAAGTGTTCATCCTCTCTATTTACTCCAAATTCGAATTTATGCATCAAAAGACTTTTGGTAAGTTAAACTCATTCCATAATCATCATTTTATGTTCATTAACTTGTTTCTAGTTGATTTCAAGTATATTCGGGTCACGAATCGGGTCAAAATGCAATTAAAGTCTTAGAAATGGGTCAAATGATTTGGGCATGATTTTGATGTTTTAAGATAAAACTAGTTGATGGGTTATGTTTATGTGGTGAATTCATATTTAGTATAGGTTCAAACATGAGTATTTTAGCTTCCTTAATCGATTTCTAGGCTAAAAATGAGTTTTGGAGGGTGTTTGGTTCGTATTTGGGTTGATGAATTATGCAGAACTGAAAACTGAAATGTAACGGCCGTTACATATGTAACTCCCGTTACTATATGTAACGCCCGTTAGGGACTGATTTTGACAACATTTTCAAACGTCAATAACTTTTGAACCGTAAGTCCGTTTTCGATGATTCCAGTGACCACGGAAGCGTAATTGAGTCTAGTTTCTAGTGGTGTATGCCTCTGAGTCCAGAACTTAGTTCTAACCTTTCCAAAGTTTTGATAAAACAACAGTGGTCAAGTTTCGACTAGTCATTATGAAACAAAATGTAATAATTTCACTTCGGTTAGATCAAAGCCTTATAAAATGGACATAATAAAGCTTTTATGATAAGAATAGGGCAATATTCATAGGACCATACCTCTTGAGATGCTTTAGGATTAATGTAATACGTGTATGATTAGGTTTTGGCTATCGTGGACATCGGTTCTACTTTCTTTCGACTTGGGATTTTATTACTCATTTCAGGTGAGTTTCGTAAACCCTCCCTACTCAATTGAGATTCGGGCTGAAAAGTGTACATATACGTGTTTGTTAAACGTGCTTGTCGAACGTTGTTAATCGTTATATGGAATCGTATTTGTAGAACGTGCTTGTTAAACGTTGTTAATCGTATATGGAATCGTTGTTGTTAAACGTTGTATTGTATGAAACGTAAACGTTGATCATGCCTTTGAAATATATGTAAGTCATGCCGTTGATCATGCATTTGGAATATATGTAAGTCATGCCGTTGATCATGCATTTGGAATATATGTAAGTCATGCCGTTGATCATGCATTTGGAATATATGTAAGTCATGCCGTTGATCATGCATTTGGAATATATGTAAGTCATGCCGTAATGATCACGCCTTTGGAACATATGTAAGTCGTGCCAAAACGTTGTTGAATCGTGTTATGTGTTGATGTTGTGCTAACGTATACCCTTTTAGGGTTTTCTTGATGTGATTAGGTATTCTAATCCCCGTATATCGTTAACGGTTGTATTTCCCGATACGTTTATTCCTTGTTATATGTCCCTACGAACTCACCAACTTTATGTTGACGCTCTTTAGTACACTTTTCAGGTAATCAAGTTAATCAGAGGCAAAATGGATGATTGCATTGTTTGCTTGTTAGAATTGGACTAGCTTTGGACTTCTGGATCCGTGATCCTTATTCTCCCTTTAATGGGTTACTTTTAGGATCAACTATTATCGAATTTGAACTTCCTTTTATTATTGATTGAACGAGTATTTGATGAATGTTGATGAATGTATATGTTTGTACGAGTTTATGGATCGTTTCGATCTTATGTTTTCATATAGTTGACTCTACATAATTCTCATGTCGTGCTGTGCTATTTCTAAGTGATACCCCATGATTCCGCCATGTTGGGGTGTTACAGTGCCATTACTTGGATTTACTTTGATTGTTTTGATGATGCTTAATGGTAACACCAATTTTAAAGGTACCATCCGTTACGGATGGGGCAGATTTTGAAAGTGATCCTTTCCGCTTATTTTAAACGCCGTTTGGCAAAGTTTTAAAAAATCCAAGTTTTTAAACGACGGGTGTTACAGTATCTTACTTCCTCTTTCTCATATTCATTTTAGTTTAACGAGTCTAGTTAATGAATTTCGGGACGAAATTCCTTTAATGGGGGAATAATGTAACATTCGTAATTTTTGACTCGATTGACTTATTATAAACGTGATCAAACGCGGCTTATGTAATCATGAACCGTTGACTAAAACGTGTTAAATGGCTAACTAATTTAGTTAGTTGAGTTGACTTAATGCCTCTTTGACGATTTAATGACGTGTATTGAACTAGACGAGACAATGTGGTCAAGTTAAACGATTTTATGACGTTACATGTAACTAGTAAGTGATCGGGTTCACCCATGGATATGATCCATGACCCATAACCCACCAACTTGACCCAACCCACCTCCTTACCATCCATCCATCATTCATCTCCTCTTTCTCTCTCTCACTTAAGAACTCTTGCATATCTCTCTCTCTCTCTCTCTAAATTCTCTTCTCAATTATTGTTTCAAGTTATTAGGCAAGAATCATCATCTTCATCATCATTTAATCATCATATCAAAAGTTTGGAGTTTCAAGTGCAAGAAATTCATTCTTAAAGCTTAATTTCGGATTTAAAGCATTCATGGAAGATTTGGTGAGTAAACTTGTTTCATTATTATAGTTTATTGTTTATTATCACATTTCTAGTAAAAACCAAAGGATCTTGGGTTGAAATTCGAGTCAAAACCATTTTTATTCGAAAAAATGTTACAATTAGGGTTTCCAAGACCATAAACTAGGTCAAAATCGGGTCATGCTTGAATTTGGTGTTTTGATTTGGAAACTTGAAGTGGGTTACGTCTACTTAAGTGTAATTATGTCTTGAAATGAGTTTTTAACCTTTACAAGTCGTCTTGGAAGTCAAATTAGGGTTTTGTAGTGTTTTGGGTCGAAATTGTATTCATTAACTGCTACTGCACGTTTTGTTTCTGGTGTGGCGTCTCTAACGCCCACCTTTGGCGTAATGGACGCTAGTGGTGTTGTAGCTGAGCGTCTGGTATGGCTCCAAGGGCGTAGCTTACACTGCATGTTCTTGGGTGGCGTCTTGTACGCCCATCACACCTTCAATGGGGTCTGCTTTTTTTTTTGAGGGAGTATGCCAATATGATCTTAGCTTATGATCTTAATGAGGTCGAGACGCTAAAACCACTTTGCACCACCGCCCCTTACGCTCAATTGTACCGTCCGTTACGCCACTTAGACTTGTACCACCGTAACCCTACGCCACCAGCGCCGTAACTTACGGTGCCTTGCACCTCATACTTTCCTGTTTTGTTAGTTTCACCTCTAGGACCGAGGGTCGAGTCGAGCTTCGACCTAAGCCATCTCTTGACTTCTAAAGTGACTTGTACAAGCCTCGATGGTCATTCAAGTCTATAAAGCCACTTGTGAAAGCCTTAATTTAAGTTTGACTAGATTTAGCAAATGTACATTAAATATAATAATAGATTCGGGAACGAAAAACCTGGACGACTTAATCGTTCAAAATTTCTTCGATCTTTAATGACTTTATCGAGTCCCGGGAACCTTTCAAATGACTTGAGTCACAATTAAAACACGAATTAGGGTTTTGACTTGATTATTAATATGTATATGTATATAATTATAGGTCGTGGACGCGAGGCGAATCATTGAACGATCTTTACTCAATAATAACTTGACTTTAACTTGCTATTGCCGATCAAGGTGAGTTCCGTAGCTCCCTACTCAATTGAGATTCGGGCTGAAAAGTGTACATACTTGTTTGATTGTTGATTAATTGATTGTTCGATTGACGTTTTGAATTATCACTCGGTTGATTATGCTTTCGGTTATGAATGCTTGTTGTGGTTAGGATAGTTGTACATACATGGAAGACGATTATGCCTTCAATGAGTTGTAGATGTGGTGGGAAGGCTGCGGGTGACCCTATATATAAGCATCTATGATTCCTTGAAAGTAGAATCATATGAAGTGTATGTGATTCGAGACGTTATATAACTAGATGATTGCTTGTATTTACGTGTTTGCACGTGTTTATGACGAGACGTTATGGATTGTTTAATCCATATTATATACTTATGAGACGAAAGACGTTATATTTGTTATATATATTGTATAAGACGTGGACGTGGACGGTGGATTGACGAATCCACACCCGGTATGATCATGGCCACTTTATGACGATATTATACTTATGACGTATGACGTATATTATATATTATTGTAAGACGTGACGGTGGATTGACGAATCCACACCCGGCATGATCATACTCGGGATACGGGTTGTTGAACCCATATTATGACGTTATTATATATATGGACGATTATTGAGACGTTGACGTTATTGTATTGACGTTGTTATTATATTTATATTGACGATTATTGAGACGTTGACGTTATTGTATTGACGTTGTTATATTTATATTGACGATTATTGAGACGTTGACGTTATTGTATTGACGTTGTTATATTTATATTGACGATTATTGAGACGTTGACGTTATTGTATTGACTTGTGCTAACGTATACCCTTTTAGGGTTTTCTTTGACGTGATTAGGTATTCTAATCCTCGTATATCATTAACGGTTGATATCCCGACACTTGATTCCTATTACTTACCCCTACGAACTCACCAACTTTATGTTGACGCGTTTTAGTACACTTTTCAGGTGAACAGGTGAATCAAAGACGTATTGGATGTTTCATTGCATGCTAGGATTGGACTTGGAATGTTCCCTGGATCCGTGATCCATTACACCCGATTAAGGGTTATGTTTATGTGTGATCTGGTACTTGCATTCTTGAATGGTTGGTATGGATTATTGAATCCTATTTATGCATTTAGTTTTACTCTACATAATTTCCATGTCGTGTTGTGCTATTTGTGTAACCCTCATGATTCCGCCTTGTTGGGGTGTTACAGAATGGTATCAGAGCCGTGGTTGTAGAGAATTAGGTGGATTGACCTAGCCTATAGCCATTGCACCCACATTTCATATTAGCATGCATGATAGGAAATTTATGTGTGCAACGTGAATTGTATGAGACATAAGACTTGTTTAAGCGGAGTTCGTAGGGTTTGCATGACTTGATGACTTGATTGTTACGTGATGGCTTGATTGACGTATATGATAGTGTCGGGATACACCGTGAATTGTTGAATCGTTGTGATGGATGTTGATGTGTGGAATCTTGGAACCATTTATTGTTTGTCCCTAGCAAAGTGAAATGATGGCATTAACGGAGTATGACACTCGGTAACCCTAGAGGAGCCTGATCAACGAATCTATGGTTACCCTATGTCATATGAAAGCTAATGATCTCGTGGATTGCGCATTGCGGATGAGGTATAGTAGGTAACCCGGTGTGTCTAATGGGTGTTGGTTGGGTGGAGGGTTAGCCGCTGGTACACCCTGTATACATACCTGACCAATACTTAGAGGACATAATGGAACCGAGTCCCGACATCCATTCAATATATTAACGGTGTGGAGGGTTAGCCGCTGGTACACCCTGTATACAAACACCTTTAATGTATTGAATGTTGAAGTTAGATTCGGACTATGCTTTACCCGCCTTGTTAATGACTTGACCCCTTTATATTTGTATGAATTGGTTTGAAATTGTGGAATTGATTGAGAATTGAATGAAACGATGATGCTTTGCCTTGTTATATTTGAATTGGTACGTTGATTTGAATGATTTGGTTATGGTTGAATTGGAATTGTGTAATTAGTTAGAATGTAAATGAAATGATGATGACATAGTTATTGCCATGATAATATCCCCGTAGAGATACATGTTCTTGTAATAGCTTAGGATAGTCAAATATTGGATTGTTTGTTATATGACGGTTGATAGCGAATGTTCGTGTGCGAAATGTGAGAATTAACTTGGTAACCCAACACGTGTGTTCAAGGAAAGATGGTTAGACTACGGAGAGCTAACATGAATTATAGGCGCCAAAACGAGTGAGAGGATCCGGTTGAATCAAGGAAATCAATGAAGTAGAGGCGATGGAGGTGGTCGTGGAGACCGTGGTAATCGTGAAGGACGTGAGAGAATCGAGTGGGTTAAGTATCAAAATGTGTCCCACCAATCGTCGTGCCTTTCTTTAAATGCCATCCCGATTAATGCTCGAAATCCCCCGATGGCCCGAGGTACTTGTCATGAGTGTGGTAGTCAAGATCACCACCGAAATAAGTGCCCCAAAATCTTATCGGCCAACAACAACAAGCTCCATAACAACTTGTTCCCCGTGGACGAGCTTTTGCCGTGAATGCGGCCGAGGCTCGTGTTGATCCAAACGTCGTGGCAGGTACTTTTCTTCTCAACAATCAATATGCCACCGTATTATTTGACTTGGGTGCCGATTTTAGTCTTGTTTCCAATGATTTCATACCGTTGATCGATGCTAGCCATAGTCCGTTGTCATATTACTTTGAACTTGAATTGGTAAGTGACGGGTTAACGAAAATTGACCAAGTTGTCCGTGATTGTACTTTAGAATAGTGTGATCACCCGTTTCTCATAGACCTAATTCCTTTTGATATCGGTAGTTTTGACGTGATTGTGAGAATGGATTGGATGTCGGCAATGAATGCGGTTATAGATTGCGGTAGTAGGGTAGTGAGGATTCCGTTAGAAAATGGTGAAGAATTAGTATTTCAAGGCGAGACGACCGAGCCATGGGATGGGAAAAATATATAGTGTTAATGTCACGAAAGTTGAATTGAAGACCGTGCCCGTGGTTAATGAATTCATGGATGTATTTCCGGATGACCTACCGGGTTTGCCTCCATCTCGTCAACTCGATTTCCATATTGATCTTATTCCTAATGCTTCTCCCGTGGCCAAAGCACCCTATCGCTTAGCCATGACCGAAATGCAAGAGTTGGCCACCCAACTCAAAGAACTTCAAGAAAAAGGGTTTTATCCGCCTAGTCATCACCGTGGGAGCGCACCGGTTTTATTTGTCAAGAAGAAAGACGGCTCATTTCGAATGTGTATCGGTTATGGAGAACTAAATAAACTCGCGTTATCCTCTCCCAAGATTCGTTTGATCAACTTCAAGGTGCTCGTTTCTTTTCTAAGATTGATTTGCGGTCAGGTTACCACCAATGGCGTGTACACGAAAAAGATATTCCCATGACGGCCTTTCGAACACGTTATGGACGCTTGAAATTATGGTTATGCCTTTTGGGTTGACCAATGCACCGGCGGTGTTCATGATTCTGATGAACCGGGTGTGTCGGCCCTACTTAGATAAATTTGTCATTTGTTTTCATCGATGACATCCTTATTTATTTCAAGAACGAAAGAAGATCATTCGGAACACTTGAGGAAAGTTTTAGAGTTACTCCGGGAAGAGGATTTGTATGCAAGTTCTCCCAAATGTGAATTTTGGCTCGAAGAGGTCCACTTTCTTGGTCGCGTGGTGAACAAGGAAGGAATTCATGTGGACCCAATTGAAATCGAAGTGGTGAAGATTTAGAGACGACCCGAGACACCAACCGAGATTCACCAATCTCTTGGTTTGGCGGGTTATTATAGACGATTCACTGAGGGCTTTTCGAAGATCGCCCAACCTTTGACTTTGTTGACTTAACGAGAAAGACAATTTGATTGGGGTGAGAAACAAGAACAAGCCTTCCAATTATTGAAAGACAAGTTGTGTGATGCACCAATTTTACGCTTGCCCGATGGAGCCGATGATTATGATTGTGTTATCCGGTACCACCCGGGTAAAACAAATGTTGTAGCCGATGCCTTAAGCCGAAAGGAATGCATAAAGCCAAGACGAAAGAGCCATGAACCTTACCGTGCAAAGGAGTGTTCGCGACTCCATCATTGAAGCACTACACGACTTAGAAGAACAATTTGATAGAAAGGACGATGACGGTTTATACTATGTTGAACGATTGTAGATCCGCGTTTTGTGGGCTAGATGAAATTGATGAATGAAGCTCACAAGTCGGCCTACTCGGTTCACCCGGGGTCCGACAAGATGTATTTTGACATGAGAGACTTGTATTGGTGGCCGGGAATGAAGAAAGACATTGCAAGATACGTTAGTGAATGCATCACGTGTTTACAAGTAAAAGCCGACCACAAGAAACCACCCGGTTTACTAGCTCAACCGGTAACACCGGTGTGGAAATGGGAACGAATTGCCATGAACTTCATCACGAAGTTACCTAGAACGAGTAGTGGTCGGGACACCATTTGGGTGATAGTTGACCGGTTGACTAAGTCGGCTCACTTCTTAGCCATCCGGGAAGACGATAAATTTGACACCATGGCACGTTGTACATCAAAGAAGTAGTATCCAAACATGGAGTGCCGATTTCCGTAATAACCGATCGGGATACCCGATTCACTTCAAAGTTTTGGAAGGCGTTCCAAAAAGCGATGGGTACTCAACTCGATATGAGTACGGCGTTCCATCCACAAACCGACGGTCAAAGTGAAAGAACGATTCAAACGCTTGATGATATGTTAGAGTTGTGCCATTCGAGTTGGTGGAATTGAGAAATGAACTGTAACATCCGTAAAATTTCAGGTCAAATAAAAATAGAAATTTGTCTATTTTAATATTCTACCTTACAGACAACTAGAATAGTTGAAATGGTAAGGCATTTAAATTTTAAAATGAAAGACACCAAATCCTAAGGTATATTGTCTAAATGCCTTAATAGAATCACATTTAAATTTTTACAATTTAACGTCAACTATTTAAATTAAATCACGGGATAAACATATGGCTAATGACTACTAATATTTGTCTATCATGTTGATAATAATAATAATTATTAGTTGTCTCTTTTGGATTTTCTCTTTCTCGTGTTACCACAGCTAAAACCAATCAGTCTATCTACTATATCTATATTATATATTAAGTGACAAATGATCCGTGAAACATTTTTGTACAGAATCACTGAAGTCCAAAATTTGTAGTGTGCTTCACGAGAACTTATAATCAGAAAACGAAACAATAATGCATATACATTATATTATATATATATGAGACCATATACACTTCTATATATATATATATATATATATATATATATATATATATATATATATATATATATATATATATATATATATATATATATATATCTATCTACTATATCTATATTATATATTAAGTGACAAATGATCCGTGAAACATTTTTGTACAGAATCACTGAAGTCCAAAATTTGTAGTGTGCTTCACGAGAACTTATAATCAGAAAACGAAACAATAATGCATATACATTATATATTAAGTGACAAATGATCCGTGAAACATTTTTGTACAGAATCACTGAAGTCCAAAATTTGTAGTGTGCTTCACGAGAACTTATAATCAGAAAACGAAACAATAATGCATATACATTATATATTAAGTGACAAATGATCCGTGAAACATTTTTGTACAGAATCACTGAAGTCCAAAATTTGTAGTGTGCTTCACGAGAACTTATAATCAGAAAACGAAACAATAATGCATATACATTATATTATATATATATGAGACCATATACACTTCTATATATATATATATATATATATATATATATATATATATATATATATATATATATATATATATATATATATATATATATACGTTCATGTCCACGGTTTGCTTTTAACATAAAAATATATATATATATAAACTCAACTGGTCTTTTTGTCCTAAACTCGGCTAACTGTTGTGAAATATTAAACTCAAATGGACTGTTTAAAGAAACAAAACCGATTGATTTGTCTATCTCTAAGCTCGATAAATTTCTAACCCAACAAAATGAAAAGTTGAAGCATGTCACGTTTAAATTGATAGAATTGAAATATTATGCAAGTTGTTAGTTTAGAATGGAAATCACGTACAAGAGTTTGTAAGGATTGATGCAAGTGGGCAAATATAAAATCATCTTTACAATCTAGAGAATCATGGCAATTAATCAAATAGCATCTTAATTAACTTTTATAAAACATGTAGGACATAGGAGATCACGTGAAGGATTACTATCATGCAAATTTCAATTATTTTTTTTAAAATCTTTGTTACGAATAATCTTGAGTCCCACGTGCACTGTAGTGATGACTAGTTCTAGATTTTTAGAAAAATAACCAAAATCCTCCAAATCATTGCGATATGATATGTTTAGTCGTTTGAATTGTTTGGAGAATATGGTCGTATGACCTTTCTGACCATCTCAAAAATATTAGGTAACAAATCTGTTGTTAAAATAAATTACATCCTAGCATCATGACTAATTATCCATACGAGTTAAGACAAGCTTAAAAGCAAGTTAAGTACAAACATATGACAAACTTGTGACATTTACACGCGATATAATGAGATCATGAAGGAAACCTGTAAACTTAAATGAGTTATAATAAGCACAACTAAAAGGTGAAACAAGTTAACAAAATACTAAAAAAAAACGACATTTGCTGATGGCATTTCTTAAACACACTAGTCAACATAGGATAATTTAATTCAAATTAAGGATATTTACTGTGCGAATTATTGACAGACTAAGACGTTTGGACTACTCGTGTGAACACCATATTATTTTCAGAACACATATTGATCTAAGGACATCAGATGAGTTTCGTAAACCCTCCCTACTCAATTGAGATTCGGGCTGAAAAGTGTACATGCTTGTTTAATTGTTGATTGTTGATTTGATTTGATTGATTGTATGGTTGAATTGTTTATGTGGACATGTTAGCGCATTGGTTACTATGTAAGTCGCACCGTTAGCGCATTATTTATTATATAAGTCGCATCGTTAGCGCGTTACTCGTTATGTAAGTCGCACCGTTAGCGCATTGTTAATTATTAACTATGTAAGCCGCATCGTTGTTGATCGTTATTGATTGTTATGGAACGTTGTTGAACGTTATATGGAATCGTTATTATTGAACGTTGACTTGTATTGAATTGTGATAATGTGAAACCTTATAGGTTTTCCTTGGATATGATTAGTTCTCCTAATCCTCACTTATTGTTAACGGTTGTCATCCCGACATACTATTTGTTTCCTGTTACTTGTCCCTACGAACTCACCAACTTTATGTTGACGCTCTTTAGTACACTTTTCAGGTAATCAAGTTAATCAGAGACAGAATGGATGAATAGATGCTTGCATTGTTAGTGTTTGGACCATCTTTGGACTTTCTGGATCCGTGATCCTTAATTCCCTTTTATGGGTTACTTTTAGGATCAACTATTATCGTTTGAACATTTTTCTTTTAAGTATGGATTGAGTGTGTATTTGATAAATGTTGATGAATGTATACGTTTGTACAAGTTTATGGATCGTTTCGATCTCATGTATTCATATAGTTGACTCTACATAATTCCCATGTCATGCTGTGCTTTTTCTAAGTGATACCCCATGATTCCGCCATGTTGGGGTGTTACAGAATGGTATCAGAGCCGTTGTTGTAGAGAATTAGGTGGATTGACCTAGTCTATAGCCATTGCACCCACATTTCATATTAGCATGCATGATAGGAAATTTTGTGTGCAACGTGAACTGTATGATGCATAAAAATGGTTTAAACGGAGTTCGTAGGTTACTTATGATTTGATGACTTGATTGTTATATGACAACTTGATGGACGTATATGATAGTGTCGGGATACACCGTGAATTGTGGAATTGTTGTGATAAACGTTGATGTGTGTGGAATCTTGGATGCATTTATTATTTGTCCCCCAGCAAAATGAAATGATGACATTAATGGAGTATAACATTCGATAACCCTAGAGGCGCCTGATCAACAAATCTATGGTTATCCTATGTCATATAAAGTTAATGATCTCATGGATTGCGCCTCGTGGATAAAGTATAGTAGCTAACCCGGTATATTTAATGAGTGTTGGTTAGGTGGAGGGTTAGCCGCTGGTACACCCTGTATACATACCCGGTCAACACTTAGAGAACATATCGGAACCGAGTTTTGGACATCCATTCTATATATTAATGGTGTGGAGGGTTAGCCGATGGTACACCCTGTATACAAACACTTTTAATGTGTCGAATGTTGAAGTTAAAATTCGGACTATGCTTTACCCACCTTGTTATGACTTGACCCTTTTATTTATATAGTGTTGAATGTTTTCGTGATTGTATTGTTAATTGTAAATTGTACGATTGCTGAAACCTTAGATTATTGCCATGGTAATATCCCTGTAGAGATAACTATATTCATGCAATGATTTATAAGGACTTGATGTGGAAATTGTGTATTACTTGAAGGTCAATTTTGATATTCAAGTGTGGATTGTGTGGACTTGAATTTTATGTTAATAGAAATGGTAGTACAGGTATAGGATATTTTGGATGGGTTGGTAATGTGTTGGGCTAGCCAATGGTACACCCTATATTATAAGCATTACCGGATGGCCCATGTCTAAGCTATATTACTTATAATTGTCTACAATTATCAGTCATTGTTGGAATAACAGTATGAGAATAAGATCTAGAATACATGCTTATTAAGGTCTTAGATACTTATAATCTATAATTGTAGACCAATGATTTATTATGAACTATAGACTAAGTTCAAACTTATAGTTACGATTGACTGATAGAATGAGCTAAGATTTTTGGAGATTATAATGTTTAAGTAAAGTGAGATATTATGAAATATTAATAGATCTAGTGTGTTAAGAGGCATTTTTTTTACGAACATGGAGCTTAGGTTAGTAATTTGATAAATGTGTTCAAGAAAATGGCTGGAAAAGAGCAAACAGGATAGTAGTAGAAGATTATGAACTTAAGTGATTATATGCAGGAATCAAATCCCGTAGATTTCACCTTATATTGGCCTTGTACCTAGAATAAGAATACATGATTTTACTGAGAGGTACTATTCGCTCATATAACGTAAGCAATGACGTCAAATGAAAATAATTTTTCAAAATGGCCGACAACAAATAAGATATCTGGATCTTGATGAAACAAGATAAAGTAGGATGGCTTTATCAGACTATTTTGATATAAGCAATAATAAAAGTGTTAACTACAAACAAATTATATATAAATTTCGCAATAAAGAAAAAAGGGAAATAGACATACGAAAAGCACTAACTGTTTATGTAATCCTACTTTATAGTTTAAGTAGCCAAATTCCTGAATCTAAGAAGATCACACGATTATCTATTCAATGCATACTTGTTAGTCCCATGATTAACCCAATGATCTTTCAAGTCAATTGGACAATCGAGATCGTACCCTTCTAACAATAATTTCTCTATGACCTTTGAGAATGTACTACAACCCATTCTTCTCCCCAGCAACCTTACAATACGACTTGGCCCGACATATGTTGGCAACGGATACATGGAAAGAGAAGCTGTACAACAAACGGAGGTCCATCCCTCTGTAGTCCAACCGCGACAGGCCCTAGGTATCCCTGTGCATGAGCATATCGGTGTTGGCATCTCTGATATGTTCATTTCTTCCCCAAATACTACCAAAGTAGTATTTTGTTTCACAAACTGGTAAGACCTTTTTGACCTTACATTTCTTTGGGCTTTCGAGGACGATACTTTTGCGGACTTTTTCTTACGACTATAAAGCTTGCAAATATAAGCCCATGAGTCTTCTACGTGCTTCTCAAACTCTAGTCCATGATTCATTATCGTATCAACCGGTTCCACCCTGTTCGAGGTTGAGACCTCATAATATGTGTCACTAATTGGATTGGGGTATAGTGTGGGCGAGTCTGACATTGGACGTTTGCCTGGTGCCCTGTTACCCTCCTCGAAAGATTCTGGTTGGAATGATGGTTCCGGTTGGAATGTTGATTTCAACTGGAATGTTGCTTCTGGTGTATCGAAAGAGAAGTTTTGATATAAAGGGTTCATTGGGATTGGAGATGAAACTCCATGATGTACTGCATCAACAAGAGTTGGGAACGATGCACTGACATTTTCTGTTGGGAGTTCTAACTGTGATGTTGGTACTGTATTTTGAAGAAGCCAGTTTGGCAAAAATCATCGATTGATGTTCCCCATTCACTAGTACCAATCATCGGGTTTTGCCATGCGTCCATGATTATATTGAATTCTTCTTATCTACAATAAGTTTTGGTCAGACAATTGACATAACAAATACATAAGAAACATTATCAACAATATTATTCTGATTAAAAAACACATTCTGGACAACTTAAGATCTGATTTATAAAAATTTATAACAGATTCCAAATATTTCTATAAAATCCCTCTTGATTTCAAGAATTAGGAGTTCTGTCAGAGCTCGACCCTGACATGTTGCTTCCCCCAGCAGCATTTCTTTTTCTTCTCTTAAGAGGTGGAATATTGGGATTTTCTTCTTCTTCTTCAGATGACATGGCGAAAATGGACTTCTCTCTTTGAGAGAGATTATCTTCTTCTTGTTGAACTAAGGCTCTTGCAAACTTTTCATCTTCTTTTATTTGACGATTCACAAGGATAGATTCCTCCTCTTCTAAAAATTTAGATAAAAGTTTTGCTAACTTTCATCTTCAGAAGTTTGTTTCTCAAAAAGGTGGACATCTTCGTCTACCATCGCCTTGTAATCTTCAAAGGAAATACCTAACATCACGGCCTCCTGCTTAATCCTTTTGACCCTATTTGTTTCAAGATCTTCAAGATCCTCTTGAGCCATTGGCCTTTTGCCTTTTGGATCGCTCGAAGAAGCACCGAAATTTTTCATTATCTTATGATAAATCGGTGGAACAATATTGTTAATTAAGCGAACATGAATTAAAAGATAAAAGTTTTATATAAACATATAAATAGATAGTATATTATCCAAGATGAGAAAGAAAGAGCACAAAAATGTAGCTTACCAAAGAGAAAGTTGGAGATCTGTTAGAAAACAAGCTGGCTGTGAACGGAATAGCTAAAAACAAATTGGCAGATGAAGAACTAAGTAAATAAAAGAGATAGAGAAAGAAGATTTAGTGTGCATTCTTCCTAAGAAAACGCGTTTCTATTATAGAGGATGAAAAGGGAAATGTGACCTGGAAGAACGGACAGGTGTGCATAAACTACAGTAATTTTAATCATTGTTACAGTAATTAGTAATTACTGAATTATTTTTTTACTAAAGATAAAATTTCTAAACTTTATCATCCCTTTAACCAAGGTTGAAAAAAGCTGAACAGTTTACTCAAAAGCGTATACTATGTCGAGAAAATCCTCAACTAAATTAATAGCTTAATGAATAGACCGTCTTCCACGCATCACTATTTTTCTTCACTGTTTCTTTTTCAAGAACCATATCAATTGCTAATTCATCTTTTTGAACCCTAGATGAATTTTTGATCCAAACTGTTGTTTCAAGTAATCCAGGTAATATTTGCTTCTTCCAACCGTAGATCGCCTTTAATGATTGAATTTAAGAATATGGGATAAATATTATCAGCAAAAATATGTGTCGTCTTCTCTAATTAGATAAAAGTAGTGTCTTGATAAAAGAACTACAAGTACGGCGTCCAATTGCTGGAAGATGACTGCTGGAAAGAACATTCACTGCAAAAGGTTTTTATTCTAAGCTGCTAACTAATTCTTTCTTTTTCAGAAAGAGTTTAAAGTATCTTGACATTTTGTCAAAACATCCCTCATACTAATCGTTGATTCTTTCAACAATTTCTTGTTGAGATGAACATAACCAACAAGCTACCATCCAATTCAGTACTCTCATATGTGGCAGGTAGTCTGTCATATTCAAATTTCTTCCTATGCATTCCAATAAATCTTTATCATTCATAAATGTAAGGATACCCTATACTCATTTTAATTACTCGGGAATGTGTTCGCAATATATCACTCGTTTTCATATAAATCCACGAAGCTTTCTTCGAATCATAATTGATCGATAGATCCATTACTACCATAACCGTATTTAGGAAATCCGAGTATTTAAATACACTCAGAGAACTTGAAGGGCTGAACTACTTTAAGGATTAATTGTTTTGAGTTATGATAGATGATCAACGATTAAAATACACAAATGAACTTAGTATAAAAATCGTATTGATAAAAATCTATCAAAGACGAATATGGGAAATTCTTTTAACTGGGGAATTTCCCTAATCGACAACAATCCCCAAAAGAGATCGAAGAAAGTTGTATTTCATTATTCGTACAATACAAGTGAAACTTGTTACGTTATTTAAGCGGAAATACAACAATTAGGGATACAACATATTTAAAAACCATACAAAGAAACCCAGGTGGTGACAAACAGTAAGGGAACCACGCCAAGAACAAACGCTACTAACCACTGAATAGCCTCATTCAATGGAAGTTGAGTCACAGTAATTAACCACGCTATGATAATAATGTATATCATGATTAGGAAAGGGAACATTTTTGATATAAGGTTTCGGGTTTTGGTTAGATTCTGAAGAAAGGAAAATGTTAAATTGATATGGCATGAAGAAAAGTATGCTAAGGTATTATTATATAGTCTAAAAAGGAGCCGTTTCTAACGGTCAAATATGGAAAGAGAAATAAATTTGAATCCTGTATAGTGCCTTAGTCAGACTTACCTGTGTCTAAACAAATCATATATGCTATACTATAGGAATACAAGTTGTTGGTTATTAAGTATGTACAAATTATAGAATGTTTATATATGCTATATCTAAATGTTAATCCAGTGGAGGATTGTGTGTAAGTTCATCCTACTCTGTTGAGAGTAGAAGGATTCTGTTTAGAATCATATGAGTTCATCCTACTCTGTTGAGAGTAGAAGGATTCTGTTTAGAATCATATGAGTTCATCCTACTCTGTTGAGAGTAGAAGACATCAATTAGGGATGCGCCTTGTATCTTTCTGTTAATTATGTGTGATTGTCTAATGTAGAATAGATACTTAGATGTCATGTCCTCTAATATCGATTTATTATCATTGAGATAAAACGTAAATCAAGTATAATTTTATTCGATAAAATCTAGATTTCGAGGGCGAAATCCTTTTAACTGGGGAATAATGTAACATCCGTAAAATTTCAGGTCAAATAAAAATAGAAATTTGTCTATTTTAATATTCTACCTTACAGACAACTAGAATAGTTGAAATGGTAGGCATTTAAATTTTAAAATGAAAGACACCAAATCCTAAGGTATATTGTCTAAATGCCTTAATAGAATCACATTTAAATTTTTACAATTTAACGTCAACTATTTAAATTAAATCACGGGATAAACATATGGCTAATGACTACTAATATCTGTCTATCATGTTGATAATAATAATTGTTATTAATTGTCTCTTTTGGATTTTCTCTTTCTCGTGTTACCACAGCTAAAACCAATCAGTCCATCTACTATATCTATATTATATATTAAGTGACAAATGATCCGTGAAACATTTTTGTATAGATATATATATATATATATATATATATATATATATATATATATATATATATATATATATATATATATATATATATATATATATATATATATATATATATATATATATATATATATATATATATATATATATATATATATATATATATATATATATATATATATATATATATATATATATATATATATATATATATATATATATATATATATATATATATATATATATATATATATATATATATATATATATATATATATATATATATATATATATATATATATATATATATATATATATATATATATATATATATATATATATATATATATATATATATATATATATATATATATATATATATATATATATATATATATATATATATATATATATATATATATATATATATATATATATATATATATATATATATATATATATATATATATATATATATATATATATATATATATATATATATATATATATATATATATATATATATATATATATATATATATATATATATATATATATATATATATATATATATATATATATATATATATATATATATATATATATATATATATATATATATATATATATATATATATATATATATATATATATATATATATATATATATATATATATATATATATATATATATATATATATATATATATATATATATATATATATATATATATATATATATATATATATATATATATATATATATATATATATATATATATATATATATATATATATATATATATATATATATATATATATATATATATATATATATATATATATATATATATATATATATATATATATATATATATATATATATATATATATATATAGAAATATATATATATATATATATATATATATATATATATATATATATATATATAGTATATATATAGTGATTTATGTGTGTTGTGTTATATATATATATATATATATATATATATATATATATATAATAGAAAACGAAACAATAATGCATATACATTATATTATATATATATGAGACCATATACACTTCTCACAAACACACACACTGACAATCTCACAACTCTCTTTTCCTTTCCCTCTCAACTCTTATCACACACGAGCAAATAAATACATATAGATTATATATAAGAGTTATTGATCATCAAGCTAGCTTCACCACCACTCCACCGTTCTCTTCTCCTTCTCTTCACTGCTCGGCATCATGACCACTAAACTATGAACCACTGCTGTTGTTCATCATCATCATCACCACTGCCGCTGTTCTAGTTCTACTACTGCTACCCTTGAACTGTTGCTTCTGTTTGAGCACTGCACCATCACCATCGAACTACTACTTTGTTTTACTGTTGCTCGTTCTTGATTACTACTGCTGCTCGATACTCCATTGTTGTTGTTGCTGCTTCGTTTGTTGTTACTGCCACGAGAAGTCACCACCGCATCCCTTCTTGTCGGAAAAGAATCCTGGCCCATCACCTCCTCTCCTTCTATCTCGATCTATAAAGGTTGATAACTAAACCCTTTTGATTATCAGTTTACTTCTCTAATTTTCAGAAAACATATAAGATTACATTAATGCATACGTTCATGTCCACGGTTTGCTTTTAACATAAAAATATATATATATATATAAACTCAACTGGTCTTTTTGTCCTAAACTCGGCTAACTGTTGTGAAATATTAAACTCAAATGGACTGTTTAAAGAAACAAAACCGATTGATTTGTCTATCTCTAAGCTCGATAAATTTCTAACCCAACAAAATGAAAAGTTGAAGCATGTCACGTTTAAATTGATAGAATTGAAATATTATGCAAGTTGTTAGTTTAGAATGGAAATCACGTACAAGAGTTTGTAAGGATTGATGCAAGTGGGCAAATATAAAATCATATTTAAATCTAAGCTTTTAACATGTTTTTCATCATCATTTGTATAGAAATTAAAAGATAAAAGGTGGAGAGAATGAATATTTCATTAAGTCATATGTATTAAAATGGGAAAAAGGCTATTTACAAAGGAGGTGGGAAGGGGTATTTATACTACTAGTCTATTTTCACTATGACCCCTTCCACACTTGGATAATTACAATTCAACAACATTAATTTTAAAGCTAACATTCTCCCCCTTGGTGTTGAATTGTAAATGCAGCATGGTCTTCGATCTTTAAAACTTGGTGGGCCCTTTATGTTGAGGATCTTTGATGTTGAGTGACCTTGAAACTTTGACTTGTTGGATCCTTAAACATTCTGTGGATGCGAAGACTTGAGTTTCTTGTAAAATGCAGAAGCTTGGTATAAATGCGGAAGCTTGGCTTGGTGTAAATTTGGTATAAAAATGATTTGTCATTTTAGCTCCACCTCAACTTGTCATATGAACGAAATCTTCTCTAAATCTTGCTCCCCCTCAATCAATAACACCTTTCAAAATATACAGTTAAAACATACTAATAGATCCAAAAATATTTGTCATTTAGCTCCCCCTCAAGTTGAGCATAATCTTCAGAACAAAAAATCAAACTATGCATTGAGCTCCCCCTCAAAAAGACAATCAATATCAATCTTTAACACATTTCTCCCCCTCATGATGAACATGTTTAATGTGTTCATCATGCAACAGTGATTGATAGGTCAAAAGGTGAATGAAAAGGTATAATTATGAAGTAGCGTCTCAATTAAACATGTTTTGAACGGGTTGTACACAGAAATATGCACAAGCCATATGACAACAACTTACTTTGAAGCAATCTTTGGAACCCATTTGATAACGGGTCCAAAAGACTTAGATACTTTTGACAAATTCTTGTAAGTTGTGTCAATTCGATTCAAGAACATTGAATTCCACCTTGATTTGAAACTTGATAATTCATTTTGAAGTAGTTTTTGTGGAATCAATGGTGATTTGAGGGCAGGTTCAGGAGTTTGAGGTTTGGACTTTGGTGGCATATGTGAAAACCAACCATATTGATCTCTAAATCGAACACTTTTAGTGATAGAATCCTTAAAAACTCGACAAGTGTTGTATCGAGGAACATGAGTCTTGGAGAAATTAGGCACGGATTTCGAAAAGGTTGGTTTGGACTTTTGAAGTGGTGAGAAAGATCTATTTGGTGGTTCGATAGTGGTTGATTTGGTATTTTCTGGTGGTTGATGAGGTTTTGGTGCGAGATTTAAAAGTTCTGAAATTGAATATTTGATTTGTATTGAGTCACTTGACTGAACTTTTGGTTTGGTGGAAAAAGAGTTGTTTTCTGATTGTATCAGTTGATTTGGAGAAAGGGAATCGGGATTAAGGGGCGATGATGAATTCACTTGAGCTGACAGAGTTGCAAGTTGTGTTTCTAAAGACCTAGAATAAGCTTGAAGTTGTTCGATTATCTTCAGAAATTTTCTCTCTTTACTCACAAACAAAATGGACTTGTTTTGCAATTCGTTGCGAAGTTGAGATATCTTTTCAAGCGAAACAAGTTCATTCGAATGACACTCTTTGAATTGATCAGTGATTTGGAAATGAGCTTTTCTCAGTTGATGACATAACCGCGTGAGTTTTGTTTGCAGAAGATCATTTGCCGACTTGAGCTCTTTGTTTTCCAATTTGAGTTTCTCATTTTCAAGCTCGATTAAATGGAATTTGTTGAAAGCATGTTGTTTGGTTGAGTAAATCTTTGCAATGCAAGGAGTGGTTTGAGGTCGACTCAAAGTAGTTAAACAACATGAACACATCATATCTTCATGACGTTTCTCTTGATCCAAAGTAGGTTTTGTAACCGTGGATGAAAATAGCTCTCTCAAAATGGGATCACTTGTAAAAATGTCTTGTGGTGTATGGGTCGTCATTTTAGAAATCAATGATAATGACAGCCCAATAAATAAAGTCGAATGAAAGTCCAAAAATATTCTAGTCCAACTAAAATTTAAACTTCAGCCCAACTAATACTTAGTGCAAGATTTTGGCCCAAAAACTCTTTTACTAAAAGTGTTGGCCCAAAAAAAAATCTGGACCAATTAAATGAAAAGGAAAATACGAGACAATAAAAAGAAAATTCTTCACGTGAACCAAATTCGGTTTCAGAAAATGTTACTAAATCCGGTATTCAGAAAATGTTAACTAAATCCGGTATTCAGAAAATGTTAACTAAATCCGGTATTCAGAAAATGTTAACTAAATCCGGTTTCAGAAAATGTTACACAAATCCGGTATTCAGAAAATGTTAACTAAATCCGGTATTCAGAAAATGTTAACTAAATCCGGTTTCAGAAAATGTTACACAAATCCGGTATTCAGAAAATGTTAACTAAATCCGGTATTCAGAAAATGTTAACAAATCCGGTTTCAGAAAATGTTACACAAATCCGGTTTCAGAAAATGTTAACTAAATCCGGTATTCAGAAAATGTTAACAAATCCGGTTTCAGAAAATGTTACACAAATCCGGTTTCAGAAAATGTTAACTAAATCCGGTATTCAGAAAATGTTAACAAATCCGGTTTCAGAAAATGTTACACAAATCCGGTTTCAGAAAATGTTAACTAAATCCGGTATTCAGAAAATGTTAACAAATCCGGTATTCAGAAAATGTTACACTAAATCCGGTATTCAGAAAATGTTAACTAAATCCGGTATTCAGAAAATGTTAACTAAATCCGGTATTCAGAAAATGTTAACTAAATCCGGTATTCAGAAAATGTTAACTAAATCCGGTTTCAGAAAATGTTACACAAATCCGGTATTCAGAAAATGTTAACTAAATCCGGTATTCAGAAAATGTTAACTAAATCCGGTTTCAGAAAATGTTACACAAATCCGGTATTCAGAAAATGTTAACTAAATCCGGTATTCAGAAAATGTTAACAAATCCGGTTTCAGAAAATGTTACACAAATCCGGTTTCAGAAAATGTTAACTAAATCCGGTATTCAGAAAATGTTAACAAATCCGGTTTCAGAAAATGTTACACAAATCCGGTTTCAGAAAATGTTAACTAAATCCGGTATTCAGAAAATGTTAACAAATCCGGTTTCAGAAAATGTTACACAAATCCGGTTTCAGAAAATGTTAACTAAATCCGGTATTCAGAAAATGTTAACAAATCCGGTATTCAGAAAATGTTACACTAAATCCGGTATTCAGAAAATGTTAACTAAATCCGGTATTCAGAAAATGTTAACTAAATCCGGTATTCAGAAAATGTTAACTAAATCCGGTATTCAGAAAATGTTAACTAAATCCGGTTTCAGAAAATGTTACACAAATCCGGTATTCAGAAAATGTTAACTAAATCCGGTATTCAGAAAATGTTAACTAAATCCGGTTTCAGAAAATGTTACACAAATCCGGTATTCAGAAAATGTTAACTAAATCCGGTATTCAGAAAATGTTAACAAATCCGGTTTCAGAAAATGTTACACAAATCCGGTTTCAGAAAATGTTAACTAAATCCGGTATTCAGAAAATGTTAACAAATCCGGTTTCAGAAAATGTTACACAAATCCGGTTTCAGAAAATGTTAACTAAATCCGGTATTCAGAAAATGTTAACAAATCCGGTTTCAAAAATTGTTACAAAATCCGGTATTCAGAAAATGTTAACTAAATCCGGTATTCAGAAAATGTTAACTAAATCCGGTTTCCAGAAACTGAGTACAAAATCCGGTTTTGGTAAAATATGAACTATTACCGGTTTTCAAGGGGAAATTTGGGCAGAGATTTGGTTTGGAAAATGATTAAATTAAGAACAAATACCGGTTTTGGTGTAAACCAGGTACTTTTTGGAATATAACAACGAAAATTAAAAAAATTATCAAATTGAAAACCGGAAGGAATACCGGTAGGAAAACCGGTTTTACAAAAGAAATTCAAGAAAAAAAAAACGAATTCCGGAAGGAATACCGGAAGAAATACCGGATTTACTAAAGAAATAAAACTGAAAATTCCAAAAATGATGAGAAACGGTCCGGATTTGGCGCCTTGGGCTCTGATCCAATTGTAATGTATAAATCTAAGCTTTTAACATGTTTTTCATCATCATTTGTATAGAAATTAAAAGATAAAAGGTGGAGAGAATGAATATTTCATTAAGTCATATGTATTAAAATGGGAAAAAGGCTATTTACAAAGGAGGTGGGAAGGGGTATTTATACTACTAGTCTATTTTCACTATGACCCCTTCCACACTTGGATAATTACAATTCAACAACATTAATTTTAAAGCTAACAAATCATCTTTACAATCTAGAGAATCATGGCAATTAATCAAATAGCATCTTAATTAACTTTTATAAAACATGTAGGACATAGGAGATCACGTGAAGGATTACTATCATGCAAATTTCAATTTTTTTTTTTAAAATCTTTGTTACGAATAATCTTGAGTCCCACGTGCACTGTAGTGATGACTAGTTCTAGATTTTTAGAAAAATAACCAAAATCCTCCAAATCATTGCGATATGATATGTTTAGTCGTTTGAATTGTTTGGAGAATATGGTCGTATGACCTTTCTGACCATCTCAAAAATATTAGGTAACAAATCTGTTGTTAAAATAAATTACATCCTAGCATCATGACTAATTATCCATACGAGTTAAGACAAGCTTAAAAGCAAGTTAAGTACAAACATATGACAAACTTGTGACATTTACACGCGATATAATGAGATCATGAAGGAAACCTGTAAACTTAAATGAGTTATAATAAGCACAACTAAAAGGTGAAACAAGTTAACAAAATACTAAAAAAAAACGACATTTGCTGATGGCATTTCTTAAACACACTAGTCAACATAGGATAATTTAATTCAAATTAAGGATATTTACTGTGCGAATTATTGACAGACTAAGACGTTTGGACTACTCGTGTGAACACCAGATTATTTTCAGAATACATATTGATCTAAGGACATCAGGTGAGTTTCGTAAACCCTCCCTACTCAATTGAGATTCGGGCTGAAAAGTGTACATGCTTGTTTAATTGTTGATTGTTGATTGTTGATTTGATTGTATGATTGAATTGTTTATGTGGACATGTTAGCGCATTGGTTACTATGTAAGTCGCACCGTTAGCGCATTGTTTATGTAAGTCGCACCGTTAGCGCATTGTTTACAATGTAAGTCGCACCGTTAGCGCATTGTTAATTATTAACTATGTAAGCCGCATCGTTGTTGATCGTTATTGATTGTTATGGAACGTTGTTGAACGTTATATGGAATCGTTATTATTGAACGTTGACTTGTATTGAATTGTGATAATGTGAAACCTTATAGGTTTTCCTTGGATATGATTAGTTCTCCTAATCCTCACTTATTGTTAACGGTTGTTTCCGACACGGTTTTCCTTGTTACTTGTCCCTACGAACTCACCAACTTTATGTTGACGCTCTTTAGTACACTTTTCAGGTAATCAAGTTAATCAGAGACAGAATGGATGAATAGATGCTTGCATTGCTAGTGTTTGGACTATCTTTGGACTTTCTGGATCCGTGATCCTTAC
>CM067170.1:120924106-120935468 GCA_034093135.1 Erigeron breviscapus | reverse complement strand
CGTTCTATTGTAATTCCACCTTGTGCTATATGATTTCCGTAATATTCTGAGCCTTGGCTTGGGGTGTTAACCCTCCACCTAACCAACACTCATTAAACATACCGGGGTTAGCTACTATACTTTATCCACAAGGCGCAATCCATGAGATTATTAACTTTATATGACATAGGATAACCATAGATTTGTTGATCAGGCGCCTCTAGGGTTATCGAATGTTATACTACATTAATGTCATCATTTCATTTTGCTGGGGGACAAATAATAAATGCATCCAAGATTCCACACACATCAACGTTTATCACAATAATTCCACAATTCACGGTGTATCCCGACACTATCATATACGTCCATCAAGTTGTCACATAACAATCAAGTCACCAAATCATAAGTACCCTACGAACTCCGTTTAAAAAATAAATAAATTCATGCATCATACAGTTCACGTTGCACACAAAATTCCCTATCATGCATGCTAATATGAAATGTGGGTGCAATGGCTATAGACTAGGTCAATCCACCTAATTCTCTACAACCACGGCTCTGATACCATTCTGTAACACCCCAACATGGCGGAATCATGGGGTATCACTTAGAAAAGCACAGCACGACATGGGAATTATATAGAGTCAAACTATTTGCATTCATAAGGATCACGGATCCAGAAAGTCCAAAGCAAGTCCAATCTTAGCAATGCAAGCACATAATCATCAACTTTGTCTCTGATTAACCTGATTACCTGAAAAGTGTACTAAAATATGTCAACATAAAGTTGGTGAGTTCGTAGGGACAAGTAACAAGGAATAACCGTGTCGGATAACAACCGTTAACAATAAGTGAGGATTAGAAGAACTAATCACATCCAAGGATAACCTATAAGGTTTCACATTATCACAATTCAATACAAGTCAACATTCAATACTAACGATTCCATATAACGTTCAACAACGTTCCATAACAATCAATAACGATCAACAACGATGCGGCTTACATAGTTAATAATTAACAATGCGCTAACGGTGCGACTTATATAATAAATAATGCGCTAACGGTGCGACTTACATCGTAAACAATGCGCTAACAAGTCCACATCAACAATTCAATCATACAATTAATCAAATCAACAATCAACAGTTTAAACAAACATGTACACTTTTCAGCCCGAATCTCAATTGAGTAGGGAGGGTTTACGAAACTCACCTGACGTCCTTAGATCAATATGTATTCTGAAAATAATCTGGTGTTCACACGAGTAGTCCAAACGTCTTAGTCTGTTAATAATTCGCACAGTAAATATCCTTAATTTGAATTAAATTATCCTATGTTGACTAGTGTGTTTAAGAAATGCCATCAGCAAATGTCGTTTTTTTTTAGTATTTTGTTAACTTGTTTCACCTTTTAGTTGTGCTTATTATAACTCATTTAAGTTTACAGGTTTCCTTCATGATCTCATTATATCGCGTGTAAATGTCACAAGTTTGTCATATGTTTGTACTTAACTTGCTTTTAAGCTTGTCTTAACTCGTATGGATAATTAGTCATGATGCTAGGATGTAATTTATTTTAACAACAGATTTGTTACCTAATATTTTTGAGATGGTCAGAAAGGTCATACGACCATATTCTCCAAACAATTCAAACGACTAAACATATCATATCGCAATGATTTGGAGGATTTTGGTTATTTTTCTAAAAATCTAGAACTAGTCATCACTACAGTGCACGTGGGACTCAAGATTATTCGTAACAAAGATTTTAAAAAAAATAATTGAAATTTGCATGATAGTAATCCTTCACGTGATCTCCTATGTCCTACATGTTTTATAAAAGTTAATTAAGATGCTATTTGATTAATTGCCATGATTCTCTAGATTGTAAAGATGATTTTATATTTGCCCACTTGCATCAATCCTTACAAACTCTTGTACGTGATTTCCATTCTAAACTAACAACTTGCATAATATTTCAATTCTATCAATTTAAAGATATAAACTGCACTCCATCGATCAACTTCACTACATCTCAACACCTTTGGCATAGAAGATGGTTCAAAGATTGTAAACCGATTTAGTTAGAAGTTATATTTTTCTGTTTTATAGTTCAGTTCTCATTTTGTAATATTATGATAGTTTAGGGGTGCAAAGTGTAAATATATTTTAGAGTCGGTTAGAGGTAGTTAGCTGTATATAATTACTTTGTATATTTCATTTTCTCAATTAATTAGAAATAAATCAATATTTCGCAATCTTAATTTTCTCTCAAGATTCTGTAAATTCACTTTGTTCATATGGTATCAGAGACGTAATCACGTCAAAGTGATTACTCCGGCGACGTTCTCCGACCATCAATCAGGTCAGATCGTCTTCTCCGGTGATCCACTGGTTCAAATTTTTCAAATTTCCTTTTCCCGCTCACCGCTACTTCTTCGATTTTCTTGAAGAATCTTCAAGAAATTACCAGATTCTTTCTAGAATTCTTATTCTTGTTGTTGAAACATCCTGTAATTGATCTTAATTGATCATTCGATTGATCTCCATTGAAATCCCTAATTCTTGATTGAAACCCTAATTTTTTTTTTCAATCAAATTTTTTGATACTTAAGAAATTAAAATCTTCTGAAAATGACAGTTTCCACAACAAATGAAACAACAAATCCTCACCAAACCCTCACTCAACCTGACATCAACTCCACAAATCATCCCCTCTTTCTTCATCAAAATGATCATCCAGGCTTGATTTTAATTTCAAAGAAACTGACTGGATCTGACAATTATGGTGCATGGAAACGATCAATGATGATTGCTTTAAATGCCAAGAATAAGCTGAAAATCATCACAGGGGAGTACAAGAAAGCTGATATCTCATCTGATCTATTGCCAATGTGGGATAGAAATAATGATATGATCATTTCTTGGTTGCTAAACACAATTGCAGATGATATTGGTAATTCTCTAAACTTTGTAACTAATGCTTCTGAATTGTGGAGTGAATTACATGAACATTACTCTCAGTTGGATGGACATAGAATTTATCAATTGACACATGATATAACACAGTTGAATCAAAGTAATTGTGCTGTTGAAATCTATTACCATAAGTTGAAAGGCCTTTGGGATGAATTAGATGCTTTAGAAACCCCCTTTCAATGCACCTGCACCTGTACTTGTGAGAATGGCAAGAAAAACACTGAGAGAGACAATAGGAAAAGACTTATTCAGTTTTTAATGGGTTTGGATGAGTGTTATTCTAACATCAGAGGGCAAATTCTACTCATAAACCCCCTTCCCACTGTGGCTAAAGCATATAGTATGGTTAGGCAAGAGGAGAAACAAAGAGAGGGTATTTTAGCCAAGCCAACCACTGCTACTGCTCTTGTTACTCACCAATCCCACTATGACAAAATTCCCCACCAAAATTACTCCAAAACACCTTACACAACATACAAATATGGGAAACCAAACCTACCTGAAAATCAAAGGAAAGGCTCATTTAAAAAGGGTGTTTATTGTGGAAATTGTTTTAAGGAGGGTCATATAAAAGATGAATGCTACAAACTAGTTGGATTTCCTGTTGGTCATCCCCTCCATGGCAAACTCAAACCACCACAACCAGCTCAGACTCAACCTTATAGGGGTGTTCACATCACTACAACACCACCTCAACCTGTCAATCAACCACATCTCAAACCTGGTCCCCCTGTCTCATCTGAATCAACACCCTCATCAACCATACATGACAATGGACATAATCCTGACCTTGCTATGTATGCAAGAATGGATCAATTGCAGAACCAGCTCAATCAAATGGCATTAATGTTGCAACACACTCAATTTGGCAATTCAGATGGTTCAAACAGCCAAGCAAACAACTCATCTGAAGGTACATTTAGACTTATTGCCTCTCATCTTACTGCACAAAGGTATTCTCTTATTGCTTCTCTTATTTCTCATCTTAAAAATGGTTGGGTAGTGGATAGTGGTGCAACTGACTATGTATCGAAATCTTTATCTTGCATGCATGATCTTAAAACCTTCCCTACTGCCATTTATGTCACTCTCCCTGATGGTAGTAACACTACTGTCACCACTTATGGCTCTGTGACTCTTACACCCACCTGTGTCACCACTTATGGCTCTGTGACTCTTACACCCACCATTACCATTCATGGTGTATTGTACATACCTTCATTTGCCTTCAATTTACTATCTGTTAGTAAATTAGGAGCTCATCTTAATCTTGCTGTCCTGTTCACTCCTTTGTCTTGCTACTTTCAGGACCATCACAAGAGAATTGCCCATGGCACCCTCTATAATGGTCTATACATTCTCCACCAACAAGCACCAAACAACACCAAGCACACCATTCTTACTACTGCTCAAAACTCCTCTGCACTACTGCTCAAAACTCCTCTGCAATTTGCTTTCTTATGGCACTCAAGACTTGGCCACTCATCTTTTCATGTTCTTAAGCAAATAAAAGCAATTTCTCCTTTTATTTCTTGTAATGATTCTATCAATACTTGTTCTGTTTGTCCTATGTCTAAACAACATATTTTACCTTTTCCAAGCAGTAAATCTCATGCTTCTAATCCCTTTGACTTGATTCATCTTGATATTTGGGGACCCTACAAACAATGTACCTTGCAAAATTGCAAATATTTTCTCACCATTGTTGATGATTATTCAAGAGCTACTTGGACTTATCTTTTACCAAGTAAACAATTTGCCACTTCACACATTAAAGTCTTCCATTCTTATGTTCAAAACCAATTCAAAACAAACATCAAAACAATTAGAAGTGACAATGGGTCAGAATTTATTAATTCTTCTCTGAAATCTTTTCTTGACTCACATGGTATCACTCATCAAACATCTTGTCCCTATACACCTCAGCAAAATGCCAGGGTTGAGAGAAAACACAGGCAATTACTTGAAATTGCCAGAGCAATTCGATTTCATGCCCATTTTCCAATTCATTTTTGGGGTTATTGCATCATGGCTGCCACTTACTTAATTAACAGACTTCCATCCAAACCTATTCATTTCAAATCTCCTTATGAACTCCTCTACAATAACCCTCCTGACCTCACCCATCTCAAAGTCATTGGATGTCAAACTTATGCTTACAAACAAACAAATGACAAATTTGCTTCCAAAGCCACTGCATCCATTCTACTGGGTTATCCTCTCACACAAAAAGGATACCTCCTTTATGACATCCAAAACAAATCCACTTTCACAAGCAGAAATGTTACTTTTCATGAATCTATTTTTCCATTCAAAAACAAAACCACCACTGCTTCTCCACACTTATCCTCTTCTTCATCCAATACCAATATTTTCTTTCCACCTCCAAACAATGAAACACCCAACACTCCTTCACCTCCTCCCTCACTACCACCATCTTCTAATACACATGATACACCATCTAATAACCCCACTTCACCTGATGAAAATCACCCCAGTCCACCATCTCCTTCTGTCACTCTTGATGTTCCCCCATCACCACCAATCATTCCTCCAAGACCTCCATCCTCTAGAACCCAGAAAACTCCTCTGAAATTAAAAGATTTTTACTGTCAACTTCCAAAACATCAAGAAAAATCCAAATTTCATCATTCCAGGTTCATTAATTACTGCAATGTTTCCAATTCCTCAACCAAACATTTTCTAAATTCTTTACACTGGACACAAAATTCAGTATCAAAAACCTTGGCCCACTCCATTACTATTTAGGGGTTGAATTTTTCAGAAACAAGGAAGGTTTATATATGTCCCAAAGGAAATATGCTCTGGATTTATTGACCACTGCAAAATTACTTGATGAGAAACCCTGCAATACACCTCTTGATCCCCACCAATCCTTAAACCACTCTGATGGTGATCTCTTAGAGGATCCTTCCACATACAGGACCCTGGTTGGCAAGCTTATATACCTCACCATTACCAGACCTGACATCAGTTTTGCTGCTCAAGCATTAAGTCAGTTTTCCCATTCTCCCAGAACCTCCCACCTTAAAGCTCTTCACAAGGTTCTGAGATATATAAAACTTTCACCTGGTCAAGGCTTACATTTTCCAAAATCACCAAATCACTCCCTTTCAGCCTATTGTGATACCAGCTCACTTAATGCATTTAGTGATAGTGACTGGGCCTCATGCACTACCACCAGACGATCCATAACAAGATATTGTATATTTCTTGGTAATTGCCTCATTTCTTGGCAATCCAAGAAACAGAATGTTGTTTCCAGGTCCTCCACTGAAGCAGAATATCGAGCATTAGCAGATTGCACTTGTGAAATTACCTGGTTAAAGAGTCTCCTTCATGATCTGCAGCACTCCATTGCCACCCCAACTCCAATACATTGTGATAATTCCTCTGCTATTGCTTTGGCATCAAATCCTGTCCAACATGCAAGAACAAAACATATAGAGATTGATTGCCACTTTGTCAGAGACAAGATCAAAGATGGCAACATACTACCTCATTTCATTTCCACCACTGAAAAGCCTGCAGATGTTCTAACCAAAGGCTTAAGCAAGACTCCCCATCATAAATGCATTGCCAAATTTGGCATTTGTGATCCTTTCACACTGCCAATTTGCGGGGAGGGTAAAGGTAACCACTCCGATCAACTTCACTACATCTCAACACCTTTGGCATAGAAGATGGTTCAAAGATTGTAAACCGATTTAGTTAGAAGTTATATTTTTCTGTTTTATAGTTCAGTTCTCATTTTGTAATATTATGATAGTTTAGGGGTGCAAAGTGTAAATATATTTTAGAGTCGGTTAGAGGTAGTTAGCTGTATATAATTACTTTGTATATTTCATTTTCTCAATTAATTAGAAATAAATCAATATTTCGCAATCTTAATTTTCTCTCAAGATTCTGTAAATTCACTTTGTTCATACAATTTAAACGTGACATGCTTCAACTTTTCATTTTGTTGGGTTAGAAATTTATCGAGCTTAGAGATAGACAAATCAATCGGTTTTGTTTCTTTAAACAGTCCATTTGAGTTTAATATTTCACAACAGTTAGCCGAGTTTAGGACAAAAAGACCAGTTGAGTTTATATATATATTCGTTTTTATGTTAACAGCAAACCGTGGACATGAGCGTATGCATTAATGTAAGCTTATATGTTTTCTGAAAATTAGAGAAGTAAACTGATAATCAAAAGGGTTTAGTTATCAACCTTTATAGATCGAGATAGAAGGAGAGGAGGTGATGGGCCAGGATTCTTTTCCGACAAGAAGGGATGCGGTGGTGACTTCTCGTGGCAGTAACAACAAACGAAGCAGCAACAACAACAATGGAGTATCGAGCAGCAGTAGTAATCAAGAACGAGCAACAGTAAAACAAAGTAGTAGTTCGATGGTGATGGTGCAGTGCTCAAACAGAAGCAACAGTTCAAGGGTCAGCAGTAGTAGAACTAGAACAGCGGCAGTGGTGATGATGATGATGAACAACAGCAGTGGTTCATAGTTTAGTGGTCATGATGTCGAGTAGTGAAGAGAAGGAGAAGAGAACGGTGGAGTGGTGGTGAAGCTAGCTTGATGATCAATAACTCTTATATATAATCTATATGTATTTGAGATCGTGGGGTGGTGTGCTCATATATAATATAATATCTATATCTATATATGTATATAATATAGAGTGAGAAGTTTACAGGAAGACAACGTGGGAGGGGCCGAGGGCTGAATTAAAAAGGAAAAAGCAGAAATTATTTTTGTCCAAAGAATCAAAATGATTGCTTATTTATGTCGGTATAGAGAATTAATAATCATTGTTCGCTAAATGTTTAATCCGTGATTTAATCTAAATAATTGTCGTTAGATTGTCAAACTTTAAATGTGATTCTATTAAAGCTTTAGACATAATACCTTAAAATTTTTATATCCTTCATTAGTTATCTTTTACCAGATTTATAAAGTAAGATGTATTGTTGATTCATAGTCAAGTAAACAAACAAAAGGGATCACGGGTATTATTTCTTTTCATATAATGTGTCGGCCTTTGTCTTATTTGTACCATTATTATTTATCCACCGACACTGTCTGAAACTGTCATTATACTAAAGCTTCTTATATACGTTTCCTCCAAATAATGTCTAATCACTGTAGCCTAATCACAGGACATGGAATCCAACCTCATATTTCATTCGGCTCAATAATATGAACAGAATGTGAACAAAATCATATCGGCAATATAAATTCAAAAAGTTTGTTTTCATTATTTCCAACAATTAGTGGGCCAAAAATGACAATTGTTACATTATTCCCCAGTTAAAAGGATTTCGACCTCGAAATCTAGATTGTATCGAATAAAATTATACTTAACTTGATTTACGTTTTATCTCAATGACAATAAATCGATATTAGAGGACATGGCATCTAAGTATCTATTCTACATTAGATAATCACACATAATTAACAGAAAGATACGAGGCGCATCCCTAATTGATGTCTTCTACTCTCAACAGAGTAGGATGAACTCGTATGATTCTAAACAGAATCCTTCTACTCTCAACAGAGTAGGATGAACTTACACACAATCCTCCACTGGATTAACATTTAGAGATAGCATATATAAACATTCTATAATTTGTACATACTTAATAACCAACAACTTGTATTCCTATAGTATAGCATAGATGATTTGTCTAGACACAGGTAAGTCTGACTAAGGCACTATACAGGATTCAAATTCACTTTATCTTCCATATTCGACCGTTAGAAACGGCTCCTTTTTAGACTATATAATAATACCTTAGCATACTTTTCTCCATGCCATATCAATTTAACATTTTCCTTTCTTCAGAATCTAAGCAAAACCCGAAACCTTGTATCAAAATGTTGAATCCTTTTCTAATCATGATTTACATTATTATCATAGTGTGGTTAATTACTGTGGCTCATCTTCCTTTGGATGAGGCTTATCCGTGGTTAGTAGCGTTTGATCTTGGCGTTGTTCCCTTATTGTTTGTCACCACCTGGGTTTCTTTGTATGGTTTTTAAATATGTTGTATCCCTAATTGTTGTATTTCTGCTTAAATAATGTAACAAGTTTCACTTGTATTGTACGAATAATAAAATACAACTTTCTTCGCTCTCTTTTGGGGATTGTTGTCGATTAGGAAAATTCCCCAGTTAAAAGGATTTCCCATATTTGTCTTGATAGATTTTTATACCAAGTTCATTTGTCTATTTTAATCGTTGATCGCCCATCATAAATCTTAGCCTTTCAAATAATTCTTATTTTCAAATTTGAAGTTCTTTTACCAAGACACTACTGTTATCCAGTTGGAAAAGTCAACATATTTTTGTTGATAACATTTGTCTCATTTTCTTAAATTCAATCATTAAAGGCGATCCATGGGTCAAAGAACCAAATATTACCTAGATCACTCCTGAAACAATAGTTTGGATCAAAATTCATCTAGGGTTCAAAAAGATGAATTAGCAATTGATATGGTTCTTGAAAAAGAAGCAGTGAAGAAAAATAGTGATGTGTGGAAGACGGTCTATTCATTAAGCTATTAATTTAGTTGAGGATTTTCTCGACATAGCATACGCTTTTGAGTAAACTGTTCAGCTCCTTTCAACCTTGGTTAAAGGGATGATAAAGTTTAGAAATTTTATCTTAAAAAATATATATATAATTCGGTAGTTACTAATTACAGTAGCAATGATTAAAAATTCTGTAGTTTATGGACACCTGTCCGTTTTCCAAGGTCACACTTCGTCTTTCATTCTCTATATAAGAAAAGGCACTTTTAAAGATAATAGGCATTCTGAAATTTCCTTCTCTCTTTTACATTTTCCTTTGTGTGAAACTATATTTCCACACATCCAAATCAACCATCGTTCTTTCTCAACTAAGCCATGGCCACTCACACATTTATTGCACTTGAACATTCAATAGAGCTTTTGTCAATGCAAATTGAACAACTTAACAGTACTATAGTGTCACTTGCTACTGAACAAACCACCTCGTTTACGTCTCTTACTTCCCAAATTGACCAAATACACTATAGCACTCCTTTTCTCCTAGCAGCTGATAGAGCACTATTGAGAAAATCTATCGATAAACAAACAAAACTTGAAGCAGAAATTAAAGAAATTAAAGGGTTGTTGTATCAACTTGCTGATTTCTCACAATCTGAAGAAGTTGAAGCAACAGTTGACCCAACTGTTTTCAAGGGAAAGAGACCTATGTCATCACCTTTTCCTATTATATTTCATGAAAATTTTGAAACACTCGAAGTAGTTCTCAAGACGATCCTCAAAGAGATTATAGAACGTCAGAAAATACAAGCGATAGAGGAAGAGGCTTCTTTGAAGTTAGCTAAGGAACTACTGCTTGCAGAAGCAGGAGAAACAGGTTTTGAGGTGCAAACACCAGCAAGTCAACATGTCAACATATTAGAACTTGCTAGTAAAAGATGTAACATCCGCGAATTTTGACCCGTTGACTTTTGTGTAATTTGACTAACAACTTATTGAATGAAGTAATTTGGGCCCATTTATGATTTTTTTGACTAAGTGGTATGTTAGTCGAGTCGTTAATATGTCGTTTAGCGTTAGTAGTGTAACTGATTGCTTTATGACTTGTGGGAGAAACGGGTCGGCCCGTGGGTAGTCCCTGACCCACCAGCCCCAAGACCCATTCCCCCCCCCCTTATCCCTTTCTCTCATTCTTATTTCTATCTATCTATCTCCTTATCTCTTTCTCTCTTTCTCTCAAAAGCAAGACAAGACCCCTCTCAACTTTCTTCACCATTCTTGCATCAATTAGTGTGGGTTCGATTATAACATAGAAATCATAGTCACTTTCATCTCATTATCGTCATATCGAAGAATCAAAGGTGGAAGTTCTCGCATTTTGTCCACTTTGACCTAATTTTGGGTTCTAGCTCAAAAGGAAGTTTTGGTAAGTCAAATTCATCCCATTTACACCTATTTATGTTTGTTTATGCATTTCTAGTCATCTTGAACAATTACAAGTCTTGAATCGAGTCAAAAGACGATTTGGGTCAAATTAGGGTTTCGATTAGGGTTAGAGCGATTTGTTATGATTTTGATGTTTTGGGTCGAATTTGTGGATTGGGCTATGTTTATTTATGGTTAATGATGTCTATTTATGCTTCAAATCAAGTTATAGGTTCCTGCAAATCGATTTGGGTTGGTTTGGGTCGAGATATGTCTTGAACATCCACTATCGACAAACCATAATCCTTTAGTTCTCCTTAGTGGCTCCTTATGTTCAACACTATCAAGATGTGCCATCAGGCTCGTCTCAGCTTCGGCAACATCTTCGCTCTCAGCTCTTACTGGTTCTGATGATTCGGTTCCA
>CM067170.1:120844032-120923106 GCA_034093135.1 Erigeron breviscapus | reverse complement strand
TAATATAATACATAAATTATTAATATATTAAAAAACAAATTAAACTTAAAAAATAATATAATATAATATAATAATAATAATAATAATAATATAAAACATTTTAATATTACCAAATAAAAACAAATAATAATACTAATATCATAATAACAATAATAATAATAATAATAATAATAATAATAATATAATAATAATAATATAATAATAATAATAATAATAATAATAATATAATAATAATAATAATAATAATAATAATATAATAATAATAATAATAATAATAATAATAATAATAATAATAATAATATAATAATAATAATAATAATATAATAATAATAATAATAATAATAATAATAATAATAATAATAATAATAATAATAATAATAAAAATAGAGTAAACGACACAAATCGTCCTTGTGGTTTATCAAAACAATCATGTTTCGTCCTTTCTAATCAAAAACATCACTCACAGTCCTTTATAGGAGGATAAGGTTCGTGTTTATCCTTTGACTTGTTCACCGTCATCTCACCTCCGTCAACACCTCACGTTCCTCTCACGTAAAGGGTATTTCAGTCTTTTTCATAGCTAAAGGACCATCAATGATTATTTTTATTCTTTTCTTCTTTCTCTATTTTCCTCCCCTTCCACACAAATGGAGCAGATCTCAAGATCCACCCACCCTTAACCTAAATTAAAATCAAAACCTATTATATCTAATCTCCATTTATATATCAAATCCATCCATTCTTCATATAGATTTGTTTATCACTCCATCCATCCATCTATCTTTAATCTTTATACCATACCGATTGAAATATATACAAACACATATATGTACATACACACTCAAACCAATCGGACACACACACACACACACACACACACACACACACACATATATATATATGTATGTATGTATGTATATACACACACACACACCCTACCCATTCGAAAGCATTGTTATTGAGCGGAGACATATATAAGACTATTATTGACCATAGACATATATATATATATATATACCGCCACCACTGCCTTTGTTAGTGATGGAAACAAAGAACGAAAGACAAGTTCTTTTTGTAACTTCTTTCGACGGTTGTTAATAGATGAAGAACAAAGTGATTTTGGAAGTTTTTGTTGCTTGTATTCCTGCCGTCGTGCCACTACTTCCTTGTCTGCTTAATCTAGTTTTCCTAGTGAATGTTTCGAATAGTTTTGTTAAGCTTTTTGTTCTCCGGCGAGCTCCTTAGTACGACTTTGAGTGTCGTTCTCCGATGAGTTCTCCGGTGAGGTATTTTAGTTATTGTTCCCCGGCAGTATTTACTCGGATCTGAAGTTTAGATATATGTTTTTGTGCTCTAATTTGATTGATTGTGTATAAGAATAAGCAAATGGATAATAAATCCATCAAATCGCTTTGTGTTTGTTTGTACGTATATTTCTCTATCTCTACTACATTATAAAGCATTTGTTCCCTCCATTTTTTCAACTTTACACAAGTGAAAACCCCAAAATACCCCTATCACTTATTCATAATATCATTAGAATAAATCTCAACCACTAATTTTTTTCTCTCTCCTCAAATCTCAACCACTCATTTTTCTCTCTTCTCCATAAAATTCTCTAATTCATTCAAAATCTTTTATCTCAAAAACCGTACATCGATAAAATATAAAAATTATATGGGTGTTCTTAAAATTTCATGCTCTTTCATTAGAGATGTCATTCGATATACTTTCGACGAATTTTTAAATCCGAAGGTGGAGCCCGTACGACTAAAGAATTTGGTTATCGACACTCTATGACATATACCAACCTATGACCTATCACAACCTATGACCTATCACCCTACCATCTTACCGCTGCAACGCGCGGGTACTTACTCTCGTATAAGAATAAAGCAAATGGGTGATGAATCCGTTATTGAATCTCACGAAGGAAAGAAATTATGATACATTAGCCTACTTTGGTTTTTTGCATCACAAATAATATCCTATATTATTATTGTGTGATGTATGCGACAACAATCCAAACAACTTGGTTGGATTTATACTGTGTATATATTGTATGATGGGTTTGGTGTCGGTGGATCTTTTAAGTCTGCTTTTTTTTTCTGTTTATATGGAGGGTGGAAAAAAAGAAGACAAAGAAAAGAGTCAGATAGGGGCAGAAATGACATGAATACCCTCATGTGGGAAGCATTGAGAGGTTTAACGGAGGTTAAATGACGGTCAACTGGTCAAAGTACTAAACATGAGCCTTATCCTCCTATAAAGGACCGTCAGTGATGTTTTTGAATAGAAAAAACAAAATGTGATCATTTTGATAAACCACAGGGACGATTGTGTCGTTTACTCTAAGGGTGGACGGAGTGCATAGGCACCCAACCGGTACCGGAGTGAACACCGCTCCGTCTGACCGGTACCGGTGGGGAGCGGATTGGAGATGGTGGTGCCGGTTTTGATGCCGCTTGATTTGAACGTTAGAACATTAAAATAAAAAAATGGGGCCCACATCTAACGGCTACAACTTTCACTCTCTCTCCTCTTCTTTCTTTTTTTTTCTTTTTTTTTTCTTCTTTGCTCTTTCTTTCTGTCGATTTTTTTTCTTTTATTTGTTTCAATAATCAAACAAAAATAAATCGAGGGAGGGGCAATACAAAACGTAATGAACGAGTTTTCGCTCAACTTCCAATACGTCGCAAAACCCCCCCGCCCCCAAACAATCGTGATTCAATGCCACCTCTTCCTCCTCATCCGCCACAAAACACCACCGAAAATGTTTACATACCGGTACCCGCTAATGATTTCTTGAGTCAAATGGATCCCGCGTTTTTTGTAACTAGGGGGTTTTCACAATACGCGAATGAAATTCAACCCGGGTTTTCGCAATTTGCGGCGAGTGGTTCATCACAACAATACCAAGATGTTGAAGAAGAAGTTGAAGAAGAAGAAGAATAAGAGGCCGAGGAGGAAGAAGCAGGAGAAGAAGCAATACCCGAGACCTAAGTCCCGGTTAAAGGAAAAAGAGAGTGTCGTGGATGGGGGAAGGATGAAGAGGCGGCATTGGCAAAAGCTTGGTTAAACGTTTCCGAGGATCCATACACCGGAAACGCCCAAACGGCCGGGTCATTTTGGAAAAAGGTAAAGTTTGAGATGGAAAAACACTTGAAGCGTGATTTGGGGCGTACCCAGAAGTGATTCGGTCGAAGTGGAAGGATTTCAAAAACATAAGTTTTGGCTTTTTGTGGTATTTACAATGTTAAAAAGAGTATGATGTTGAGTGGCCAAAACAACGAGGATGTGTTTAAAGCGGTCGTGGCATTGTATATGCGGAAATACATTAACAAGTTCGGGTTTCCAGATGTAGAGGCGTGGCAAATTTTGAGAAACGGGCCGAAATGGGGGGAAGTTCTTACCTTGGTGGGGATGGAGGATTCGGGGAACAAAAGGGCAAGAACGGAAGGGTCAAATGTCAATGTTCGTTCATCCGGGGAGTCGTCGGTCCATATTGACTTGAACGAAGACCAGTTTGATCAAAAAGAGGAAGGTGGGAACGACATTGATGCACCAGTACGACCTGCTAAACTCGTGTCGCCCCGTCGTAGGGGTAGAGGTAAGCAGCCACCTACATCCGCCTCCACCACATCTGAAGAATTCTTGAAGATGGCCGCCGAGTTGAAATGCGACAATGAGGATAAACGGTGAGCTCGGGAGGAGAAGCTTCAGATTCAGAAGGCAATGATGGATAGTTATATGGCGGCGGAGGAGGCTAGGAAAGTACGGGAGGAGGAGATGACACGTATGGTCCAAAGTCAACAGTGGCAGAACGATATGGACTTCGTCATCAGGTCACACGATCACCTCACTAGACCGATGTTGGAGATGGTGTTGGCGCAGAAACGCACCATTTGTGAGAAATACGGATTGTCGATGCCTTAGTTTATATGTTTAAGTTGTTTATGTTTTAGTTATTTGTGTGTTTGAATAATAGTTTATGTGTTTTATTTATGTGTTTTAGTTGTATGTTTAATTTATTAAATAAAAGTTTTAATTATTGTTGAATAAAAATAAATAGAAAATAAATAAAATAGAAAAGGGGAGGGGGTGGGAGGTATTCCTTGCAATTAAGAAGCGGACATGTACCTATTAAAAAATCCGGAAGGGCGGGGAGGGGTGGCGAGGTACTCCCCCCACCCTGATAAATATATATGGCATTTACAATGCCTCCAATTCTTTTCAAACTCATCGTCATCCACAATTCCATATATCTTTGTCTTCTACATTCATTACTCAACTATATTATTGATTTCATGTATCAAACAAAAACAAAATAAAGATGATAAATTCATTGAATTGATACTACTCTAATAGCAGTTAAGGAATCTCATCCACAGCTATTGTTTTTTTTTTTCACAATTACAAAAACCTAATTCCATTATCCCCATTTTTTCTGGCGGCCGTTTGCATGGCTACGAAGATCTACAGCTAACGGTGGTTAATCTGCGGTGGTTAACATAAGTTTACATGGTTACAACGATCTACAGTCGGATATTAGAAGTAGCAGCCATGGTGGTGGTGGATGGTGTTCGGCCGCGGTGCCGGCGAACAAGGTTTTGGTGTTCAATCGAAGGGAAGAAAAAAGTTGAGAGACAACAATGGTTCAGTGGGATCGTCAATGGTCTTCAAGAAAAAAATTAGAGGTTTGTAACTAATTTGCATAGGAAGGGTTGTTTTCTCAAAATGGTTGAATTCCATTAGAATTGAAACTTTCCATCGCATAAATGAAGGAATTGTAAATTCTTTGTTATAAGGAATTTGAAGGAAAGTTTGAATTCCAATTTCATTGTTTTTTTCCAACCAAACACTAAAAAAAATGAAATTTAGATTTTAATTCCAATGAATTTCTAAGAATTCAGTGAACCAAATACCCCGGGTTTAAAATGTAAAATAATATTAAAGTTAAAACAAAAAAGGATAGAGAGCAAACACAACAACAAAAGAAAATAAACAAATAATAGAACGACCCCAACAACCCGGAGTTCCTCCAACGTTGATACATCCACGGCTGTTCTTCCATACTACAATAACCTCACTCAAGTAATGATCCACCTAGTACGTTTAGGTTGCGGTCTTCTCTATGAGCGGAAGATAACATCTTCAGTCATGTAAATTTAGTTTTTTTCCCGCTCTTTTGTACATTTTTGTTGCCGAATTACACTCTTCACATGCTTTTGGTTCAGATTGATCAAATCTACTCTATACACATGATTCAATTTTAGTTTTGTTTCTATACCAAATTTCTTCTACCATTAGATGACCATTAGCTATTGTCTCCTTGACACTCTATCAACATTAATTTCTTGATCTAATCTTCATGACCTTACTTTTCAGTGTTTGATATCATATTTATGTCCCACCCATCTTAATGTTTTTTTACAAATTACATGTTGTGTTATTTTTTCTCTTAATTTGTAGTCGGTAAAAGTGAATGTTTTGAAATTATATATGATCACTTTTATGATTCTCTTTTAACATTATATGCATAGTATCTATTTTAGTGGGCCGTGCAATACACACTAGTATGTACATATAATCATGTCCATACAGGTGTCTAGAAAGACTTCCTATAAAAATATAATATTCTACTCTTTGCACACAAAAAATAATAATTTAAAACTTAACTCCATCTGTCCAAAACTTGTAGATGGGTCAACAATTCAATTTACACTAGGAATGATTAAACTCAAGCCATCTGTCCAAAACTTGTAGATGGGTCAACAATTCAATTTACACTAGGAATGATTAAACTCAAGAACAATGCGATCACTTGAAAAGAATCTTTTATCTTGTTTTAAAACAAGAATAAATACAACTATTAAAACGGTACAAAGAAATACAAGTCATGGACAGATTATATCGTATTTCTACTTAATCTTACCAAAAGCTAGAAAAACATACAAATAGGATCAGTTTGGAGTTGCGCCGTCTAAATAAGAGTGAGTTGAAGTTTAGGCCAGTTGGGTTGTGGTTCGACAACTTCCAAATGAATATGTACGGTCTGAAGAACACCATAAGAAATCGACCCATCGGTCTTTTTTATCTTTTGCTGTTGCTCATCAACAACCCATTCTTCCCCTCCTTTCTCACCTCGCATAGTCAAGTACACTGGCCCTTCAATACCATACCTATATGAAGAAACAAGATTAGTATATTCATACTACTTTTTTCTCAAAATCTTCCTTCAAGAACTTCTATAGTTGATGACTGATTTAAAGGCAAATCATGTAGACTATCAAAAATAACATACTTCCATAATTCAAAAAAGGGAAACATATGGAGTTATTTATGAAGTAAAGTATATATATACTAATTACTAAATCTTACATAAAAAGTCAACCCATACCAACATATAACGTAGAATGAGCAACTTGTAAGTATTTATATAACCAGCCATAAGATAACAAAAGAATAAGGTATCTATTCAAAGTTAGGAAGTCATACTTGGGAACAAAAACAATAAAGCCATTTGCTCTTATCTTCACAATTCGGGCTTCAGTGTCAGTAGGCCTGCAAGACAATAAAAAAATGGATAAGATGATGACTCTCTGATGGGAGGAGGGTAGAATAATAAAGCCTATGCTGAATACCATTTCCTGAAATATAGTATAGTATGAAGCTCTATGGAAGAACGGCTTGCCATTTGAGCATTCCTATGCCGATAATTTAGATCTGAAAAGAGCATAAAATAAAAATTAATTTTTAAATAATTACCACTCAGAAAAGCTAACCTCGCTCGTTCACAGTTCATTCTTGAAATTTACAAATTACACAAAATATAAGACGTCAAATTGTTTTTCATCATCAAGTAATTTTTAAAGTCTTACTGTCGGCAATAGTGGTAAGTTGTGGTCTGTCCTGGAAGATGGTTGGCAGCTTGTCTATCCCTAAAGATGCAGCAAGCAATCTGTGCACTATCACATCTGCAAAGAATTTAATAAATCTAAATATCAATCCAATTAAGTACACATAAAATACAACCACCATTCAACTGAAAACAGTTTTACCTGCATATCTTCTAATTGGTGAGGTGAAATGTGTATATAGAGGTGCAGCAAGCCCATAATGGTGAAACTCTGGAGGGCTAAGTTCTCCACTACAGAAGTAAACGGCCTGAAACGGAAAGTCATGTAGATTTATGAAGTAAAAGAAATTCCTGTATAAGCAAATGAAAAACAGATGAAGTGTACAAACCTGTGTCATACATCTTGTTGCTAAAATGCGGATCAACTTATTGAAGTATGGATCATCACCCTAAAACAATTGACATGAAAAATCATTATTGAGTTGTAAACAAACTTTTGTAATGACAAGCAAATAGGCAAAATGAAGAATTGATACATTTGCTATGAACTTACCACAGCATGGTCAAGTGAGTTAGCAAGCGCTTTGGACGATGACACATCCAAGCCAAGGCCAACAGAAGCAGCAGTACGCAACAAAGGTTCAAGCATTTCTTTGGTTGGACTAGGGTGACGCCTGTAAGTAAATTTTTATATGTAATTAAAATAATAATTTAATGTTCAACCTGATGATTTAAATCTTCCTCCTTAAATCATAATATTCAGTATAAACCAGCAATAACCTCAATAATGAACACTGAGGGAAGTTCTTAAGGATTTGTTCAGCAACAGAAACATTAGCAGCAAGCATAAACTCTTCAACCATTTGGTTTGCTTCTCGAATTTGATACATGCCTGCAGAAGCGATTAAGTGAGATTTATAAACGAGAAAAAACTACCATAACGAACACCTCAATATTAATATAGTAATAATGCATTCAACTTTATAGTTGAAATCATCCTCACCACGAGAAACATCATTTATACTGTAATATAATTAGGAAAACTGAAAAAAAGCAAATTTTAGCCTTTTGATTTATATATGTTTAGTGCAATATAAGACAGGCAGTACCTATATCAAGGGGATCATGAGTCTCGGTGTCAACTTCGAATTTGACTTCTGCGGAAGCAAGAGTGATGGCTCCTCTCTCAATGCGCCTTTGTCTCATTATCTACAAGCATCAAGAGTAGTGGATTGAGAGTAGATAGTATTATTAGCACATTGATTACATGTGACAAACGGACACTTCAAGAGTTTATGTACTATCAAACGTCATACTGTATTACTGTCTTACACGAACCCCTGACCAGGCGGTACAAGCTCATTAACTATAAGTATAACCAAGTTTATGATGACAACTAAAAAAACTTTTTTTAGTAAACTACGGGGTCAATGGCATGTAATAGCAACATACCTTCACAGATGTTCTGTTATGCAGCATACACTTTTTGCACACATTTAGTCATTGAACATGTATGCAATGTTCCAAGCTTTTTACCAGGGTGGTACAAAATTTTACCATTGCATAAACAGACAACTTGCTAAAACCCACGACCTAGGGTGTACAAAAAATGGTACGTAACATAAAACAGAACAGTCGTGAACGTTGGCTGTCACTACGTTTCATTATTACTGGATAGATAGTTCAAACTGTTAAAATAAAAGCATGACATCAACTACATACCTTAGCTAACATATTCATATTCCGCAAATCAATAGTTAATGGATCTATCAAACGGCTGAAAGTTAAAAAAAATGACATCAGAAGTTCAGAAAGAAACCAGAACAATAAAAACAATAAAGCCTCAGAGAACAATATCAAGCTATGTTATCAATGACATAAATTTCGGTGTTTCGTTCAAGGACCGGTATTGGTGGGATCTGGAATTTCGGTGGGATTTCGTTGGGATTTTGGTAATTTCTAATTTCGGTGGGATTTCGTTGGGATTTCGGTAATTTTAATGTTATGCAATATCTATATATATAAATAATTAATGCTTAATACTTAATAGAAATATCAAAAGTCAAGCTTATAAGTGTCAATATTTGATAGATTAGTGATAATACTTGTAAAAATTAGTGTTTATTAAGTTGTGTTTAAGTTTGGACCAAAAAACCAAAATAAAAAAAAAAAAAAAAAACGAAATCCCACTGAAATTTGGACCGAAATCAGTGGGATATCGGAGTTTTGACCGAAAATTTCGTTGACCGAAATGTTGACCAGAATTTGGACTGGGATCCCACCTTAGGACCGAAATCCGAGATCCCACCGAGATCCCTCTGGGATCCCAGCGAAATTGATAACACAGATATCAAGAAAAAAAAAACTAATAAACTTTTCATGCACCTGTCATCCATCCTTGCCTGAGCTTCAACGTAAGACAAAGCGGCACATGACTTAATGACACTCTTTGTATATATAGTAGATATAACATGTGCGTCCGGTGTCATTTCCTGAAAGTGAAATTGTTGTAATCAATATGCTTTAACCCAACAGAAAAGGATAAGTAGGGTCAATTTGGGGAAAGATACGAAGAATTTTTTTTTTAACTATACAGTATGGGATGGGAATTCTTATTAATTCCAGGTAGATAAATAAAACACACCCAAATAACAGAAAAGGCTAGCCTCTCCACATCAGACTGAAGAGAACATATATCTGCAGAAAGATCCAGTAAGCAAATCAAGAACTCAAGATTCAATATTATCTAGCAAATTTATCACTGGTATATTTAAACACCCGCAGTGATACCTTCCGTGAGAGGTTTAGGAAGCATGTCAATACGGCGATCAACAAGGTAGGTAGAAATTCCTCTTTGTGTAGCTTCCTCATCAAGGGGTGTTCCAGGGTGGACAAAATTCGTGACATCAGCAATATCTAATCAAGTAAAGGATACATACAAACTCACTTCGGTTCTTAAACATGTCATTCAACACCCATGGTTTAAGTTATCATTGTCAGAATAATCAATAAATGTCTGAGGATACGAACTCCAACTTCAAAGTTTCCATTTGGAAGTAAAGTACAGTTTAATGCGTCATCAATGTCCTTGCATCCTGCACCGGCCAGATATTAAATAATATAAGAGACTAAATAATTGAAAAATGATAAAGAAGCCTAAATTAAGAAGCCTAAAAATAAACCTAACACTGACATGATGACACCTGTCTCTTTATTTAAAACCCAAAATCTTTTTACTCTAATTCCAATTATCTCCCTATCATCTCTATCATTTTCTCTCTCTTTTGGTACTATCTCTTCTTTTGGGTCCGGTAAAATATTTTCAATCTCCTAAACCTGCCTGCCAACTCCATCTTTGCATCGTCTTCATCCGTCTCATCATTGATTATTTTGAAGTGCCTTTTCTGCTGATTTATTAATTTTGCTAGAAGTAGCAACTCTACAAATGATTATGTAGAGCCATACTGTGATTTTTTTTGTTCATGGTATAAATTATGCTTTTGAAATGGTTTTCAGATTTTCGGATGATGTATAAAGAACTAACAAGGGTTCTTTTAAAAGATATTGTCAAAGGCTTTTTTGTTGAAAATATAAAATAATAATTAACATAATCGAACGTAGATGTATATAAAAAGGTGTGCGTATGAGATAGTGAGTAGAAAGAAAATAAAAGGTTGGAATTATCGTTGGCCGGAGACGAAAAGTTTCGTCACGGAACAGGTTTGAATGAATTACGGAGTAACATGAATATTTAATATTTCAGTGAGGGTATAATAGGAACTAAAATTAAAAGAATTTTGGAGTTTTAAATTTGGGACAGATGTTATAATCTGATGGTTAGGTTTGTTATTAGGCTAATTAGTTTAGGTCTCTCTATCACCTCTCTAAATAATTATAGCCGCCAGATATTAAATAATATAAGAGACTAAATAATCATAGCCTGAACACTTAAATAATGTATGATGAAATATATCAGAGTTGTCTGTTACCGGGTGGGTCCACACTAAATATACGTAAATGACGCAGGTCCTGTCTGATGGGATTTGAAAGATCTTTTGAAGACACCGACCAAGGTAATGGTGGTAAGCATGCCAATACTTGAGAAGTAAATGGGCGTGCATCTATATCATTCTCGATTAACACAACCTGCAACATTCACCAAAATTATCACAATTAAAACAGATAAAATATATACCTCCACTAGAATCTAGATTCAGCAAGCAGAGACATTATGAATACAATACCTCTGTTTCAGTTTCCCTATCTCCAATATCTCCTATTGTACGAACATAATGACCAGAAGGGTATCTAGATTGGGAATCCCAAGAATCAACCGCAACACATATTCTTTTGCCAAAAAGATTCCCAAGCTGCCGAGTTTGAATTCGTATCTTAGGAAATCTCCGATCCTTGGGGACAAATAGAGGATGGGCAATACCAGTATTTCCTGCTGGCATACGCATTGGCTCCAAAGATCCACAATAACTGTGAAAGATGATGTCAAGTTAAAACTGTAACCAATAATGAAAAAAACAAAAATAATTGCAATATCTTGCACTGAATTACAGAAATCATATCTTGCACGCCACATAACAAAGAAGCATACAACAGTTTTTAGCAATTTAATTATTTAAAGTTTTGACATCAAACTTACGCATGCCAGTTCCGTTTTATAATGCCAACGACACGTCCAGAAGGTCGACAAGAGACATTATTTGCATTGTCATATGATCCTTCTGCTACATTTGCAGTTCTTGGAGAATCATCGGAATTGCTTGGTACCAAGCGAACACCTTCATCATCTTCATCATCTGAAACACAATTGGAAATTGGAAATTGAACAAACAATAACTATATTGTCTTAGTTGATTTGTTTTACTAGAAACTGAGTGATGTCAATACCTTCCTCAGCTATGTGAAGAGATCTTTCACTATGCCATCGATCTTGAGGCAGGAGTTCAACAGCCACTATATCTCCGTCGAAAGCTCTATTCATGTTTCCGCGCCCACTGATTATGATTTCGTCTCCAATACTCTGACTTCCAACATACGCTTCAAATGGATTATAACGGTTAACACGAAGTTTTCCTTGATGGTATATTCCACATTGCATCCCAGCTGTAATCTCTGACATGGGCTTATGCTGAACGAAAATAAATATTCAAAAGCAGATGAAGCCATCAACCTCGGAAATGCAATTTTAAGCATTGATACCTCGGAATATACAAGTTTCTTCTTTGAAGGCCTCAAATCTTCAATTTCCATATCCTCAGAGACATGTTGTTGTACAAGCAGGTCAAGAAGGGCTGGTTGACCAAGTGACTTCACATATGACTCCACTGGATCACATTTTCACAACAAAGACTTAGCTAGAATGAACTTAAATCTTAACAAAGATAGATAATCAAATCTATTATACTTATTTTTTCAATCTCATACCCGTTTCTGCAAGAATCCCCTCTTCAGTAGCCTTTCTCTTATTTTCCCAGTCATTCGTGACCATTATAACTTTTGTGGTACTACCAAGATGGTTCTGGTACCACTGTGCTGCCACTCTAATAGCTGAGAAGGCATTACAATCAACATCTCAGAATCAAACCATTTACTAATTGAAATCTATATATACGCAACAATCAATGGACATGTATTCTGGCCATCAATCTTATAATGATATTAATTCCCATAGTACAAAATTATTAAACAGTATACCTCTGTCATTGCGATCATTTGGACTCTCGCCTGTCATGGCCTTAATGAACGTGTCCCTTCACATTGAGCATGCAAGATATTAGATTAACAGCATATACACAACAGCTTAACTACTTAAACACAATATAATTAGAAAATTCAAAAAAAAATATAACTAAAATGTAGAAATACTAATCTCATGTCCTGTACCCAGTAAAATGAATCAAGATGAGGGTCAAAAGGTAATACAACAAACTATAAAAGACAACAGAAATCCAGCTCTCTAACTGAAAGAATTAGCTTATAAGTGAAGGGATGCTCCTTAGTCCTTATCTTTGCTTAAATCAACACTACGTTCCGAATCAAACCATAGATTTGAAATCCAAAGCACATTAAAAGTATAAAAAATAAAACATTAAGGTGTATAAAAAACTACGCAAAATTGATAACCAAATAATTTTGAACAGGAGGCAATCTTTAAAAAGCCGGATGGAGCTTACTTATGGAATTCATTAGAAAATACAAAAAATCTTCTTGATGATTGCTACATAAGGCCCTTAACCTATTGTAAACTCCAAGATTCTTGTTCATGACCTCGGCCAGTACCACTGACAGCACCACAACATCATCGATTGCCGTATTCTCAAGTGAATTGTTCTGATTTCAAGCAATATTTTAATTAGCATTTGCAAACATTGACCTAGAAGACTTCCTTTTCTTTTTACATAAAGAGTACGGTACTTTGTTTGTAATGTATTACTCATTCTACTTTCTTTTATACACCAAGTTATTAGTAACGACATTGCATACCATTTTGGTTCATTTCTTAAACTGCTGAATTTAGCCTTCCTATACAAATTCTACATTACAAACCACAGGTTCCAAAATGGGGACCGATCTGTACACCCTGGTTTTAAAAAATGATAGGCGAACAAAAGCGACAAGGTCCATTTCGAAGCGCTAAGCGCAAAAGCGGCGATGCTTTTCGTACGCGAGGCGCACACTTGTGAAAAAAAATTATAAATTTTATATAGTATTTATAACACATAAAATACCAAAACACCATCAGTAAGATACTCGTTTAAGTCCGGCTTTGATCAAATTTGGTGTTTGAAAAGAAACTCTCAAAAGATTGTTGGTCTCGTTGAGGAAAAAGAAAGAAGAGATCAATCTTGTTGAGAAAGATGAGGTAAAAAAAAAATTACTTATTTATAAAAAAAATCCTCTTGTGTACACAGCTCACGCTTTTTAGCGCATTTGCTCACAAAAAGCCCAAAAAGCGAGCTGCACCTTGGGTACCAAAAAAGTTCTAAGGCTTGCGCCTAGGTGCGCAGACGCGCTTTTTAAAACCAAGTTGTACACCACCAAATGCGCTTTATAGTGTTTTACTGCAAAACACGTTTGGGAGTGTATCGCCAAAAACGGGTGTTGTACAGATCACTACCCTTTCAAAATGCACAAACCACAAACGAAAAAGTACTAAAACAAAACCTAAGAGGGTGTTGGCCTAACTTATAATTCATTTTATCGGCTTACTGTACGCTTACAAGCCTCAAAGAGTGGCCTTAAGAAAAAGAGAAAGCAAAACAAAAGTAAGCTGAGGCCAAACACCCCTGAATTCAACCTATAACTTATTATTAAGGGGGGAAAAAAAAGAAAAAAGAAAGAAAGAATGATACAAAACCTGATTAAGAACAACATTAGTATCGAGAACAAGAAGAGTCGAATTTGGGGAAGCAAAACGGGCATCTTTATTATCACAAACTTTACAAAATAAAGCTCCACACTTTACATCATCTCTCAAATAATGTTCCCTCGCCACCTGTAACATGTACATATACATATCAACATGATGTTTACAGACTTATCTATATTAAATTGATGGCTGGTATTGGGGTTAATGATCAAAATTAGGGTAAATAGTATCAAAAAGAAAGAAAACTATAAGAATCGAGAATTACCTTTATAACTTTGCCATCTTTGGTTTTCCGAAAAAAACTTTTGTTTTGCTTCATGATTAGATAAGACTAAACTGATAATCACGGACGGTTGGTCGATTAATTTTAAGCACCGGCGGGTTTTTTTTTTTCCAGAAAAAAGCAAAAAAAAAAAGAAAAAAGAAAGAAAGAATGATACAAAACCTGATTAAGAACAACATTAGTATCGAGAACAAGAAGAGTCGAATTTGGGGAAGCAAAACGGGCATCTTTATTATCACAAACTTTACAAAATAAAGCTCCACACTTTACATCATCTCTCAAATAATGTTCCCTCGCCACCTGTAACATGTACATATACATATCAACATGATGTTTACAGACTTATCTATATTAAATTGATGGCTGGTATTGGGGTTAATGATCAAAATTAGGGTAAATAGTATCAAAAAGAAAGAAAACTATAAGAATCGAGAATTACCTTTATAACTTTGCCATCTTTGGTTTTCCGAAAAAAACTTTTGTTTTGCTTCATGATTAGATAAGACTAAACTGATAATCACGGACGGTTGGTCGATTAATTTTAAGCACCGGCGGGTTTTTTTTTTTCCAGAAAAAAGCAAAAAAAAAAAGAAAAAAGAAAGAAAGAATGATACAAAACCTGATTAAGAACAACATTAGTATCGAGAACAAGAAGAGTCGAATTTGGGGAAGCAAAACGGGCATCTTTATTATCACAAACTTTACAAAATAAAGCTCCACACTTTACATCATCTCTCAAATAATGTTCCCTCGCCACCTGTAACATGTACATATACATATCAACATGATGTTTACAGACTTATCTATATTAAATTGATGGCTGGTATTGGGGTTAATGATCAAAATTAGGGTAAATAGTATCAAAAAGAAAGAAAACTATAAGAATCGAGAATTACCTTTATAACTTTGCCATCTTTGGTTTTCCGAAAAAAACTTTTGTTTTGCTTCATGATTAGATAAGACTAAACTGATAATCACGGACGGTTGGTCGATTAATTTTAAGCACCGGCGGGTTTTTTTTTTTCCAGAAAAAAGCAAAAAACAAAAAGAAAACAGAAACCCTAGTCTGTATATATTAGGGCCAGCCGCCCAGGGGACAGGGGCTTTCCGTGGACGAGGGATTGGACTTGATTGCAAAGTTGGGACATGTGGTTTACCCATTGCAGTAACGAGGGTAGTGTATAAGTGGTCTATACACTATATATACGAGTATATAAGTATATATTTTTAAATTACTCGATACATTCTAGATTTTGAGGTCGAAATCTATATATAAGTGTTCTCATTGGAGTGTTATGCTATACTATAAGTCTATAAGTGGTCTATACTATATGAGTATAAGTATATATTTTTAAATTACTCGATACGGTCTAGATTTCGAGGTCGAAATCCTTTTAACTGGGGAATAATGTAACAATTGTCATTTTTGGCCCATTAATTGTTGGAAATAATGAAAACAAACTTTTTGAATTTATATTGCCGATATGATTTTGTTCACATTCTGTTCATATTATTGAGCCAAATGAAATATGAGGTTGATTCCATGTCCTGTGATTAGGCTACTGTGATTAGACATCATTTGGAGGAAACGTATATAAGAAGTTTTAGTATAATGTACAGTTTCAGACAATGTCGGTGGATAAATAATAATGATACAAATAAGACAAAGGCCGACACAATTATATGAAAAGTATGAATACCCGTGAATTTATCACAGACCATGTTTGGTTCATTAGCTGAATAATGCTACTAGTGGACACCCGACATAATTTTATGTAAAGAAATAATACCCGTGATCCCTTTTGTTTGTTTACTTGACTACGACTCAACAATACATCTTACTTTATAAATTTGATAAAAGACGACTAATGAAGAATATAAAAATTATAAGGTATTATGTCTAAAGCCTTAGTAGGATCACATTTAAAGTTTGACAATATAACGTCAACTATTTAGATTAAATCACGGGTTAAACATTTAGCAAACAATGATTATTACATCGACATAAATACAAATAATTATATCCGTGATTATTGGTTGGCACATGTTACTTTTCTGCTTTTGACAAAGGACAACTAATTGGTTTTTGTTTGATTCTTTTTCTTCTTTCTCGTGAAATCTAGCCATCATTCAATAACATATTATATATATATATATATGAGTGAAATATATCTGCACACACACAAAACTTATATAGATAAAACATAGGTATATATATATGGTTCATCACTCTCTCTTTCTCCCTCACGCCATTTTTCTCGGCCTAACTCCAAACCAGGCCATCACCCACCATGTAAACACACCACTCGATCATCACCACCCTTGTTACAACTCTTTATCATCACCATGCTGCATGCTGCTGCTCGTAAGCTGCCACTGCTGCTGGTCAGCCACCACCGAGTTACCACCGCTGTTTTGCTGCTATAGTTGTTGTTGTCGTTCACCAAGAAACCACCATCACTTCTGACTAGATACAAACCACCGTAAACCACAACTGCTACTACTAAAACTGCTCGACTACTGCTCAAATTTCTGCTTGCTGCTGGTTACCATCACCATCACTAAACCACTACTGTTTTCGTTTGTTGCTGCTGCTCGAAAACAGCAAGCTGCTGCTGTTACTTTGTGTTGCTGAAAACACCACCATACAACCACCTCACGGTTCCACCATCATCACCATGACTGCTGCCTTTGGACTGTTGCTGTTGTTCGAACCTTTTGACAGCACCATCATCTTTGAACTCCTCCTGCTACTCGTTACTGCTGCTATTATTCGGAAATCACCACCACCTTTAGAATATCACCATTACCGAACCATGCTTGTTAGAAATATAAATTAGTGGTGTTTAATTGTAAATAGAGTTACATTTGTAATGTTGTTAAAGTGCAAGGGGTCTAGATGAAACTTGTAATGTTTAGGATATAAATACCCCTTGTAACCACATTATGTAACTAACCTTTCATAATAAACACACACTTAATCTAATTACTTTCTCTCTCCTCCCTATCATCTTCAATCTCCCTTTCACACACAAACACACTTTTCACATACTATCCATAAATCCACCATTAAACCTTCAATTAAGCTCATTTATGTTTATATCAATTGGTATCAGAGCTTAATCGGTTCACCGAGCGATCCGTATACGTATAATCAAACTGATTTTGCGTTTTATCTCGAAATTTGAGCTTAATTTCGTGCTTAACTTTCTGTTACTGTTCATCTTGAAATTCTGTTGTGAATTTGTGAAATTAAATTGATTTTCAAGGTGGATTCTTGTTGAAATAATGGATTATCAAGTCAATTTGTGTGTTTAATCGATTAATATATCAAATTGTGAAATTTCTATTCGACATATCTGGTTTTGAGTTTGAAAAAGTCAAGTGCTTTTGTCCTGTTGCTACAGTTGTCATTCACGTGAGAATCACATTGTTTCTATCGAAAATTACATTTTCATCATCGAATAGAAAAAGCAGAAATAGAAAAACAAAAAAGAAAAACAAAAAAAAAACAAAAATTATTTCCTTCATCTTCTGTCTTCGATTTCTTCACCGTTTTACATCAATTCGATCCGAAATTCACGAGGTTTTGTTCGCGGTCGAATTCTGAACAGATTCATCTTTTCAATTTTTCGATTGGTTGATTTTTGTTAACGGTTGATTTTTCCGGCGAGATATTGATTTTTCCGGCGAGTGTCATATACGAAAATTTTTTGCTAGGGTTTGTTCACGGTGTGTTTCTGAGTATTTTGGTGGTGATTTCAAGTTCTAATTCGAAGATTTGAGGAAGTAATCGGCGTTTGAAGTTTTCCGGCGAGATTATTGCAGATTCCGGCAGCCGTGGTTACTGTTCACAGCCGTGGTGTTCTTCATATTTTCTGCAGAAATTATCAGTTTTACCTTTACTTGCAGAAAACAAGCCAAATCTATCATTTGCCGAAGTAAAACAAGCATTTGCAGAGATCGTTTACAAAATAACCATTTGCCGAGCTCGGCAAACACTTCAATCCAGTCCTTTACTCGTGTTTGCCGAAGTAGGTTCACGACCAGAACTTGTGACCTCGTGTTTGCCGAAGTAACTCCTCGACCAGCATCATCATACTCGCATTTGCCGAGTTAATATCACGACCAACATCCTTTTACCCGTGTTTGCCAACCTCTTTCTCGGCCAAATCAACCCGAACCCCGCATTTGCAGAGATAATTTCTCTGCAAATCACCATTTCGAAAAACTCTTAGCCAAATTTTCCCAAAATACCCATTTCACCTATCTGCCGAGCTCACTGCTCGGCACTCTATACAAACAAAAAATTCTTACTTCTACCTTTTGCAGAGCTCATTGCTCGGCAAACCATTCAACCAAGACTTAGAAATTTTCCGGCCAAGTTTTCCTATATCAACTATTTGCAGAGCTCTGAGCTCGGCAAATAGTACAATTAGCCAACTTTTCTTATTTCAACTGTTTGCAGAGCAATAAGCTCGGCAAACAGTACAAATAAAATTTAAAAAAAATCGTTTTTGTTACTTACTCTTTGTTGGTGTGATATCTGTGAAAAACTTGTTTTGAAACCCCCATTTGCCGAGCTAATATCTCGGCAAATAGCACTTTCGACTTGAAACTTGGCTGTGTGGTTGTTTCACTTGATCGTGGATGTGAGTGCTGTTTGTTTGAGAATTTTGTTTGTATTATACTTCTGAGTTTGAACCCCATTTTGTGTGTGAAAGAAAACTACAGAGAGTGTATTATATGTGAGTGATTTTTACAAGAGATTTAGAGAAAGGCAGAAAGAAAAGAAACAATTCTTGTGTGTGTGTTAAAACCGTGTGAAAGAAAGAAAGAGAGTTGTAAGTGAAAGAGTCAAAGTTTTTTTTATCTAGAAAGCGTGTATTGAGCATGGAATAAATTAAAAAGCTTGTGTTGGGAAAAAGGAAAGTAACGTGTGATGATGGTGAAACGTGAAAAGTCAAGTTGTTGTCAATTCATTTTGAGTATTGTGTTGGTCCAAGCATGGCTTGAGTGTGTCAGTGAACTATCAAGATTCCTTCACGTGATTGAGGTGTACGTTTGGTACTTTATTAAGTTGTTTCACGCATTTTTGGTCAATTTTTTTTTTGTGTGTATGAGCTTTAATTTGAGCTAGTCAAGTTCACATGATAAAGTGTCAAAAGGGGGTCAAGACGTGTTGTCAGGAGAAATCGGACGTGTGAGGCAAACCCCGTTGCTTTTGTGTGAGTCAAAAGGAAAAGTGATTTTGTCATAAACCACGTGATACTGACATTTTTAACTCACCCATATATTTGAGATTTTGATATAGTAGCAATTTGAATTTACTTACTTTTGTGATATTCACGTGGATCTTGGTGTGTTTACTTGGTTAGTATCATTTTTTATTTTTTTTATTTCCATCTTTATTTGGATAATTTTTTTGGGGCTTAAATTTCATTTTAGTCTAGGGTCAATTGGTCATTTTTAATTGGACTTACATTCTTCTTTAATTGGGCTAGTTTTGTTTGTTGGACTAAAATTTTAATTGGGCTAAAATTTTAAGATTCTTTTTTGGGTTGTTCTTTTATTGGGCTGTCATCAAGATTAAATTCAAAATGCCTATCACGTTCAAGTATAAACCAAGTACGGAGTCGTATCATCTTCATGAAAGTCGAGAGTGTTCATGTTTTCGAGGTCATGCTTGTGTTATTCAAATGCTACAAAAGTTTAAGGAATATTTCGAGAAATACAGAGATCTTCGGAAAGAACATGAGAGTCTTAAATCTATTAATGATCAACTCAAATCTGATAATAAAGCACTCAAATCTGCAGATGATCTCATTTTGTCCAACAAGGAAAGTCTTCAAAAAGAAAATGATCATTTGCAATCCAAGATTTCTAAATTGACAAATGAGTTGGACAATTCTTTCACAGAGCTCAATCAAAATGTTTTGGACACTCACATCAAAGAACTTGTTTGGCAACAAAAGATTTCTGAGCTTAACCATGAGTTGCAAAATAAGTCCACCATTTTTTAGAGCAAAGTTGAAGAAGAAAGAACAAGTTTTTGTGCTCAAATCAAGTGTCTTGAAGACAAGTGTTTGCAACTTCAGTCAAATGAAACACTTTTGACAAAAAGAATCTTCGACCTTGAGACTGAATTGTCAACACGTCCTATGACTGTGAATTATTCTGTACAAACTGGTTGTGATGATGAATTTCATGAATGTGTTGACACTACCGAGTCCTCAACTCAGACTGATTTTGATTGTGTTTGTGACAAGACTGAGGTGACCAAAAGTTTTCCAAAACCTATTTCCTCCAAACCTAAAGTTGATGTTCCAAAGAGGGTTTACACGGGTAAATCTTCAAAACCTTTTGAAAGAAAAGTCTCTCAGTTTACTAATTACTCCTTGCAAAAGGGTAAGAAGTACACTAAGAAACCAAATTTTGATGGAACTACTACTTTTGTCTCTTTTCTATCATTCGAGGATAATTCTAAACACATTTCTCAAGCAAAATCTCAGTTGACTAATTCTAAATGGAAACCGATTTCAAAAGATAAGTCAACTGAGTCAAAATCATTCAAATATTCATTTTCGGAACTTTTTGATCTTGCACCAAAACCTGTGAAAGCAGTCGTGCAAAAAGTGAATGATTTTGGTTCGAAAGATCATTTTTCAACTCAATCTACCAAGATTGGAAGCTTTTCAAAGAAATCAAATGATTTTTCACCGTTGCTTCCACGAAAAATCTTTTCAACTAAAACACCGGGTTTTAGTTCTCCGTGGAATGCAACTCTATTCATCAAATCAATGAGACTTACATTTGGACTTTCAAGTGGGGGGGGGAGTGGGTGGGGTTTCTGGTGGGGTTGGGGTGGTTTTGGTTGTCTTTCATCAAATCGATGAGACTTATTTGGACTTAGAATTCAAAAACCATTGGACCCAATCTCAAATGGGTTCCAAAAGTGATTTCCAAGTGATTTGATGAATAGTGGCTTATGCACACCTCAGTGTATAACCCGTTCTAAAACCGTTTTTATTATTTCATCATTTTTAGAAAAATACAAAAAGATTTTCATTTTCCTATTTTTGAAAAATTCAAAAAGATTTTCTCTTCTCATCATTTGTTTTATTTACATTGTCCTTTAGTTACTCACAAAGTATTAGGATGAGATGCAAGGCATCGAACGCCTTTGTGTACTACCTTTGTAGTCTCATTTTTAATGTTTGTGAGCAACTTTCAAACTCTTAACTCACCCTTTATATGCAAAAACTTTGTTTATATCATGAATATATTTAGGAGGAGTTTGTCTATTCTAGATTGTGATGGCTTTTGAGTGTGATGTTGTTTGTGCAAATAGGACATGAGGGAGTAGTCGAAAAGTGAGAGGTTACGGTGAAATGATGTGAGAAAGGGCTAAAAGAAATAAAAGCCCTCCCCAAAATTCTCAAAAATCCGGGTCAACACGTTTCTATCGGATTTCATTTGTTGATTTCTCGATATTGAAGAAGACTTCATGGACCCAGTGAAGCAATGCACATCTTTTCCTAACCACTCAAGTGTTTCTTAACAAATGCTTGTTTTATTCTCACGGAGATTTTCACATTTCTATCGACTCTTCATTTGAAAGATGTTGATATTGAAAAAGGGAGACACTCTGCTCCGGTCCCCGACTTCATTTGATCACTATCGAGTCTAGAGCGTACTTGAAATATTCTTTCATTTGACTAGGACACAATGAGTCTTTATATGTCTTTGTGACATTGCATATATTTGTGATATTGCCGGAACATTCGTAGTGATATCATATTATTGATATTCCACGATGATCGAATGGAAATCCTACCAATGCTAACATCTTTTCCAACGTTGAACGTAAGTCTCACATTTTCATTTTATGAATTTGTCGAGTAAACGAGAAGTCTATGTGACCTCGGATTTATTTCCCAAAAGTCTTTGAGGATAGTAAGACATGGTTATTGAACGCCTTTGTGACACTGACCATGAATTACATTCTTTAAAGCAATCTATCGGTTGAAAAGCCATAGACCGAACCATTTAGAGATAAGCTTTGTGCATTTCTCGATGATAATGGGAAATCCTAAAAATAGTAATCGTATTTTTAGGCCACACCATTAATCCTTTTGATTTTTGGTTGTGTTAACGGATCATTTTTATCCGGATTTCATTTCTCTTCACACAAACACAAAGAACACAAACACCATACAAAAATTGTTTTTCCAACAACGCAACCTTACATTCTAGTTCACCAATAGGTTCATTCGGAATTGGGAATTGGGTTGGGTTAATTTGGTTAAATATTGTTTGGTGTGATCTACCGTTTATGCTATCAATCAGTATTGTATGATGAAACCGTTTCACATTTTCATCATAAGGGGGAGAAATGATTATATGATTGATAGATAGAGTTCAAGGATATAGGTAGAATTTGATTGGTAGAATTTGTTCGAGGATGATTGTTGTGTTTGGATGTTCAAAGGATCGTTAGTTTAGGTGAAGGGAGTGAATAATTATCGTGATAAGTTGAAAGTTCTAAGATTGTTTTGAGAAAGTTAAAGGATTCTAAGATTGTTTTGAGAAAGTTAAAGGATTGATTCGAGATCGAGTATATTCAAGATAATGTACATGGTCGATATTTGAAAGATTTATTAAATAATTGACCATTTGTTTGATGATTAGAAAAGTTTGAGATTGAATGAAGATTGTTCATTTGAGGGGGAGCAAGAGTAAACTCATGAGTCGTTAAATATGCTCCGAAATGATTGTTTGTTCAAGGGGGGGCAAGAGATTAAAGAATTGTTATTGAATTATTTGCTCCGAGATAGTTGTTTGATTGAGGGGAGCGAATGTTAATTGATCAAAGAATCAAATGCTCCAAGATGTTTATTGATTCAGAGACAAGTTAGACCAAGAATTGAAGTTTAAAGACAAATTCAAATTTCCGCATTCCAAAAACCAAGCTTCCGAAATGCCAAGAGATTTCAAAGTCAAAACCAAGCTTCCGCAAAGCCAAAAGAATTCAGAGTTAAATCAAGCTTCCGCATCCAAAAGAATTCAAAGAATTCAACGTCAAAACCAAGCTTCCGTATGCTACTCAAAGTTCAAGTTACTTCTCAAAGCAACATCAAGTTGAAATCAACACTCAAAAGTTCAAGTTGTGAAAGCTCAAAAGCTATAAAGATTTCAAAGATGCTTCCAAAATATTCAAAGTTGCAAGAGAAGATCAAGTCTTAGAAAGTCATCGTCAAGAATATTTGTTTGTTGAGAAGATTCAAAGTCAAGGTTGATACAAGACGTTGAAGACAATGAGAAAGCTTCAAAGTCCAATCAACATTGAAGATTTTCAACAAATGGGCTCATCATGTTTATTTAAAGACCAAAGACGATGCAACATTTACAATTCAACACCAAGGGGGAGATTGTTAGAAATATAAATTAGTGGTGTTTAATTGTAAATAGAGTTACATTTGTAATGTTGTTAAAGTGCAAGGGGTCTAGATGAAACTTGTAATGTTTAGGATATAAATACCCCTTGTAACCACATTATGTAACTAACCCTTTCATAATAAACACACACTTAATCTAATTACTTTCTCTCTCCTCCCTATCATCTTCAACCTCCCTTTCACACACAAACACACTTTTCACATACTATCCATAAATCCACCATTAAACCTTCAATTAAGCTCATTTTTGATTATATCAATACTATTCATCATCATCTTCAATCTACTGCTACTGTTCACCTTTCTTCCAGTCATCATCATCGACTTCATAACACTCAAGGAAGGTAGGAAAACATTGTTAATGCTTCTTAAACGAAACCCATTCGGTTTATGTCTCTAATTCGCACTCACTCACTTTCGCTCTTTCTTCCTTTCTACACAGTCGAGAACCACCATTCATCATCACCACTGGACGTTAATAACATCAAGGGAGTCACTCGAGTGCATGTAAGGTTTTCTTAGTATACTCATGCTTGGTTGTTTATAAACGAAATCTTAAAACGTTATTATAAATGAAAGTCGTGAAATCTCTACGAGCCACCACTTTTTGCCATCATCAATCACTTAGAAAACAAGTTATTTTATCACTTATAAGCTTCCCATAATGAATTTGAAACGATAAATACAAAGTTGTAATCTGACCGTTAAGACCGTTAGATTTTCTGACAGTTTCAGTCCTGAACCGTTAAACTGTTTACAGTTTTAGTCCTTCATCCGTCAGTTTCTGATTAAACTAATGACTCTTTTGAAATAACTACAAAATGGGTTATCTTTAACATTAAACTGTATATATTGCAGAAACTGTTATTTTCCAAGACATCAGGGACTGAAACTGAAAGTCATATAAACACTAAAATATGATGACTACAATTGAATGATAAATATACAACAACTAAAACGTTGGTAAAATTATTTATTAAAGGAATTATATTTTATATGTTTTAGATTAACTTGTCACGAGGATTATCTGCTGTTCTGATTTGCCACTACAACTAAGGTGAGTTTCGTAAACCCTCCCTACTCAATTGAGATTCGGGCTGAAAAGTGTACATGTATGTTTGATTGATTGTTTGATTTAACGTATTGACTTGTTGCTCGGTTAACTATACTTTCGTTTATGAATACTTGTTGTTAAACGATTGTCGGTTGATTCACTTTGTCATGATATGGAACGAGATGTTAATTGTCTATTTGTTGATTGTTGATGTGATTACTTGTGGTTTAATGGCGCATTGTTTATCATGTAAGTCGTAACGGGTTAACGATATATGGCGCATTGTTTATCATGTAAGTCGTAACGGGTTAACGATATATGGCGCATTGTTTATCATGTAAGTCGTAACGGGTTAACGATATATGGCTCATTGTTTATCATATAAGTCGTAACGGTTTAATGGCGCATTGTTTGACAAGTAAGGCGTAACGAGTTTATGTATAATGATATTGTAATTGAAATGTTGATATTATTGATTTGTGCTAACGTGAAACCTTTTAGGGTTTTCCTTGGAATGTGATTAGGTATTCTAATCCTCGCTTATCGTTAACGGTTGTTATCCGACATACTTGTTTCCTGTTACTTGTCCCTACGAACTCACCAACTTTATGTTGACGCATTTTAGTACACTTTTCAGGTAATCAGGTTAATCAGAGACAAAATGGATGATTATGTGCTTGCATTGCTAAGATTGGACTTGCTTTGGACTTTCTGGATCCGTGATCCTTATTTCCCTTTTATGGGTTATGCTTAGGATCAACTACTATCATTTAAACATTTTCTTTTAAATATTGATTGAGTGTGTATCTTTGATGGATGTTGATTATTGTATTACATTTGAATAAGCTTGTAGATTGTTTCAATCTTATAAATGCATATAGTTTGACTCTACATAATTTCCATGTCGTGCTGTGCTTTTCTAAGTGATACCCCATGATTCCGCCATGTTGGGGTGTTACATGATAAGTCTTGGGGTTTTTTCCTCCGAATACTTGTAACGGCTCATGGTCAACATCTCGTTGTCTAGGGTACGTGCAAGGCTTCACCATTATACGGTGAGGTTTCCCTGATGTCGCATACCGACTAAATGTTCAAAAAAAAAATCTGCACGTGGCAATCACGTATAGGGACAATACCGTCTTTTCACACAACATAGAAGGACCCCCACAGCTAATGATTTCGAAAAGGGACTCTCGTTGCTAAAATGAACAAACATCAAGACCAATCTTGCAATTAGCTCTTGATAATACTTATCATGATTTATATTTATCTTTCTTTTTTTTTATTAAAAACATTAAAAAACTTAATTAACCCTTAAAATTAATTTTACATGTATCAGAGTTAAAATTACAATTTAGAAAATATAGACAAAAAAAAATTATATTATTATTAACGAGAGAAAGGTACTCGCGTGTTGCGGGATGGAGGTGATGGCGGGGTGGTGATGTAATGGCGGGGGCGGTGATGGGGTGATCTACCTGACGGGCTCCGCCCTTAGCCGTACGGGCTCCGCTCTCGGATTTAAAAATTCGTCGAAAGTATATCGAATGACATCTCTAATGAAAGAGCATGAATTTTAAGAACACCCATATAATTTTTATAATTTATCGATATACGGTTTTTGAGATAAAAGATTTTGAATGAATTAGAGGGATAAAATGATTTATGGAGAAGAGAGAAAAAATGAGTGGTTGAGATTTGAGGAAGGATATTATAGTTATTTTAGGTAAATATAATAGATAGGAGCATTTTGGGAAGTAAATGTTGAAACTTAAAATTTTAGACAGGTATTTGCTTTATAATATAGTATAGAAATATCAATTGAAAAATTTGATTAACTTACATTGTATCTTATCTTACTCTTTTTTTAACATTATATATATATATATATATAGTATACTAGCCTAGTGCCCGCGCGTTGCGGCGGAACTTGTTAAAAAGCGGACGTTAAGCGTGGCGTTTCTTTAGGGTAGCGTGAATATACAAACGTTAGAAAGGTAAAAGCAAATTGACATTACACCAAAAGAATATGAAAGTTTATTGTACGTAAACAATCCATATAAAAAACTTATTTAAAACTCAACAATGTATAGTTGAGTATTGTTAGAAATCCAAAAATAGTGATAAATTGTAATCTAGATTAGAGGAATTTCTTGTTGTTAATTCATAGATAAATGATTACTAAGGTTGAGGGGCTAATTGTGACAATTAGCATAATTGTAGAATTAGACTATAAATAGCCCTCTCATACCTTAGAGATCATAACAACAATTACATAACAATAACACATAATCTTTATACTTGAAAAATCACACACAGTTACCTTTGATTCTCTCTCAAAACACACACATACACCAAGAACACACACTATCCAAACCGCCATTGATGAATTGAATTCAGTGATAGAAATCGTGTTATAACAAGTGGTATCAGAGCAAAACATCAATCTGATGACGATCCATAACTGAATTCAATCACAAATTCAACAAAATCAAAATTATTTACAATTCTGTTCGTATTTTTTTTACCTACTGGTTCATCAAAATTCACACTTCAAATCACATAAAATCACAGTTATTTGTTCACCAATAGATTCGTGGTTATTGATAACATAATCCTGTCAAGTTTCAAGTTCCAATTCAATCTATATCTCGAGATTGAATTTTGAGTTTTGGCGCGAATTTTGAGGGATTTGAATCTGTTGTGTTTTGTGCTGAATTTTGTTCATAAACTTGTTGCGGACATGAATTCAATCAGTTTGCAAGTGATTTCAAGTTCAAACTCCTAGTAATTCGAAAGTTATTGAAGCTTTAAAAAGTTGTCAATGGAGTTTTTCTGGAAAACTGATAAAATGAAGAAGATGACACCAAAACGATCTTCACTAGGACGATCTTCCTAAGATCGTCTTAGTCGCTTAAAGCTCGTTTTTCATTTTTGTGCATTGTGGCTTGTTAGACGATCTTCTCAAGATCGTTCTAGACAAGTGTGTGTTGTGAAGTGTTTGTTTCTGGCTAATTAATCCGAAAGGATTGGTTTGGTCAATTCAAATACTTATAAGTTTTGAGAAAGAAAACAAGACGATCTTCACAAGATCGTTTCATTTCCTAGAAACATAAGACGATCTTCACCAAGATCGTTTCATACCCTCGAAACCCAAGACGATCTTCATCAAGATCGTCTCATTTCCTTGAATAATTTCAAACCAAAATCACTTTAATTCAAGATCGTTTCACTTCAAGATCATTTCATTTCAAGATCATTTTCATTTTCAAGACCGTTTCATTCCAAGATCGTTTCAAGTTCAATACTTAACCAAATTTCATCAAAATCCTAATACGATCTCACCCAAGACGATCTTACCAAAGGACGATCTTCTCAAGATCGTTTCATTTTCTGTTCCTCTCAAGATCGTTTCATTTCCTGTTATTATCAAGATCGTTTCATTTCCTATTATTCTCAAGATCATTTCATTTTCTGTTCTTAATACAATTCAATTTTTCAAATCAAATCAATTTCAAAATGACTTCTCGTGAAGCATTGGCATTGGGTTCAGATACAAGACCTCCAGTTCTCTACCGTGGTTCCTATGGACTATGGAAGAAAAGATTTATGGACTATGTGGAAAGTCAAATAAATGGTCATATGATGAAAGATTCCATCCTTAATGGACTTGCCGTTCATCGCCATCCCACTACTAATGCAATAATTCTAACTCCTGATCTTTTGAATGCTGAACAAAAAGATCGAACAGCTGCAGATAACAGAGCTAGGTCATGCTTATACAAAGCTCTACCGGATGAAATCTATGGCTCTGTTGATTCTTATGATATGGCCAAGGAGATTTGGGATGAGGTGGCTAGACAGATGGAAGGAGCTGACGTGACTTCGACGATAAGATTGACCAATATTTTGACTGAGTTTGACAACTTCGCGAAATTGCCTAATGAAACTCTTGAAGCTGTCTACTACAGATTCTGCAATGTCATAAATGAGCTGAGGAAGAACAATGTCAAGAAAACAGAGATTGAGCTGAACATCAAATTCATCAAAGCTCTTGGTCCAGAATGGGAAGATTTTGGAACACAGATCAAGCAACATCAAAATCTAACCAAGTTCACCATTCATACTCTGTATGAATCTTTCAAACTCAATGAAAACCAAGTCCTAAACAAAGCTTCATCAAACAAAATGCCAGAAGTTGTATCTTCTGATCCTTTGGCATTGATAGTTGAGAAGAAGATTTCTGAAGCTCTTAACAGGAAAATGGTAGTTGTTTCTTCGTCTGATGAGGAGGGAGATGATCTGATGGCTACAAGAGATGGTGTTTCAGATGAACTATACAAGCTCTTGCCGCGGTAACAAAGCATTTCAAGAGGAAATTTTACAAAGCGAGGCCAACAAACAACAATCTCCGCACTTCTTCTACAAGTGCATTTCCCAAAAAGGAACATTATCATCCAAGGAGTAATGAGCAAGGTGAAGCTAATGGATCAAGGTATGGTGAAAAGAAGGAAATCTATGAGAAACAAGTTGTTGAGAAGGGTAAGGCATCAGACAAAAAGTGCTACAATTGTGGAATTCCTGGACATTTTGCTGTTGATTGCAAACAACCTCGAAAGCGGAACTATGAGTATTACAAGCAGAAGATGCTGTTAGCCAAACAAGTTCGAAGCAGGACATGCATTGCTAGCTGAAGATGACAAATGGCTGTTACTCACAGATGATGAAGATCAAGATCTCTCTGCTAATGTTTGCTATATGGCAAGGTTGGCCAAGAACAAAGACTTAAAAGAAGAAAGCACTGATGATGAATACCCAGATGATGAGGTAAATCTCGACTCTACTTTTCTTTGATTAAGGACAAAGAGTCATGTAGATTAGCTTTATCAGATTTAACAACTCATATCAATTCTTTAGCCAACAAAAATAAAAAGTTGAAAAATAGCATTTCATTTTCTAAAAGTGAATTTTCAAAACTTATTGAAGAACATTCAAAATTACTTTTTGAACATGAAGCTATTAAACAAGATTTTCAAGCTTACAAAGATAAGATGTTGGTTAAAGAATGTGAGTTGAATGTATCTCCTGATTCTAAGTTATTACAAAAATGTCAATATCTTGAAAAGACCATTCATGATCTTGAAAAGGCCAATCAAGATCTTGAAATCCAAAAGACCAATGAATGGCTTCGGGCAAATGCAAGACAAATGGATGTTGATATTCTTAATAAAAAACTCCAAGAAGCTAAACCAAACAATGTTGAATTCGAAAGGAATATTTCTGATTTAAATCATAATTGTTTTCTAAAAGGCATTGAGATTGAGAATCTTGAAAAACAAGTTGAGGAATTTAAAAAGAGTATACTTTTCTATCAAGAAAAGTTATATAAAGTTGAACAAAATCCTCTCTTGAATTTCACTGCCTATTTCAACAAGTCAAAAATTGACAAAACAGAATTTCTTCTAGGGTTGGGATTTGAGAATATCACACCATTGCAAAAAGCCAAGAGGAAATTGAACCCTTGTATGATGAAAAATTCCTACGACTTGGTATGATACAACAATTTATTCGTCCATTGGATGACGAATTTGAGACTGATGAAGTTGAGAGATACCAAAACAAGAATTTTTGGTTAATTATGATGCAATAAATGATTCATACAAAACAAAAGAATCTTCAATTTTCAAATTGGAAGAAATTGAATCAATTTCAAAACCAAGAATCTGTCTGTACTCCACCTAAACCAACTAAAATGTATTTTCCAACCACATTTTTGGAAAAACAAATAGAAGGTTACAACAAAAGGTAGAATCTCAACAAAAAGTTATTGATCATCTCAAGTCTCAAAGTCCGAATTCAGAGGATAAATGTATTGTTGTTGATACTAAGAAAGTTTGTGAGATTGCTTCTACTCAAACTGACCAAAGTGCTTTAGTAGACAATTCTACACAAACTACTTGTGATTCATCTACCAATACCTCTACTCAGACCTTGACTGATTTTCTTGGATGTACTTGTCAAAATACTGCTACTTTTATAGCTGAGGATTATGTGCAATCTGATTTCTCTAATGAAGAACTTGCACATAGTTTAGTTTTGATATGGTACTTCTATAGGTTTTTCACATGCAACAATGTTGATGAGTTAGTTGTTCACCCTAAGCCTAGTGCTAGTATAGGTGTTGATACCTCTACTCACTTTTTTTGTGAAACCAAAGATGTGTCAGTTCAAGTTGACCTAATTTCCGAGACTAACCATAATGTGAAGTTGGACACCAAGATTCCTGATTTTTCAAAAGATTTCACGAAAAATGATTTTGATAAATTCATGGAGGGAGAATATGTTTTTGATTCAGAAACAGAGAAAAAGATTGAATCTACCAAAATCAAAGTGAAAACAAAAGTGGAATCACAAAAACCATTGTCCAAAGCTCCAACTTCATATTACTCAAAGAAACGAGTTAAGACCAAACTCGTCAAGACTGAACCAAAGACCATTAAGTTAGAAACCTTTATTGCTACCCCTGTGAAACATGTCAAAAAGGAACAAGCTGAGACCCCACATAGGACAAAGTACAGCAAAGTGAAACTTCCGAAAGACTACCCTAATGCTTCTCAATCTAGCTCTCAATCTAGTTCTATTCCTAAGGTGTCTAAGTCTAGCACAATTTCACTAACTAAGGATGCATCAATTGGTACAACTAGATATAGGGATAGATATGGATGGTTTTCTCATGATAAACCAAAGAAGCAAGAAGTTTCCTCACCTCCAAAAGATTCCAAAAAGATGAAAGTGTTTAAAACTCCTAGTTCTAATTTTCTTAATTTCAATTCAACAGGTGGAAAGAGTATAACTAGTGGTGCTAAATGGGTTGCTAAGACATTAGTACCTAAGATCACTAGTAATCAAAAGGAAATTGAGAAAAAGAAGAATACAAAAAGGAGAAAGCATGTTAATAGGAGGAAGGGTGTTCATGTTAGTAAAAACAATTTTTCTTTGTTAAATAATGTTGAAAATGCCAAGGCAAGGCCTTGTGAGCTTGTAAACAATCTTAATTCCCGTACTTGTGTGACTGAAGTTGAGGCTTGTAGACATGTTACTTTTAATTCTCATGTGAATGTTCGTACTTTTTATTCAAATGTGTTTGTTGATAATGTGCGTGTCAATGCTTATGTTGATTCAAAAACATGTTTGAATGCGATTCCTAAGTTATATACCCTGCCTGTTTTAACTAACCATAAAGGACCCGTCTTCAAGTGGGTACCTAAAAACGGTTAAATTTCTTTGATTGCAGGAAATAACCATCTGTGTTTGGATACTCGATTCCGGGTGTTCGAAGCACATGACTGGAAATAAATCTTTGCTCAAGAATTTTGTTGAAAGATTCATGGGAACATTTCGCTTTGGAAACAACAATTTCGCTCCTATCTTAGGTTATGGAGACATTGAAAGAAATGAAATTATCATCAAGAAAGTTCACTATGTTGAAGGATTAAGTCACAACTTGTTCAGTGTTGGACAATTCTGTGATAACAATCTTCAAGTTCTGTTTCGAAAATCTCTTTGCAAAGTCCAAACTCTAGATGGAGTTGATATTCTTTGTGGTGACCGTGATGATAATCTCTTTACCGTCAATCTCGATGATAACCAACCAACCGATAATATTTGTCTCATTTCAAAGGCTGCTTCAAAGAATTCTTGGTTATGGCATAGAAGGCTTTCTCATCTGAATTTTCAAACCATCAATATTTTGGTCAACAAGCATCTTGTTAAAGGCTTACCTGACTATAAGTATGAAAGTGAACATGTTTGTCCTTCTTGTGCTGTTGGGAAGATTAAGAGAGCTTCTCATAAACCGAAGAAATCTCCAAATTCTTTGGCACCTCTTCATTTGCTTCACATGGATCTTTGTGGGCCGATAAGTACAAAGCCGAAATGGGAAGAAATACATCTTGGTTATTGTTGATGATTATTCAAGATATACTTGGGTCAAGTTCCTTGCATCCAAAGATGAAACAACTCAGATGTTGATAGACTTCATCACTAATACTCAAGTAAATCTTCAACTTCCAGTTCGTTACATCCGTTCGGATAATGGAACTGAGTTCAAGAATGCTGTTTTTGATGAATTCTGCAAATCCAAAGGTATTACTCATCAATTCTCAGCAGTTCGCACCCCACAACAAAACGGTGTTGTTGAAGAGAAATCGATCGCTGGTGGAAGCAGCAAGGACAATGCTTGCTTATTCCAAATTGCCATCCAATATGTGGGCTGAAGCTGTTGACACTGCATGTCACACTCAGAATCGGTCCATCATCAATCAGCGGTTCGAAAAGACTCCTTATGAGGTTATTAACAAACGCAAACCCAACATCAACTATTTTCATATATTTGGGTGTGTTTGTTATACTTTGAATGATCGGGAGAATCTTGGAAAGTTCGAGAAGAAAGGTGATAAAGGATATTTTGTTGGTTATTCCAAAACATCAATTGCCTATCGAATCTATAATCGTCGAACCAACACAATTCAAGAAACAATGATGTTTGGTTTGATGAGATGTCAGGCATGATTTTTGAGCAAGAAGGTTTGCTGCCAACAAGTAATGATCCAAGAACTTCAAGTACTTCTACAAGGAATTCTACCTTAGCTTCAAAATTCAAGAAGTTTCCAACTCCAACAAGTGATGAATTAGATATTCTTTTTGAAGAATTCTATAATTCAAAACCGATTCATGATCAAGAACCTCAGGTCATCGTTGAACCAATTCAAAACAATGAACCTCTTCATAACAACGATCCAGTTCCTAACAACATTCATGAATCTTCATCAAGTTCTTCTGAGCAAGAATTCTTTTCTAATGATTCTTCTCCATCATCCTCTCCTGATAATTCTTCTCAAGTGAATGTTCAAGAACACCTTCTCGATTAACTCAGACAACAAATCCATTAAACACTCCAAATGTGTATGTACCACTTGATTTTGATCATACAGCTTATGAGGAAAGAGTTATACCAAGTTATGACTCCATCTCTCAACAAAACTCAAGTTTTAATGATGGTGAAGTTGATCTTCAACAACAAGATCCTCTTCCTCATGCTCACAAGTGGACACGTATGCAGAAAGACCATCCTACTGATCAAATAATTGGAGATCCACAAGCAGGAGTTACTACTCGTACCTCAGTAAATGAGTGTCTTGTTGCACTTTCTCTTAGCAACATCGAACCCAAAACCGTATCTGAAGCTCTTCGTGATCCAGAGTGGGTTAAGGCAATGCAAGATGAACTCGCGCAATTTGAAAGACTGAAGGTATGGAGATTAGTTCCAAATCCTAGAAAAGATGATCCAATCGGTACAAAGTGGATATTCAAAAACAAAAAGGATGAGAATGGAGTGTAGTAAGTAATAAAGCTCGACTTGTTGCAAAGGGTTATTGCCAACAACCTGGTGTTGACTTCGACGAAACTTTTGCTCCAGTAGCAAGAATGGAGGCCATTCGGATATTCTTAGCTATGCCGCATTCAGAAACTTTACTGTGTTTCAAATGGATGTGAAGACTGCTTTCCTGAATGGTGATCTCAAAGAAGACGTTTACGTTGATCAACCAGAAGGTTTTGTTGATCCTCAAAGACCAAACCATGTCTACAGGTTAGATAAGGCTCTCTACGGTCTTAAGCAAGCACCCCGAGCATGGTATGATTCTTTAACTACTTTCTTACTAAGAGGTGGCTTTACCAAAGTCACAATTGACCCTACCTTGTTCATTCGCAAACAAGGTAAGCACGTTCTACTTGTTCAAATATATGTTGATGACATTATATTTGGGTCGACCAGTCAAACATTTTGCCGAAACTTTTCATCTCTTATGGTCAATCATTTTGAAATGAGTATGATTGGGGAAATGAATTACTTTTTGGGTCTTCAAATCAAACAGTTACCAACTGGTATTTTTATATCACAAGGTAAATACATAAATGACATGTTGAAAAAGTTTGATATGACTTCATGTTCTTCAATATCTACCCCAATGGCTGCTCGAACAAACATAAATGCTGACACAAATGGGAAACCATTTGACCAAAAGAGATATCGAAGTATGATTGGTTCGTTGTTGTACCTAACAGCATCTCGACTAGATATAATGTTTGCAACATGTATGTGTGCTAGATATCAAGCTGCTCCACTGATTTACATTATCAAGCTGTGAAACGAATCTTTCGTTATCTGAAGGGGACACCCGATTTAGGTCTCTGGTATCCAAGGGATACTGGATTCAATCTAACTGCATATTCAGATGCAGATCATGCAGGTTGTAAACTTGATCGCAAGAGCACTTCCGGTACTCTACAATTTTTAGGTGATAAAATTGTGAGTTGGTCTTCCAAGAAATAGAATTGTGTGTCTCTATCAACGGCTGAAGCAGAATATGTGGCTGCGGCTAGTTGTTGTGCTCAAGTTTTATGGATGAAGACACAACTAACTGATTATGGTCTGAAATATGATAATATCCCTATCTATTGTGATTCTCAGAGTGCCATTGCCATTGCAGTCAACTCAGTAAACCACTCTCGCTCAAAGCATATTGATGTTAGATATCATTTTCTCAAGATCATATTGAGAAAGGTGACATCGAGCTCTACTTTGTGGGTACTGACTTTCAACTTGCAGATTTGTTCACAAAACCACTGGATGAAAAAAGGTTTAACTTTCTTATCTCCAAGCTAGGTATGTTAAATCTTAAACCTTAACTCTTTTGAAGGAATTCTTGACACATTCCAGAAAACCAAAATACAAAATTGCATATTTTCAAAAATAAACAAAAAGATTTTTATTATCAGTGGCTTGCATATACTATGTATGTAACCCGTTCTTAAAAGATATATTTATTTGTAGAATGTTTTTACATTCTAAGCTTTTGTTATTATACATATAAATTATATAAGATAACATGGAATCGAACGCCTTTGTGTACTTCCAAGTGGTCTTATATGAGTATGTATGTGTAATAGCAATCAAATTTTTTCCTACGAATAAATTTTTTTTCAAACTCTCAATTGTTGATATGAGACGCAAAGGATCGAACGCCTTTGTGTACTCCCTTGTTTCTCATCTTGAACAATTGATTGGATTTTCATTTTGCTTAAACGTTTTAATTGCCTCCAACTTGTTGTTGTAAGATGCGAAGGATTGAACGCCTTTGTGTACTCCCTAGCTGTCTTACTATCAACATTGTTGTTGAAGCAAAACTTTATGTTTTTTTCAAAATCTTGTTCACTTTAGACTCTCAAAGTTTTTTTTAAAATATCACAACAAAGATTTTACTACTTTTGATCTCACAAAACCAATTTTTGCTCCACCTTTCTATGAAATTTTTTTGATCTATTCTTGCATAGATTAAGGAGGAGTTTGTGATTTCAACAACCTTCAAAACTTCAAATGTGTTTCAAATGTTTTTTCATGCACACATTTGATGTTTTTCAAATGATTTTCAATCAAATGGAGTTCGGTGATTAGTTTGCACATGAGTGATAAGTATTTCTCAAAATTTACTCCATGAATTTCATCATCGCCGATGAATTCTAACCCCGGAGTATTCACTTCTTTCATTAGATAGTGAGGGTATTTTGAGTGATGTTGTTTTTCGTGCAAATAGGATGGAGGGAGTAAAGTTGAAAAGTGAGAGGGTAAGGTGATATGATGTGAGAAAGGGCTAAAAGAAACAAAAGTCCTCCCTAAAATTCTCAAAAAGCCGGGTAAACACGTCCCTATCGGATTTCATTTGTTGATTTCTCGATATTGAAATAGTCTTCATGGACCCAGTGAAGCAATGCACATCTTTACCTAACCACTCAAGTGTTTCTTAACAAATACTTGTTTCATTTCTCACGGAGATTTTCACATCTCTATTGACTCTTCATTTGGAAGATGTTGATATTGAAAAAGGGCGACATTCTGCTCCAGTCCCCGACTTCATTTTGATCACGATGTGTCTAGAGCTATCTTGTTTGGTCATTAATTTGATCATCATTCATTTGTATTAGAACACATTCGAGTCATATCTTTGTGATATAATTGCTTATCTTTGAGATATAGCCGGAACATTCGTAGTGATATCTTTATTGATATTCCACGATGATCGAATGGAAATCCTACCAATGCTAACATCTTTTCCAACGTTGAACGTAGGTCTCATAATTACATTTATGTGATTATTGAGCTAACGAGAAGTCTAAGTGACCTCGGTTTTCCCTAAAAGTCTTTACGGATAAAATTGTGGTTATCAAATGCTTCGGTAGTGTTAACCATGATTTATATTCTTTGAAGCAATCTCGTGGTTGCAAAGCCGCAGACTGAACTATGTTAGAGAATTGTTTTGTGCATATCTCAATGATACATAGGAAATCCGAAAAATGTTATACATTTCAATCGGTCATTTCATTAATCCTTTTGATTTTTGAACATGCTAACAGATCATTCTTATCTGGTTTCATTTCTCATCACACAAACACAGAAAACACCAACACCATGATATAACGTTTGTACCAACAACTTCGATCTTACATTTTAGTCCCCCCTAGGATTTCTTGGGTTGGGCTAATGGTTTGGGTTGATGTTTTGATGGTTGACATTTCTATGTTATTCTTTTGACATTTAATCAATCAAATGTGTACATAATGACATTGGTTCCCAATGATGTCATTATGAGGGGGAGAAAATATTATGATTGATTCACTAATTGATAAGGAAACAAGGAGAAAAGTTTGTGTTTGGTTGTTTTAATTGGGTTTAGGCTTATCAAAGTTCTAGGCTTATCAAAGTTTGTGTATAGGGGGAGAAAATTATTCATGATGTGACAATAGTTTCAGATTTTCACTAGACAATTGGTGATTGAAATTTTGATTTTAAAAGGGGGAATCTGAATTGACGTCAAAGATAAGAATGAAACCGAAGATGAAAAGATTTTCACTCAAGATGCTTCAAAAGTTCAAAGATGCTCCAAAATGTTTATAATCATGGATTGAGGGGGAAGCATGATTACTTCGTAAGAATTTCATCCAAATCTCATTCAATTGCTTACTCTCCAAAGTGTTCGAATTGATATGACAAAGATCAAAGCTTCAAAAAGGATCAGAGATTGGTTAGAAGATTCAAGTCAAAGAAGTAAAGCTTTAAAAGAGTCTTCATCAAACACACTTCATTCAAGATCTTCAAGTCATACAACAACATTTTATCAAGAAACTCCAATGCATACATCAAGGGGGAGAGTTCATATTCATGAAACTTCATTCCAAGAAGATGAAATTCATTCAAGAATTAAAACTGAAGAATTGAAAAGTTGAATTTCACTCAAGATCGAAGATTGAAACATTCGAAACCAAGATTCATACCTTCCGCATTTCAAAAGACAACTCTGATTCATGATTCAATAATTCTCGAAGATTCAAGTCACACACATTTGTTCGACTTCATTATTCTCTTCATTCAAGACTCACACGCATTCATTATTCTCTGTTCTAAAAGAACATTGAGAATCCTCACATGATTTAACTTCAAGAAGTTCAAGACTGAATCAAGTTCTCCAAAGACAAAAGAGAAAGCTTTGAAGACTTGTTTCAACACCCCAATTGTCTTCACCACCGGGCTCATCAAATTCATTCATACAAGACAATATAACACGTACTTCATTACAATGTATCACTAAGGGGGAGAATGTTAGAAATCCAAAATAGTGATAAATTGTAATCTAGATTAGAGGAATTTCTTGTTGTTAATTCATAGATAAATGATTACTAAGGTTGAGGGGCTAATTGTGACAATTAGCATAATTGTAGAATTAGACTATAAATAGCCCTCTCATACCTTAGAGATCATAACAACAATTACATAACAATAACACATAATCTTTATACTTGAAAAATCACACACAGTTACCTTTGATTCTCTCTCAAAACACACACAACACCAAGAACACACACTATCCAAACCGCCATTGATGAATTGAATTCAGTGATAGAAATCGTGTTATAACAAGTATAACCAAACATTAATATTAATACCAAAATTTATAGTTATACGAATATTACAGTATAACATGTTACTTTTAGTAGATATTATCCACAACATCTATCAAAATACGCATGCGTTTAACAGTTATATTGAGTTTCTTCATATGTTCTTCAACCACTTTGATTTAACCATTCATCTCTTCCATGGGGTCTTGAAACACCCTTTCACGCCTTCTTTGAAGATCATCCGGGTCGATAGTCTTAGCTGTAACAATACATACATACACTTATGAGAATGTACCATACAGTCAAACAATAACATTGGGGTTGTAAAATCACCACGTCCTACGATCCTAGTTTAGCAAAAAAGGATATCAATCCCCCCAAAAAAGCAATTAACTGATGATACCATAGTATGTATACAAACCCATATTTTCAAAAAAAATTAACTTATCTTATAAACATTCAATGGGAGTGTTGAAAACATATACTTACAAAATATATATAGATACTCAGAAAACAAAATTCAATGGGCTTTGAACTACCTGGGTCATCCATTTTTTTCTAGTGGATCAAGTGGTTCGTGCTTACCATTAGAAATTGGAGGTTCTTATTTTTTTTTCCAAAAATTCATCTGCTATATGAAACACCACCACTGGGACCACTTGCCACCACCGGAACAATCCTCTACGGCTCCACCGCTGGCAAAACACCATTACAACAAGATGTGGTGGTATAAATTTGTTGAGATCTGCTACTACAAGATGTGAAAGAAGCAGATTTAACAATGAGAAAGAAGCATATTTAACATTGTTCATCCAGTGACTTAACCTTAAAATAAATGAGAAGTGATATTAGTACCACATGACTTGATTAGTTTACCACAACTATGCAAATAATCATCCCACTATAACTAAACAAATAATCATCCAGTCAATAGTCACATGGAAATTTGTTTTTATTAATTGTAAATAGCAAATTAAAACGGCATAAACAAGATTAGGACACATAACCTCCAATTTCTAATGGTAAACACAAACCACTTGATCCAATGAATTTTTTTTTTTACTTTTGCAATATACAATATATATATGGGGTCCAAAACTTCACATAACTTATTAAAAACATAAATCGATTAATAAGAATTCACCACATTTATATCAAGACATGTTTCAAATTCATAAAAGTTTCAATCTTTTAAAAGAGTTTGCCTAACTTTCTCTAAAGATAATCATAATTCTTATTTTGTATATATTTCTAGATATAAAATTTCTTATTTATATTCATCTTTTATGTCACACCCCGAAAAATGCGGAAAGGTACGGGGCGCGACCTTCATGAGATCACAACACAAGTTCATAATGAACGACCATTAAAAGGCGTCGTTTGGAAATACCTTTATAAAATAACATGATTTGTTAAGTTGAGATAAAATATTTGGAAAGAAATTGTACTCGAGAAAATAACGACCACTAAACGTGTCGATTTATAATATATTGAAAGATGTCGTTGTTTAGAAACTTGATAAACAACATATGATATGGAAATCGTTTGTCAAAAACTTAAAAGTTATCATTAGGATAACTTAATTAGAAAGCATGTGTTTAACAAATTGACGAAGCATTCCTAAGGCATAATGGTTGGGTCAAGGTTCTTCATGTAGTATGTAACGGCAAGCAATCCAAACATAAAGCGAGCATCTAGTACCTGAGAATGCATGCTAAAATGGGTCAACAATAATGTTGGTGAATTCATAGGTGTAAATAAATAAATTTGCATGAAATCACAAGATTTAAGTATGACCATTGCTAACCCGCAATGTCGTGTAGCCATTGCTCAAAAACAATGCTAGGAAACATAATGTACATATTGTATTAAGTTCATGAATTGAAACTCGACGGTATAAGTATCATTTTGCCTCGGTAAATATTTGATCCATAATACTTGGGAATCCAAATATGAATGCATTCGTTCGACCATCACCGGTCAAGTTGGTGCGACCAACCCGAATGGGGGTGTCAACCCAAATAGTACTATTCATCATATCACGTTTAAATCCATAACTAAAAATTCATGATGGGAGGACTTTAATGAGATCAAGCAACTTAGACAATCACCATATACATAGTTTTGGCACTTGTGTTCCACATGTAAAACATAGAGCATGCATCTCACCCAAAATAGTAAAAAAATGGGCTATGAACTCACCTTAGCTCAAAGTAGCAACAATTAGCAAATTGATGATCTTCTTGAATGTATTAACCTATAGAAATAAAATGTAAACTCGTCTTAACAATCTATGCTATTATGTTCCTAAGGAATTCCCCATTTTCCAAATAATTGTTGTAATACATTTTATTAAAAATGTTTTCTTATGTGATAATCGTTAGGGTTGTCCACGTGCTAGTTGGAGTTGGTCTTTCATGGGTTTATATATATATTAATATAATATAAATAATAATAATAATAATAGCAATATTATGACTATTCTCCCACACAACCTATACACGTGAAATGGCAAAGAAGTATGGTTGTATGTTGAAATAACTCATAACATGGCATTCGCGATCATTCTCCCTCACAACCTATACGAGTGCACTTTTCCATAATAGGAGTTGGGCAATTGTCAATTAAGTATGGTTGTGAGTTGGAATAACCACGAATTATAAATATATAAATATAAATGCGTCACCGCACACTTTGCACCAACATTCTAAATAGAAGATGGGCATGGTGGGTCAATATATAAATATAATCATATAGGTCATGTTTGCACCCGAAGCGTGCTAAGTCACCGCACACTTTGCACCGATGTCCTAAATAGGAGTTGGGCATGGTGGGTCAAGTTATAATAATAGATATATATATATACGTATATATAGATTTAATTGGCATTTAACTAGCACGTTTCTCCATCTTCACCAACATAGATTATCACACTCATGATTATGTTTTAGAAGCATGCATTGATGTATATTTTCAAGAAAACATCATCATTATTCTTGTTGGGATTATTATGTCATAAAAGCATTACTTGGAAGACGGAGCATTCTCTTCGGACTTTAAATCATTAAATATATGAAATCATTATTAACTTAATTAAGTTAATTAACTAAGTTAAAATAAATAATTTTCATAAATCTATTAACTAAAAATCTGTTTTTTTTTAAATGTTATCAACAACCAACTTAGAAGTCACGAGACTTGGCGTTTGTTTTGAGAAGTTTAAAAGTCGTTTCGTTTCGTTTTAGGCTCGGCCAAAGCTTCACGGCCAAAGAGGGAATGGGTTCTGGTCTAGACAGCCCTTAGGCAGTCACCACAGCTCGAGAAACCAGAAGATAACAGTGGTGGTTCGCTGTGGTGGTGCAAGGTGGTGGCGGTTCATGGCGGTTTCGAACTGAAAACAAAGAGAAAGCAAACAAAGCTTTGGACAGCCGTGCTCTCTCCTTAATGGAAACTTTAGTGACAATAAAACAACCTGTGTGGTGGGTTCCTGGGCTGTGAGGAAGAAAACGAATAAGAAAATGTTTTTAAGGTTTGCACTTATAAAACTAAGAATGGGCAGACCTTTAGAGACCTGTTATGAAGCTCTTTAACGTCCCTCCATTAGATCTGAACGTCGGTTGGTGGTGGTGAAGTGGTGGTGCGCGGCTGCAAGAGAGAATAGAGAAGAGAAAAGGAAGAAAGTTAGGGTTTTAGAGGGAGAAACCGAATGGGTTTGTTTGGAAAGCTTTTACTTACGTTTTCCCACCTTCCTTGGGTGTTGTGGGGTCGACTGGTGGTGTGTAGGAGGCGGAGCAGCAGCAACAGCGACGGCACAGCAGCAGCAGCGGCGCTCCAGTGGTGGTGGTGTGATATTTTGCGTTTTTAGAGAGAGGGAGAGGTGGTGGGAGTGTTTTAGGGTTGCAGATGTGAGTGATGATGATGTATGGGGTGGTGGCCGGCCGTTTTTCCGGCGAGCAGAGGTGGTGGCTCGGCGGTGGTGATATGGTGGTGGGTGGCCGGAGTGAGAGAGAGGGAGGGGAAGACAAAAGGTTAGAACCTTGTCTGATGTTATTCACGTGTGTGTGAGAGATGTAGCATAAAAGAAAAATGCAGGGAATTTAATAGTGGGCTTTTAGGGATTTTTAAATGGTTCTGGGCCATGAGTCGAGTTTGGGCCGGAAATAAGGTATGGGATAAGAATAGATGGGCTCATTTAACTAGTTAGTTCACTTAACCCTTATTTAGGTTTGTATAGTTAGTTTGTGTATGTATTTATATAAAAATTATATATGACGTTTTCTAATATATAAATTTTAGTTAGGAAAATTTATGTTTATACTTTTTCTTTTTAGAATAATACATGTTATTATTTATATCTCTATAAATTATTTTATTAAATGTTTTAATATTTGAGTGTTCCTTTACTAGTCTAGCGATTATATATCAACATATATTTGATCTAGTATTTTTCTAACATAAGAGCTTCACATAATGCATACATATATCACATAATGCATACATTGGGATCATCCTTGACCGGTTCATCAATCCAATGAATGTGTATCGGCATCGTTATCCCATAACGACGTTTGATCATGTTGACACATAAGAAGTTCAAATACTAATATTTAAACTGAACTTTCTATAAATAGAACATGGAATAGTAAACTTTCCAAGTTTAGCAAAACGAAATTTGGTGGGTGTCACATTTTACTTTCCAATACAAATATATTATAGAAACAAAAAATTTAGATAACTTGGAATATAAAAAAATTTAATATATTATTGTTTATTTCGTTAGTTTTATCGTTTTATATAAATTAATTATTAAATTAGATTCACCACATAATATTAATTATAATTTTATAACTGTATAATATGTGAGCAATTTTTAATCTAGAATATATGTTTTATTTAATTATATATCATATGAGTTAATGTTTAATTTTATAACCAAATTTAACCTCCACGTATCAACACGAGTTATCTATAAAATTTCATTAATACTAGCACGGTACATGCGGAATGCAGAGACGATGATGACAATTGTGGTCTCGTGGTCATTGCGAACGATGGTGATGGCGGACGACTATTGGTGGTGGTGGCGGCGTCGAGTGGTTTAGAGTGTAAATGAGTAAGGTGAGAGTTTATGGTGAAAATTAGTTCATTAAAGGTAAATTGAGTAATTTTTTTTATATACGTATGACAAGACATTTTTTCATTACGAATGTGAATATCGTTGTGACCATATGATGTGTGGGTGTAAGTGTCTCCTCAAACTAACTGTTTTCACTAATAAATGTAACAACTTTTCTCCGAATTCATCATGGGTTATATGTTTAGGTTACAAGATTTCACAAAAGAATATGTTTGTTCTTCAATGAAAATTATTTTTTTATATTAAGTTATTTGTTAAAAATTTATGTCATGTCGTGCAACGCAAGGGCCAAAAACCTAGTACAAAACATTTTTAAAACAGAATTGTTAAACGGTCGTCCATGGTTCTAGATATTTATTAAATTAAAACAATTAAGTATATTCAAATTAGCTTTATCAAATTTACAAACCAACATTACAACATCCATATTTTACTTTATATTTATGTTTAAGACTTTTAAATATAAAATTTAAATAATTTTATTTTTATATTGACTATTGATAAATGACTTTACCATAGATGTTACACAAATATTTACATATATCATTAAACACATTGATAATAATTATCAAAGTACACACAAAATAAAAAATAAAGGATACGAAGATAAATGTCACAAATTTTTCCAAAAATATTATGACTTGAGTTTTGAATCAAAATACACAAAAAATAAAAAATAAAGGATACAAAAATAAATGTCACAAATTTTTCCAAAAGCATACTGACTTGAGTTTTGCCCTCAAGACCATAAAGAGCACCAAATAGAAATCATTATGAGAGAATCAAATCAAATTTAGAAAATTTGACTTTTAAAAGTTGACTTTTAATTTGGATGACCAAGATTGAAAATTAATCTTATTTTCGATGGTTAGGATTAGAAGTTTTTTTTTTGGAACGGCTAAAGAATTTTATTAATAAACGGCAAACTAGCAAGGTACTAGTCGCCAAAAGTACAATTACAAATACACATTCAATCTAGAAACGAAACCAATAACAACAATCTCTAGAAGTTCATTTGATTTTTTTATCTCAGCTCTACCGGCAATATATATATATATTATATATATTTTTAAATAGAATAATTAGAAGAGGATCTAGTTCTAATAGTACACCAAATACTATACAGTTAGAAGAAGAAATAGATTTAAACAGAAATATTAATTTATATAATCAGCATCAATTAGAAATCTTAAATCCCAAAATTTTATATCAAACAGGAAGATTTAATGTTAATACCGTATTAATAAGAAGTAGCAGAGAAGAAAGTCTAAGAGTACTTGATAGAACAGTAACAATAGATTTATTTTCTCCAGATACTATACAAAGAATAAAGCAATCGGGAAAACATTTTTCACATATAGGATTAGTAGTCATAGGAGTTAAAGCTTTAGGTAGAAAAAATTTAGGAACAAAATTATTAGCATTGTTACTAGATAAAAGTTGGAAAATAGAATTAAAAAAGGCAATAATTTCAGGAATGGAAGTTGACCTTAGTCAAAATACAGCTTTATTTTATTGTGCACCAGATATTTTAAAAGATATAAAAGATTTACAAAATATAAAAATAGCATTACAGACTAAAGGATATGAAAATTATGATGGAAATAATCTTGTAATTAGTATAGGAGTATTAGGTAGAGCAAGTAATAGATCAGGTATGAAATATAAAGTAAATATAGAAGGAATAGTAAATGCTATAGCTTCAAAATCCATACAAATGATAAACCCAATAAAAATAGATCCTGAAGAGTTAGCAGGATTAGAATGGCAATTAGATGAATTAAAAGAACAAGAAAATGAAGTTTTAGTACCTAAACAGAGCGTCATATATGAAGGATTAGATGGAACACAAAGTCTTAGATTTGTTAATTTCACAAAAGAAACACCTAAAGATGAAAATGAAGCTGAAATGGAATATACTTATATGAATATAGAATATGATACAGAACCAATATATGATACAGAAGAAGATGAAAATATATTAGATATAGGATTTAGTAAATACAATATTGATAATGTCGTCCAATTTAATAATATATTAGATTAGATTTTTATAAATTATAAATATTAATATTTAATTTAATATTTAATATAAACACAATATGAACTCTAGATACCTATCCCAAACACAATAACAACTGACGATATACAACATCCTTATCCTAAACACAATATGAATCACAGAACAAGGACGATCACATAACAAAGCACGATTTACAACAAAGGGTTACTTGAATACTAAATCCAAATCAATATGAACTCCATTCAATATTCATTCTATCTCTCAATCAAAAAGGTACAAAATTTTCTCCCTTTTTATATATTAGTTTTGCGTATTAATGTTTACAGTTACAATTGTCACTCAAATCAAGAGTCCTAATTGTTATCAAAAAATATGAAAACAATCCTAATTGTTATCTAATTATCATAGGACAAGTGATTGAAAATAAACTTATTCGTGTTATGGGTTCGCATCATGATCAAAGACATATACTTGAATGTCAAGTATGTTTATATTTTAATTCTTAATTATCTTTCATAATAATATCACATTATGAGTATAACTGGTTTCAAAAAATTCTATAATAGAGGAATTATTGTAGCATGTGCCTTGTGGAATGACCACGACAAACAATTCCATCAATATGTCTCAGCTAATAATGACAGTGACGAACCTGTGATTATTGTACTACAACTTGCAAAGTATAACACTTAGAACCGTATATCTTCAAAATTATAAGCTTTTATGACTTAAATGTATGAAGATCTAATATTGATAATATCTCGTGTCTAGTGTTGGACACGGGTCTAAAATCTAGTCGTATCATAACATAATATATTTTATAAAAGAATGAATCTTATTAAATACTTAAGAGTTAATTACAGTTTTGGTCCTTGTCATGGGTCAAAAATTAATGTTTCATCCTTAGGTTTCATAAATTACTGTTTTAGTCCAAATAAGTTTCGCCTATCAACGATTTTGGTCCAAATTTCAAACAGACGTTAACTTACCCATCACGTAACCTGCACATGATGGATATTTAAGTCTTTTCTTTTTATAAGGACCAAAACTGTAATTATCTATATCATGTAAAAAACACTATAGAATCCAACGTGGCATCCCCAAAAAATTTTGGACTAGCGGTTACTTTGAATTACAATTACAATGAACTTGAATCACACATGCGTTTACATTCGATTTGTACGATTAGTTATATGGTAGTTATTAGTCTTTTCAATCTTCTCAGATACTATGTTTGGCAAGAAGCTTTTTGGAGCTTCAATCTTTAAGCTTTTAACAAAAAGCTCTTATCACATAAAATATTTGGCACAAAAGGTTCAAGCTGGGGTTGTGGCTAGGGGCTTTAAGTCGGAGCTTGAAAATAGGGCTAGGGGCTGAGACTTCTATATCAACCCTTCTCACAACAGCTTTTATTTTAAAGACCTTTCGGGACTTTTAGGAACTTTTGGGGTTGGGGCTTTTGATTTCAAACGAATATCTAAACATGGCTATATTTTTTAAAAGGGACTTATATTTAAAAATTCGGACTTTAAGCTCCTAAAAGCTACTTATCAAACAACAATTTTATTCATTTAAAATTAATTTGATGCATTAAAATTTGTACTTTATTGTTATAAAGTTTAAAGGGTGGTTTTTGATATATAATGTATAAGTTTTTAAACATGTAATAAGTTGTAATATATAATGTTAAAGGCTGTTATTATCATTTTACGTATAAAAAAATTGTAGTCTAACTGTCAATATATATATATAGTATTTAATATATAATATATATATATTATATATATATATATATATAGACGAGGGTTTTAATACTCGTGCTACGCACGTCGTGTTTTAAATATATTGTTTGCGCGTATTTTGTTTCCGGTTTTTTTAACAGCTAATGAAAGTTTGTTTAGAAACTGACTTTAGATTATAACTTTCCTTGCAGTGAAGAACAAACACCAACGAAAAAAAAATCTAGAAAGTAAACAAACACTGAAATCAAAATTAAGATAGTTCTCTGCATGTCTAAAGGCCACATCTACATGCTCCCAACACATACCAACTCATTTTGAACTCCATCTTAATAAACTGGCGAAATCAATTTCACGTATAGACACGTGAATTATTGAACTTTAGTTAGACTGTAATGAAGAAAAGGAGGACTTAAAGATGCTACATTTCCTAAAATTGCTACTAAAAGATCATTTTGCAAACCTAACTTTTGTATATGTTCATATTTTCTTATTTTATTATTACTAAGCTGGGGTCAATTATATATAAATTTAGAGTTAATTGCAGAAATCGTCTTTATCGTGCACCGTCACTTACATCTTTCGTTCATAACTTTCAAAAATTACAGTTTGGTCCAAATAAGTTTGCTTTGTCAACACTTTTGGTCCACATGACTAACCGACGTTTGAAAACCCATCATGTGACTTGCACGTGATGGGTATGGTAGTCTTTTTTCTTATCCCATGACCAGAAGCGTAATTAACTCTATATCCTTAAGACCAAAAGTGTAATTAATTTTATCATCTCAATCTTGTTTTTTTTCTAAATTAGGGTAATGGAGGGAACCCTAGCCCCGGTACCACAATTGGATACCCATCGACTCACCCCGTATGAGCCATATGATGCCGGTACAATACCTCCATCCTAATCCCCACATGATCTGGGCACCCGAAAGGATCGAACCCGCGTATTTAAACTTCACATGTGGGTCCAGGCTTCATTGGTAACTGGGTACCTTAAAGGAATTATTTTTTGTGTCAAGCGGGGATCGAACCTGAGACCTTAAGGTCATCAAGTGTTTTCCTTACCACTAGGCTAACTCCTTGTTGGGAATTTTTTATATTTTTTTCTAAATTTTGAAACCAAAGAATTCCAATCCTAAATTTATATTTATATCAACAACAATTAACAACAAACAAACTCTCGCTGGATCTGAGTTACGACGTTCATCCGACCTCTTATTTTTCTTATATTTTCATCATTCCATGTTTTGTATTAGGATTTTTCATCCACCCGTCTTTTTCTTCTAATGGCAGCAAGGTACTATAAATACCCGTATATATAGGGTGGAAGTTTGTATTTCTATTATGCATAAAATTATTTGTATGTACATATATATATACATATAAGTGTTAATGGGATTGAAGAAATCTCATAAGATTTGGATTTGAGGGTGATGAGAATCTATTTATATTTGATGATGATATAGATACATAAACATATGTATTACTCCGTAAAAATTAAATCAAAATTTAGTTATTTACACTTTTGGTCCATGAACAATTGAAAAGACAAATGTAGCCATCACGTGGCTGGCACGTGATGACTTTTTAAACGTCCATTAATCATCTGGACCAAAAATGTTGACGTAGCAAACTTTTTTGGACCAAACTGTAATTTTTGAAAGTTAGGGACGAAAGTTGTTGCGGTCCACGACAGGAACGATTTCTGTAATTAACTCTTAAATTTATTCATGTATAAAAAGTATCAATGAAAGGTTTTTGTTACTAAACCTCTTCCAGGTTGTTATGAGCCATATCAAAAGACAGGTAACTCAACCCATCAGACAATATGATTTTTAGCAATGCTAAAAGATCATTTTGCAAGCATTTCCATATGTTCATATTTTCGGCATATATTGTTACTAAGGTGGGAGGTATAAAAAAGAAAGTAGAGAAAATTTCATTACATCACCCTATGGTTTGTCATTTTATCAATTTTTGCCCTCGTACTTTTTTATTATTATTACATCACCTTGTAATGACTTTTTGTATCATTAGACACCCCTCCGTCTCTAAGCCGTTTGTAACCCTCCGTTATCCCCCCTCACGTGCACTACATAAGGGTATTTCTGTCCGTTCCTCTCTATTTCATTTTATTAAGAATACAATATAGGGAAAATAATTTCATATCCTCAACTTGTTTTTCTTTCTACTTTTTCTCAGATCCATCTTTATATTAAAACCACAACAATCATCATTATCATCAACCTCTTATATATATTTTTCTTTATCTATATATAATATAAACACACACACTCATACATCTATATCTATACAACACCCAAAAAGAAATCCATATATACATATACTGTAAATTTGTTATGAACATCATCATCATCATCTTGGTTATGATTTATGAACATCATTCATTTATTCCCTGCTGTCCTCTTCCGCATCTTGTTTTTCTTTTTCTTGCTTTGTTGATAGTGGTGGTTGGTAGCTCCGGCGGTGGTGGTGGGTAGACTCCATTTGATATATGGATATGTATTGTATTGTTGCAGATCTAAAAACGCGAGAAAACCGTAAAAACGGGTCAAGCACCACACAACCACCACCGACCGCCATCAAGAAACAACAACAACAACAACAACAACAAGGTACCCAATCCCGACATAAGCCGGGCTATGGGGAGGTAAGATGTAGACAGACCTTACCCCTACTCAACGGTAGGGAGGCTGCTTCCAGATCCACCGAGGTGGAAGGGACCTCCGGCCAAAAGTGAAAAATATGGTTAGATCCACCGTAGTGGAAGCCTTAACCGGATGGGTATAATCTCAATCTCAAACTCTCAATCTCAATCTCAATCTCAATCTCAATCCCACTCTCCGGATCACAAATTCAGATCTTAGATCTAGAAATTTGTTACCGTTAAGGGGAGGGAGAGGGGGAGGTTGGAGAGAGAAGAGAGAGACCGCCATCAAGAAAAAAACCCCTAAAAGGGCTGTCGCCGGAAATACTTTACCCCCGGTCACCACTCGGCTGCCGGAAAACTTGGATTGTGGTCGTGATGTTGCGACTAAGAAACAGATCACATAGATGTTATCATAACCCATCACTATCTCCGACGACCCATCACCGTCATCAACCACCACCATCTCCGACTCCAAATATGATTACCCATCCTCACCGCCACCGTCATAACCTGTCCTCTTTTTTTACATACTCCCTCGCAAACACCAAAAATACGAAGAAAGAAAATTATGTGTGGACTTACATAGCAATTAGATGTGATAAAAGGGGGTACAATGAATCAAGAGTACTCATTGTTTAATAGGTTTAGTTCAAAGCGATGGTTGTGTCTCCTACTTACCTTGTCCTCTTGTTATTATTTCTCAAAATGTATGAATTTAAAAATGAAGAATGCAAATCTTGGTTTGCTCCAGTTGGGTCTGCCCGTGATTATACATTACTTTGTAAGTGGATTTATATGTATGTATATATATTCTGTAAGTGAAGACAAAGAATTTTTGTGATTAGATTTAAGGTTGTGAGAAGATCTTGTTGGTTTTGAGTTGTTAATTTGGGTTTTAGATTTTATTGTTTATGAAATTTTTTAGATTTTGTTGTTGTTATTGTTATTGTTTGTTTAGATTTATAAAAGAAGATAGTTTTGATCTGAAAAAGAGAATAAGAAAGGAGGAGAGAGTGTTGTAGAGGTGAAAAGGACTAAAATACCCTCATGACATGAGGGGTTAACGGATGACAATAAACGGACGTTAGATTGAGGGGTGCCTGATGAAGCAAAAAGTCACCACAGGGTGATGTAATAATAAAAAAAAATACGGGGGCAAAAATTGATAAAATGACAAACCACATGGTGATGTAATGAAATTTTCTCAAAAAAGTATAACATTATACACTTGAGATTAGGGATGGCAACGGGCCGGGTATGGTCCGGGTTTAAGTGATCCCGGACCCGGACCCGATTAAAAATCGCTGTCCCAAACCCAGACCCGACGGGTCCCCGTTTATTTACTAACCGTCGGGTAACGGGTTTCCTCACGGATAATCGGGGATCCGTTAACATATTATTAATCTTGTGTAATCCGTTTACAAGATATATAGTCGAACAGGTTAGAATGCTTTATAACGTAGGTGTGATTCCAAAATGCTAAGATAATAAAGTCATCTTTAATAGTCAAATGATTCAGGATGTTATATTGGAAAACTTTAACCTCTAATATATTTGATTAACTAAGTATATATTTATCAGGACTGATATGCCAAATTGTTGGTAACACAAAACACACAGACAAAATTTAAAGCAGTAGCCAAATATTGGAACTTCCATTCAGTCAAGCGAACACAAGAAAGAAGTATATATACGAGTATTTGTGATTACTCTTAGATTATTAGTTAGGATTTCATACACTTATGTACCTATTCGAAATAATTAATAAATATATGTAATGTAATACGGGTCGGGTATACGGGTCCGGGTGATTTTCGGGTATACGGGTTTTATTTAAAACCATACCCGGATCCGGACCCGCATAAAAAATTAATATCATCCCCATACCCGGACCAAGACCCGCATACCCAACCCGGCCCAAAAATGTCGGGTTTCGGATTTCCCCATCGGGTACGGGTTTTTTTTGCCATCCCTACTTGAGACCATACAAAGACTTATTCAGTTAAACTATACAATTAAAGATGATTTTAATCCATTTTCTTGTAAAGTTCGTGCGTTGCACGTTGGGAACGAATGACAATTGATTGTAACTAAATAATACAAACAATCTAAGATAATTTTAATTCTAACTAAGTATATAATTATGTAATTCCATGCTCTACTGTATCCGTTCTTGTAGTCCACAACTTTTAGACGTTTGTTGTTTTCTGTAGTGTCGACTAATATAATTGACTAATATATCGAAAGCAACATAGTAGGAGATTGAAAGACTTGGAAAGTATGACATAGTAATAGGTAATCGTCTAATTCTATTTAAGTATATAATTAGGCCTAGATAGGAAACAACAATGAGTTTAGAAAACATGGACGTTGTATGTCACTTATTAGACACTGGTCATACAGCAAAGAAAAGATTTACTATAAAAGTGAAAAAAAACCTTAAAAATACCCTTACTTATATTTATGAAATACTACAAAAAACTGCATTTACTGATTAAATAGTCCAGATGAACAAAGTAATACACCAACAAAAACATATTGGTGATCTTCTCTTATTATATCGTAAGAAAACATCACAGGAACGGATATCTTTGGAAGACACAACACATACATTAAACAAACCATCTAAACATGTTGACTTTCTCTAAATTCTAAGTGATCATACTTAATTAGTAGTTGCAAAACATACCATCGAAACACATGATACAACATAATTACAAACCAACAACAGGACTTGCTAAACAAACCAAACATCAAACTCTGGTATGCTGATAAATACTTATATAACATGAAAAATTTGTTCATTTATGACTGGGTAAGAAGTGTAAATTCTCTCATGATACCACCCCCTTGACAAAACCTAAGGTGCGTGAATTTAGTAATTTTGTGTTCTTTACGATAACGTAGGCATTAAGTTTTTATCGCTCTTTGTTGCAGCCCTCATTTTGATCGTCAGGCTTGAAAGGCGATGACTGTCCTTTTGATCATGAACTCTCCAAATATCCCTGCAATAATATTCTGTCCAAAGGATTTTGCAAGCGCGGTCCAGATTGCAAGTGCTCTCATGAGGTATTATTTCTGTCTATTGGTTGATGACTTACTTTGAATACCACTGGTCCTTTAGTAGCAAACTACACTAAAAAAAAGCTTAAATCATGTTATGATATTATACAACACTTGTGCTTAAAGAATAACTAAATATGAAAGAACATGATCTACCTGTTCTTCACTACAAACCTGGTGCATATTTTTACTCATTCAGGTTATATTTTATCGCTAACAGGTCAAATGAGTAAATATAAAATACTAAATTTAATGAAAGGGTAAAGCGGGTCGACAGTTGAGCAGAGTGTATTTTTAATGCATGAAACTTTCTATTTCGTGTTATTCAAAAAATGTACGGTTGTTGAGATGATATAATTTGTGCAATTATATTTGGACACGCTCAATAGTTAAGGACAAAAAGTGCCTCGGGTAAACCCAACCTGACCCGTTTAGACCAGTACCGAAACTTACCTGTTTAATTCAAATCCAAACATTTTGCCACTGATTGATCTAGTGCTCATATTCTTTATGCTATCGCTTTTACATGTTTCATGTTCTTCTCGGGAAGATTGTTCTTTAATTATGGTCCTAGAAGAAGCACAGGAAGTGGGTGCTGTAGCAAATTCAAGTGCCATTAATGTAACCGCGAATGGAACAAATTACGTCATCTAAATATTCAATAAAACGACACACTGCAAGAGTTGAACATAACTGGTTGCCTACATTTTTTAAGTAAACTAAGCAAAAAACATTCTAGAGCAGCCTAAAACAAATTTGGTTAATAATTATAATTATTATAATAATAATAAGGGTAAATTACACAAATCATACCTGAGGTTTGTTCGAAACTACACTGGTCATACCTACAATTTAAAAATTACGCGAGACATACCCATCGTTGTCAAAAACTTACACTGACCATACCTATCGCTGACGGTCGTCTATTTGGCCGTTAAGTCAAGTCACGTGCCGTGCATGTGAGGTATCAAAACCGTAATTTCGTGTAAACTTCAGGTATCATCCGTGTAATTTATCCTAATAATTTTTTTTAAGATATTTATATTTATATTTCATTTATTAAAATGGGTAGATATTCTATATTAAAATTCACATATATATTTTTTTTAAAAACCTATTTCAAAATAAAAAAATAAAAAATTTATGAAAAAACGTGATCAAATGATACAGGTTAAGACTTAGAAATTCTAAGCTCAGACTAACGACTAACCCTGAAACTTCAAATCCAAAATGCTACAGATTGCTAATCTGAGGTGAAATTATATTCTAAAACCGTGACGAGTCTTCGACTTTGCTTTACCCCTCTAATCTGAGGGTGATGTCATCAAACCATACGAAAAAATTATATTATTTTTTTAATTATTTTTTTGTATTTTTTTAGATAGGTTTCTATTAACAAGAATAAATTATTAAATAAATAAAATAAAATAATAACAAAATAATAATGAAAGTAAAAATTATAGTGGTTTTCATGGTTCTAATCCTTGTTTAATTCACTATACACATATAACAAAATAATAATAATATATATTATTATAAATGCATTCTTGTATCAACCATTTTTCTTGATATAATTTTCATTGAAAAAAAGAAAACTATTTTCTCATAATAAATTTCATATCTATCCAACTTAATAACTCAAGTATAAATAAAACTTTAAATTGTTAATAATTATTTTTAGGGTGAATTACAAGAATAATACCTGAAGTATGCACGAAATTACGGTTTTGATACCTCACATGCACGACACGTGACTTGAATTAACGGCCAAATAGACGACCGTCAGCGATAGGTATGGTCAATGTAAGTTTTTGACAACGATGGGTATGTCTCGCGTAATTTTTAAATTGTAGGTATGACCAGTGTAGTTTCGAACAAACCTCAGGTATCATTTGTGTAATTTACCCTAATAATAATAATAAAACAACAACAACAATAATAATAAAATGATGATTATTAAGTAGTAAGTAAAGTGAAGTGACTAACCCTCTTTTCCCAAGCGACATAAATATGACCAAATTTTCCCCTTCCAACCGGCTTCAAAATATCAAAGTCATTAAGGTCCACTTCTTGTTTATCCCTGCTCGTGCTATTGCCTCTGTCTGCAAATAAATACATTATAACTTTAGGATATCTCACGAACTATAAGCTTATAATAATATAAATAATATTTCTTCCCCAAAAATTATCAAAAATAGACTGTAATATAGTGATGATTTCAAATGATGTAACAGATTAACAGATACACTAACATGAGATACAAAAACAATAATTCTTGTATTGCAAAGAACATAGGGTTTAGGCTTACAACCAGTCGACCACATCTATACTGGTATATAATGAATGACACCCGCAAAATGAACCATTTAGTTCATCTAAACACATACACTAAAATCGGCTAATAATTCCCTCTAAAGAAAGATTTGACTTATTATTTTATCCCAATATTCATCTGAAAAATGCAACTTCCAACAGCTCGTTAACTTGAAGCAAATTATTAGAGTAACAATTGATAATATATTGAAACTGATAACTTCATTGATAAAATAGACTGCCTTATATAGGCTACAATGCATAACGTAAACAAAGACTCATACCTAAAAAACAGGAAACAAAATCACAACTGAAAGATAATGCTACTAAAGACTCGGTAAACAAACTACCCATTAAAGTGACTTATTCAATTGAAGAAATAAACTCAGAAACACGTGTGTATATGAGCACGTGTATTACTCCAACAATCCCTCCCTCAAACTAGACTGGATGTCTAGTTTGTCTTTCACATAACACACTCCTAGCTTCATTCTCATAGCTTCAAATAGATCCTTTTTCAATGCCTTGGTCATAACATCTGCGACTTGCTCACTAGTTCTGCAATACTCCAATGCTATTGTGCCATCCTTAACCAAATCTCTTAGAAAGTGAAACCGTATGTCAATATGTTTGCATCTTCCATGAAAGACTGTATTCTTTGACAGCTTGATTGCAGACATGCTATCACACTTGATGATTGTACTACCTTCACACCTTGAGCCAATGTCTTCAAGCACCCCTCTTAGCCATAAAACTTGAGAGGCACAGGTAGTAGCAGCCACATACTTGGCTTCCGTTGTAGACAAGGTCACAATTTTCTGTTTCTTTGATGACCACGCCACAGCTCCTCCATCCCACAAAACAAAATATCCAGATGTACTCTTTCTGTCATCAATATCGCCACCAAAATCACTGTCGGTGTATACTTCCAGCAGTCCTTCTCCTCCATGTTTATACCAAATTCCATAGTCTAAAGTACCTTAAAATTTTCTTTGCTGCATCAAAATGGACGACAGTAGGATTTGACATATAACGACTAATAAGACTTACCACATATTGAATGTCAGGTCGAGTTGTTGTAAGATACATGAGACACCCAACCATTTGCTTAAAAAGTGTATCATCCATCTTTTTACCTTCATTAGATCGTAATCTGCAACCAGGAACTATTGGACAGAAAACTGAATTGCAATCCTCCATCTTGAACCTCTTCAGTATCTCATTAGCATATTTCTTTTGAGAAATATGTATTCCATCTACTGTCTGCAACACTTCAATACCCAAAAAGAACCTCATTCTACCAAGATCTGTCATTTCGAATTCCTTTTTCATTGAGTTCTTGAAATCTTCCATCATAGACACATTATTCCCTGTATAAATAAGATCATCTACATACACATTAACCAGTAAAATACTTCCCTCCATACTCCTCTTGATAAACAAAGTGTGCTCAGCATTGCTTCTTTTAAAACCTTCATTGATAAAATAGGCTTCAATTCGACTGAACCAGGCTCGAGGTGCCTGTTTTAGTCCATACAAAGCCTTAGAAAGCTTGTAAACCTTGTGTTCTTCATTTTTCTTTACATAACCTTTGGGTTGTTGCACATAAACATCTTCATCTAGAGCTCCATGCAAGAAAGCCGATTTTACATCCATTTGTAGGATGTTCCAGCCTCGTTGTGCAGCCATTGCTATCATAAGACGAATGGTGTCCATTCTTGCAACCGGAGCATAAACTTCTGTGTAATCAACCCCATGTTCCTGTCCATAACCCTTTGCTACCAAACGAGCCTTGTGTTTCTCAACTTCTCCTCGTTCATTTAGCTTGGTTTTAAAAACCCACTTCACCCCTATACATTTTGCATCTTTTGGCAGCTCCACCAGATTCCAAGTTTCATTTTTTTCAATGGCTTGGATTTCAATATCCATAGCTTTTCTCCATTTTTCTTCTTTTACAGCTTCTTCATAAGTTGATGGTTCCTCCTGATTTAGCTCGACGACTGCATTCAGCTCATCAACCCCGGTATAATAATCTTGCAAATACAAAGGGGTTCTTCGTTGTCGACCCTCCCTTGCTCTAGCATTGCTAGATTCAGGAATGTCATTTACATCATTTGGGACAATTTCAGAACCATGACTGTTTGGCTCATCACCTTCATCATTAGAGTTTGTTTGATCATTATCATCCCATGTCAACACTTCACTATAGTTTTTTTTCTCACTGGCAGCCCACTCCCAACTCTTATTTTCTTCAAACAACACATCCTTACTTGTCACTACCGCCATTGTATCAGGATCAACCAACTTATATGCCTTTGATTCTTCACTCCTCCCAATTAAAACACACCTCTTACTTTTGTTGTCAAGCTTGGTGCGTTTTTCTTTTGGGATATGAACGTGAGCAACACAACCCCACACCCTTAGATCTTCAACATCTGGTTTCTCCCCACTCCAGGCTTCTTGTGGGGTGACGTCTTTGAGAGCTTTGGTTGGACAACGATTCTGATGCGTAAATCATGTGACAAACGACAGCGGAAGACTATTTTTGGTATTTTCTGGATTGTATATAAAACAATCAATCAGACAAGGCAATAAAATAAAATGATAGATAAAGAATCCACCACCAAGACTCGTAAAGGCTAGGCCACCGGAATCAAGGATAAAGGAAACACACCGCCCCACTAGCCACCACGATTACAGATAAAGGAAACCGAAGATTTAAAGACCTCACCACAATATTTGATAAAGAACAAGTCACCACAAATATTGATAAAGGGGTCACTCCTAACCACCAAGATCAAAGATCTCTAAAGGTAAAAGAAGATTTTTGTAAGAAATAGAGGCTACTCTATTAATTTCATTCAACATCAACTCCCTTTTACAATGAAAATAAGTCTCTATTTATAGCCACAAGCTATTTCCTAGGAATCATCGAAATAATAAAATATTATAATAAAAGCTGTCATGTGCAAGCCACTAATTAATTTGGACCAATAAGAAATGGACACGTAAGCTTCTAGAAATATTCCCCTGCAAGTGGTCCCACAATACCGTTAGAAACGTCTTGTCACACGCGCCTTCCTTAACAGCTGTCATTCTTCTTTATTGGGTCCACAGACGACTTCAGTGGGAACTTTATTAATTGGAAACTGGAAACATAAATCTGGACCGCCACTGGAGACAAAATCTGAAGCACTTCACTGGAGGACCTTCAGTAGTGGTCACTGGAGCATTCATCTGGAGCAGTCATCTGGAGCTGGTCACTGGAGAACTTTATTGGTGGATTACCAGTGTTGATCACTGGAGCTTGCCACTGGAGAAATGTTACCACTGGTGACTGGAATGGTTCAGAAAAGACTTGTCTGAAATGGGCCACTGCTGGTAGAATCAACATGGCTTGTTCAGATGGCATGATCAGTTCGGTTTCCTTCAGCTCAGTTAGCTTCTTCAGTTCACTGGGTTTCTCCAGTCCAGTGAATCTGGACATTTCCGCATCATTCTCCCCCTCTGAAAAGAGACTTGTCCTCAAGTCTTCGAGGTACTCATCCTCCAGATAAGGCATCAGATCTCCCACATTAAAAGTACTTGAAACTGGCATATCTCCAGGTAATTCAACCTTGTAAGCATTATCGCCATATCTCTCCAGAATCTTGAACGGACCTTCAGCTCTGGGCATCAGTTTACTCTTTCTTTTTGCTGGAAACCTTTCTTTTCTTAGATGCACCCACACAAGATCACCTGGTGCAAAACTGGGCTGCTTTCTATTCTTGTTTGCCCTGGCCTTGTAACTTGCATTTGCTTTCTCTATTCTGGCCTTCACTTCTTCATGAATCTTCTTGATTTCTTTTGCTCTGGCTTCAGCTTCAATACTGGCTTTTGGTTCAATCGAAAATGGAATTAAATCAATGGGGGTCAGTGGATTGACACCATAGCATATTTCAAACGGAGATTTACTGGTAGAATAGTTAGGAGCTCTGTTGAAAGCGAACTCAGCATGAGCAAGCTTCAGATCCCAATCCTTCAGTGTCTTCTTCACCAGTGTTCTTAACAGCATACCAATTGTTTTGTTGGTAACTTCAGTCTGTCCATCAGTCTGAGGATGGTGAGACGTACTGAACAACAATCTGGTACACATCAATCTCCATAGAGTCTTCCAGAAATAACTCAAGAACTTCACATCTCGATCTGACACAATCGTCTTGGGGATTCCATGCAATCTGACAATCTCCTTAAAGAACAAATTTGCTACTGCTGAAGCATCATTGGTTGTGTTACAAGCAATAAAATGTGCCATTTTTGAAAACCTATCAACAACCACCATTATCGAATCTTTTCCCCTCTGAGTTCTGGGGAGTGCAACAATGAAATCCATACTGAGATCTTCCCATGGCTGGTTTGGAACTGGAAGAGGAGTATACAATCCTCTGTGAAAAGTAGTCTTCGCCTGGTGACAAGTTGGACAACGACTGATAATACTCTGGACATCCTTCAGTAGACTTGGCCAGTAGAAGTGTTCAGTGAAGATCTCTCCAGTCTTGTTAATGCCAAAATGGCCAGCTAAACCTCCTCCATGTGCTTCTCTTATCAGCAAATCCCTTATTGAACCCCTGGGAATGCACAACCTTCCATTTTTAAATAAGAAACCATTTTGAACAATAAATGGTCCTTTCTGGTTAGCTTCAGTGAGGTGATCAGCAAAGTCTGGATCAGTAGCATACAACTCTTTAATGAAAGAAAATCCAAGAACTCTTGCTTCCAGAATTGATAACAGTGAATATCGTCTGGAAAGTGCATCAGCAACAACATTACAAACTCCAGCTTTATGCTTTGAAACAAAGGAATAAGACTGTAAGAATTCTACCCATTTGGCATGTCTGGCATTAAGCTTGTGCTGACCGTTTATAAACTTCAGTGCTTCGTGATCAGAGAATAAGACAAACTGCTTTGGCTTCAGATAATGTGACCAGTGAGTGATAGCACGAATAATTGCATAAAATTCTTTATCATAAGTACTATACTTCAGTTTAGATCCATTGAGCTTTTCACTGAAATATGCAACTAGACGCCCTGCTTGTACCAGAACTGCACCAATACCTACCCCACTTGCATCACATTCTAGCTCGAACAACATATCAAAATCTGGTAAGGATAAGACTGGAGCTGAACTGAGCTTATCCTTCAGTGCTTCAAACGCCAGTTGGGCTGAACTCGGCCAGTTGAACACACCTTTCTTCAGACAATCAGTAATTGGAGCTACAACTGTAGAGAAATTCTTGATAAATCTTCTATAAAATGACGCCAGTCCATGAAAACTTCTTACTTCAGTGATTGTGGTTGGAACTGGCCATGATCTGATGGCATCCACCTTAGAGGGATCCATAGAAATTCCTTCTTTTGAAACAACATATCCCAGAAATATCACACTCTCCACCATAAAATCACATTTCTCCAGTTTGCCATACAACTGGTGTCTTCTCAACAGTTCAAATACCTTCTTCAGATGGCTAACATGTTCAGCTTCAGATTTTGAATACACCAGAATATCATCAAAGTAAACAACAACAAACTGACCAATGAGTGGTCTGAGAACTTCATTCATCAGTCTCATGAAAGTACTGGGAGCATTAGATAAGCCAAAAGGCATAACTAACCATTCATACAAACCTCCCTTGATTTTGAAAGCAGTTTTCCACTCATCTCCATCCATCCTTATCTGGTGATAGCCACTTCTGAGATCAATCTTGGAAAACACTCTGGAGCCATGTAACTCATCAAGCATATCATCCAATCTGGGAATACTTAATGGTTATATTGTTGATGGCCCTGCTATCAACACATTCTCATCGTACCATCTTTCTTTGGACCAGGAGAGCTGGCACTGAACAAGGACTCATGCTTGCTCTGACATAACCTCTGGCAACCAACTCATCTACTTGCCTCTGCAACTCTTTAGCTTCATTGGGTGAACACCTATAAGCAGCTTTGTTTGGCAGAACTGACCCTGGAACCAAGTCAATCTGGTGCTCAATTCCTCTTACTGGTGGCAAACCTTCAGGTAGGTCTTCTGGGAAAACATCAGTGAATTCCTTCAGTAAAGTCTTCAGGAGACTGGGGACACCAGTGAACTCCTTCTCTTCAGATTTTTCCACGACCAGTAACATCATAACTGGAGAGCCTTCAGATAACTCTTCTTCGACTTCAACTTGAGATAAAAACAAAGGCTTACTGGGCTGGTCTTTCTTGACTTTCATCAGTTCATTAGGCTTCAAAGAAGTCAGTGTGACCTTCTTTCCACTTATACTCAAAGAATACGAGTTCATACGACCATCATGAAGAACATAATTATCAAATAACCATGGTCGACCCAATAAAATATGACAAGCATCCATAGGTACAACATCACAAACAATTTTGTCTTGATAAACTGACCCAATTGAAAACGGAATAGTAACTTGACGATTAACTTTTACCTCTGCTCCTTCACTGAGCCATTGCAACTTGTAAGGTCGAGGGTGCTTAACTGTAGGTAGCGCCAGTTTCTCTACCATGTAAGTTGAAGCAGCATTAGCACAACTCCCACCATCAATGATCAGATCACAAACTTTTCCTTTGACTGTGCATCTGGAGTGAAAAATGTTCTCCCTCTGGGCAGTATCAGTGGTAACTTCATCAGCATGCATCACTCTTCTGACAACCAACATTTCTCCAACATCTGCACCAACATAAGACTCTTCATCTTCTTCTTCATCTTCATCATACACTGGCTCACCTTCTTCAGTGTCGACATCTGGCAAACATTCAATTTCTTTAGCAGTCAATGCTCTTTGATTAGGACACTGGGCCTGGAAGTGACCAAAGCCATGGCACTTGAAACATTTTCTTCCAACTGGTTCTTTCGTTCCTCCAGTTTCTTTCTCTTTGCCTCTGAAGGATTTCTGGACAGTTTCAGTAAATCTGGGAACTGGTTGACTGGTAACTGGTTGACTTGCACTGGCAGGAACCTTACTGAATGACTTGTACGGAACCTTCTTCTTCAATTGTCTTTCAATCTGGATAGCCATCTTGCATGCACCTTCATATGTCCAGATAGGCTGCAACTCAATCTTCTCAGTAATGGCAGCGTTCAGACCACCAAGAAATCTGGCAATAGTGTGCTCTTCAGTCTCATTCACACCAGTTCTGGTCTTCAGATGCTCAAACTCTCTAATGTACTCCACAACTTCCTTGGCTCCTTGCTTCAGATGTTCATCAGTAGATACTGATCTTGCTTGTACGACTGGGGAACAAACCTCTTCTGCACGACCTCCTTCAGTTTGGACCAGGTCTTGATTTTACTTTTGCCCTTGTACTCTCTTTCAGATTTCATGTTATCATACCAAGATGAAGCATATTTCTTAAGTTTAATAATGGCAACTTTGAAACTTTTTCTATCATCATAACCTTTTATTTCCATTATTCTGTCCATCACCTGGACCCATTCAAAATACTCTTCTTGGTTAGATGACCCATTAAAATCTGGTGGATCTATCTTAATATCCCTAGTATCATTACCCTTATGCCTCCTACGCCTTTCTCTAGGATGTGGTTCATCAGAATCACTAGAGTGCCTAGGATTACTATCAGATCTTTCACGGGGGCCTTGAGATTCAGAATCTCTTTCACTGGCAACAACATTTTCTCGATTAAATCGTAAACCACCATCTTCTAACATATGAACAACTCTACCAAGTGCTTCTTGTAGATCTTCAATTTGCCTATCTCTCCTAGCATTATTAGCTTCATCTAACGTCATATTTCTTCTAAAAGCCATTTATATTCAACAAACAATAGATCTATACTAGCAACAACTAGATCTAAACAACCAACAAACAGATCTGACTAAATCGAAATGAGATCTAGACAAACAATACCCCAACGGACAAAAAGATTAAGAAACCTTTTTAAAAACCTGGCTCTGATACCAAATTTGATGCGTAAATCACGCGACAAACGACAGCGGAAGACTATTTTTGGTATTTTCTGGATTTTATATAAAACAAACAATCAAACAAGGCAATAAAATAAAATGATAGATAAAGAATCCACCACCAAGACTCGTAAAGGCTAGGCCACCGGAATCAAGGATAAAGGAAACACTCCGCCCACCACTATAATCGATAAAGGTCTAGCCACCACGATTACAGATAAAGGAAACCGAAGATTTAAAGACCTCACCACAATATTTGATAAAGAACAAGTCACCACAAATATTGATAAAGGGGTCACTCTTAACCACCAAGATCAAAGATCTCTAAAGGTAAAAGAAGATTTTTGTAAGAAATAGAGGCTGCTCTATTAATTTCATTCAACATCAACTACTTTTTACAATGAAAATAAGTCTCTATTTATAGCCACAAGCTATTTCCTAGGAATCATCGAAATAATAAAATATTATAATAAAAGCTGTCATGTGCAAGCCACTAATTAATTTGGACCAATAAGAAATGGACACGTAAGCTTCTAGAAATATTCCCCTGCAAGTGGTCCCACAATACCGTTAGAAACGTCTTGTCACACGCGCCTTCCTTAACAGCTGTCATTCTTCTTTATTGGGTCCACAGACGACTTCAGTGGGAACTTTATTAATTGGAAACTGGAAACATAAATCTGGACCGCCACTGGAGACAAAATCTGGAGCACTTCACTGGAGGACCTTCAGTAGTGGTCACTGGAGCATTTATTTGGAGCAGTCATCTGGAGCACAGACGACTTCAGTGGGAACTTTATTAATTGGAAACTGGAAACATAAATCTGGACCGCCACTGGAGACAAAATCTGGAGCACTTCACTGGAGGACCTTCAGTAGTGGTCACTGGAGCATTTATTTGGAGCAGTCATCTGGAGCACAGACGACTTCAGTGGGAACTTTATTAATTGGAAACTGGAAACATAAATCTGGACCGCCACTGGAGACAAAATCTGGAGCACTTCACTGGAGGACCTTCAGTAGTGGTCACTGGAGCATTCATCTGGAGCAGTCATCTGGAGCTGGTCACTGGAACTTTACTGGTGGATTATTAGTGTTGGTCACTGGAGCTTGCCACTGGAGAAATGTTACCACTGGTGACTGGACTGGTTCAGAAAAGACTTGTCTGAAATGGGCCACTGCTGGCAGAATCAACATGGCTTGTTCAGATGGCATGATCAGTTCGGTTTCCTTCAGCTCAGTTAGCTTCTTCAGTTCACTGAGTTTCTCCAGTCCAGTGAATCTGGACATTTCCGCATCAGATTCAGAATAAAATAACTCCAAATTGCTGCTTCAGCCCAGAAATGCTTAGCAGCTAAGATGGTGACCACCATGTTCATTACTGTTCTATTCTTTCTCTCCGCCACACCATTTTGTTGTGGTGTGAAACTCGTTGTCAGTTGCCTTCTAATACCATGAGCAATACAGAAATTGTTGAATTCTTGAGACAAGTATTCTCCACCTCTATCGGTTCTAAAAGCTTTAATTTTCTTTCCTGTCTCTGTTTCCACCTTGCTTTTGAAAGCTTTGAATTTTTCAAAGGCTTCAGACTTTTCTTTTAGTAAGTAGATCCAACACTTCCTACTGCAATCATCAATGAAACTTAGGATATATCGTTTTCCACTATGAGAAGTGGGTTTGATTGGCCCACATATATCAGAGTGCACAAGCTCTAGCAGTTCTTTTGCTCTCCAATTGCTAGACTTGGGAATGGCTTTTCTAGTTTGTTTACCAACACAACAGTCAATGCTCATCAACAGTAAATGAGGGCAAGCCATTGACCATGCCTTTTTGTTGGAGAAGGGACATGCTAGTTGTACTTATATGACCATACCTTTCATGCCATAAGTCACTTTGACTAGTGTAGTATCCTCCAACTTTTCTTTACCCATGGTATAGACCTCACATGCAATAGTACTATTTGTACCATACTCCTCACCTTTCTTTGGACTATACTCCCCACTTTCTTCATACAACGGGAACATTCTATTTGAGGTCATATAACTTTCAAGTAAAAGACCTCTACTGTTGTGATAGATCCTACATACTCTCCTTTTAATGACAAATTCCAAACCCCTTTCTTCAAGTTGCCCCATACTAAGCAAATTGTTTTTGAGTTCGGGTATATAATACACATTATTTATAACATAACTGGTACCACTGAAAGTGAGTCTTACTTGCCCCAAACCGCCCACTTTCATATGTGTATTATTACCCAATTTAACTTTTCGAGTGTAATTCTCATCAAGCTTAGCAAATTTTTTTCTATCCCCACACATGTGATTCCAACAACCTGAGTCTAAAAACCAAAAACAATTACTTCCCTCATTACCAACTTGTGCCATAAAGTTACTAACCTTTTTACATGCATATGGATCTTCATCATCATCGTCATCATCAGAAAGATCTACTCGTGCCATGAGCATCACCTCATCTTCTTCATCAAAACCAGCATAGTTGGCTTCTTTTAATTCTGGACATTCATAAGAGAAGTGTCCAAGTTTATGACACCTATAGCATTCCACTGTGTCACGATTTGACCAGGATCTTCCACGTCCTCGTCCCCTTCCACGTCCTCGTCTTGAAGAGCTATCACCTTGTTCCACCTTAAAGACCTGTTCTTCTTCTTTTTCTGGCTTCCTGAACTTCTGCTCATGAACAATGAGCGAGCTTTTCAGTTCATCAACCGACATACCTGCAACGTCATTCGATTCTTCAATGGAAACGACTATAAATATGTATTTTTCGGTGAGAGTTCTTAAAATCTTCTCTACAATTTTCTGATCCGTCATGACTTCACCATTGCTTCTCATCTGGTTGGCAACAGTCAGAACTCTTCCAAAGTACTCCGGGATCGACTCACTGGTCTTCATCTCTAGAACTTCAAAGTCATGACGAAGCTTCTGAAGCATGGATCTTTTGACACGAGCACTCCCTTCATGCCTCTGTTTCATGGCATCCCAAATCGACTTGGCTGATCGTCGATCCAGAATCTGCTCGAAAGTCACCCGATCAATTGCTTGGTACAGGTAATGTTTCACCTGCAAGTCTTTCATACATAGCTCTGCCAACGTCTTTCTTTGTGCATCACTTTGGGCAACACCCGTCGCCAGCTCAATGATACCTGGATCAATGAGATTCCATAATTGTTTTGGTCGCAGCAAATTCTCCATCATCTCTTTCCAGTGATCATAATGACCATCGAACACTGGGATCTTAAGCTTTTCGTTACTCATTATCACTCTCTCCTTAATCTGTCACTCTCCTTACTTTGATCAAGATTTCGCTCTGATACCAATTATTAGAGTAACAATTGATAATATATTGAAACTGATAACTTCATTGATAAAATAGACTGCCTTATATAGGCTACAATGCATAACGTAAACAAAGACTCATACCTAAAAAACAGGAAACAAAATCACAACTGAAAGATAATGCTACTAAAGACTCGGTAAACAAACTACCCACTAAACCCACTAAAGTGACTTATTCAATTGAATAAATAAACTCTGAAACACGTGTGTATATGAGCACGTGTATTACTCCAACAAGTAAATTCCCACAAATTTTTTTTAAGAAGTATAACATCAAACATTTAAATAACTACATAATTTGATTGTCCATCTCTGTCTAAGAAGAAAGCAGATCGAGAAAGCTACCAAAACCAGATCTTACACTATAAAACCAATTTTTGTCCATGTCCGCATTTTCTTCTACACACAATTATAAACTAAAAGTTGATGCGTAATAGAGCTAGCAAAATAGGCCGATATCGTGGGTTGGGCAAAGGGTCAAAACAGGTTATACATTGAAATTATTGAAATATTTGATAAATGTATAGATACTATATCACATATAGTAACTGAACAGAGAAAGATTGACAATCAACATAACTTACAGTCCAAAAGAACCTTGGCCATCCACAATAGCTTTGGCAGTTGGGAAGACTCGGATGCATATATTTCGACTTTCAGATGTTTACTCGAAAATATAAACCTCTATCCCTTCTAAATCTAATACCTTCCCATTTGTTACGGTTGGAATTGTAGAAGAGAGAAATTAGAGAAGAAGAAGTATTATCCAGTCAATATCTGATTTCATATATGTGATAATACGGTATATATATACAACTGAATAACCGACTTAACAACCAACTTCCACTTTGGCAAGATCAGTCCCTCAACTTCTATTATTGTTACACAAGTGGATAAAACCTCATTTACTATGTAACAATGCTCCCTCCTTAAGCAATTTTTGCCCTCAAAAATTGTAAGTATGGAACCTAGGCTGCATATTACTCCAATACTCCCAGGTTGCTTCTGCCACACCCATTCCAGTGTAATAAGCTTGCTGTTGTAGTAACCCCATAGAATCAAATGAACATCAGCACCCCAAACCAAGAAATCCAAGACCGTCCATACTAATAAGAGCATCTTCTCCACTGGAATTCCCTTGCATCGACAAAGTAACAATTTAAGAGTTGGCGTCATCTTATCTTCCCATTGTTCTTTATGCATTCCATCATTGCAAACCATCAATAAGAGCCATTTAATTTCAATATCTTCATCATCAGCATCATCTTTTTGAAGAGCCTTCCTCATTGAGGTTGCCTTTAATCCGTCGATAACCTTTCTAGCATAAGCGAGTCCAAGACGAGTAGCTGCCAACGAGTCTTCAAATGGCCAGATTGTGACTCCAACCATGTCAAACACTTCAGGAATCATATGACTCTTCACACAAGCAACTTCCTGAAACACAAGATTGTAAGCACGGTGTTCAGTTGCTAAAGTATATGGACTAGTCGAGGCATCAGAAAAAGAATCTGATGCATCAGCAGGCTTGTATTCAAGTGCAACGCCATTTTTCATTGTCATATTTCTCATTTCAGAATCGTACTTGACCACACTAGATAACTTTGGATAATGCGGATCAAGAATGCACAATTGTTTGTCCAACCAATCACAAATCCGTCTATGCATTTCCACAACTATGAACAACCCAAGTAAACCACTACCCCTACATGTTTCACGACCTTCAAGGGCTTGGGAAATCAGTAGCTTATCCCTATGATGTGTGAAATCTAGTTTAAAAATTTGTAACAAGATCTACCGCTAACTGACTACAACACACTTACGGGCAGTGTACCCGTTCGTATGTAATATAGTTAATTGGTAAGACCGGAATCGAACACAAGGACTGAAAGTTGTACTAAAGGTTGTAAAATGTGAAACAAGTAAAAGTTGGTTTGTGACCGAGTTGTCACTTTGCGTTTTGAGAGCTAAACAATTAACAAGTAAATAAAAGTACTCAACCGGTATTAGCGAGAGCAAACGAAAAGAGTTTGAGTTGTAAACAAATAATTAAAAAGCCATTTATGTCGAATCCGTTCCACAAAAAGTCTAGGTTGCATATGGGTTAAGCTCAAAATTCATAAATGTTGGTGATAATAATCGTGACAAGACAAAAACACAACCGGCGTGCACTCCGTTTGTAAAATCGACTCAATCACCTAATCAATACAATTTCTTGCAACAAGTGGTACCACCAACCTTATTACAATTCCTTGAACTAACTAGTTTATTTGATTATTTAAATGACAATTTTATCTTTGTGAAAGAAACGTGGTACCACCAACCGTTAAATCCACTTAACAAAGTAATTTCTATTAAACTTGTATCTTTACTATCATACCATGACCTAGCAAGAGTCGTTCATAGACAAACAACTAAAATAATACTTGTATTCAACTAGTACCACTATCGAAAAACACAAATATCACCAAGTACACAAGATTAAGTAAAAGAAATCACTTCATTAAGATCTTGACAAAATGTTAAGTAAAATCAACTTGAATTCAAAATATTATGCAACCATAACTAATTGTTTCACTTCATCTTCATAGATGTATAGAGATTTAGCTACTCATAATGAAAAGAGCTAAAGATTTAAATAAAAAGGAGAACATAATGTACCAAATATGAAGTAATAATCCAAATCGAGGTTACAACCGAGCTACAATAAGTAACAAGAGCCAAAATTAATCTTCAAGTCTTCAAAATAGTTGGAATGATGAAAAACCCTTGAAAACCCTTCAAAATCGGCTGGAAACAAAGTGTGGAGGCTGGGGTATCCAAGATTAGGTTAAGGTTTGAGTAGTGGTTGGTATTTATACCCCAAGAGAGAGAAAATCGTGATGTCAGCTCGATCTCGCGCCGCGATATTAAGTTCTGAGGGAATCTGGTCAAAATTGCAGCAAACTCGCACCGCGAGCAGTGTTAGTCGCGCCGCGACTGGGTGTTGTGAGCTGGCTCGTGCTGCGAGCTCCCCTGGTCGCGCTGCGACTTGCACCAGGAATCGCCATTTCGGCTTCGTTTTTCAACCATACTTCATTTGTTAGTGCCTTTGGACCATTCCTAAGTCATTTTCTACCATTTGTGAGTGAAATACCTGCTTTAGACATGAAATCACTAGCAAATACCATAAAGCACCACAAAACATGTATAAACGGCTATCAAACGTGCATAAAACGTCCAAATAAGATGTGAGAAATATGTATTAATTGAGACACATCAAACCTCCCCACACTTAAACCTTGCTTGCCCTCAAGCAAGTATGCACTTTAATCAATCTTAATAACCAAACAATTCACGATTTCTCAAAACAAAACATGGTTATAAATGAAGTTTCCTACCAAGCGGTGTCGAATACCAAAAGCAAATGCATTTAAAAACTAATGAGCAAAGTTTTAGACGAAATCAGAAAATTCTACTAATCTAGGGCAAAACCATCTTTCGGTTACAATTAGAATCCTCCCTATGTTTGTGTTTTACCTCTTTAACATTTCTATCATTCCAATTAACCTTTAGCTTCTTCCTACTAAACAAATAATCTACTAGCAAGCTTCACAATTATTATTGGCAACATAAGCAATATTCCACAATGATTATTGGTATATTTGTCCACTTAAACACTCACGCAATTGGTTTTCCATAAGGTTTTCATTACGGTATACTTATGAGTCTCTTGACAAAACATACTCCTACGGTCTAGAATTGCAACTCTATCCACACATCAGGTGATCATACGAAAGTGTACTTTAAGCGTCCGGCCAGCGGTTCGCTATGGATACGTGAGTATCGTTAAGAGACATACGCCAGAACTCAAGGTTGGGTTGCATATCCAGAGACCATGCTCTAAACACAAACACATATGAGAACAAAAAGTTTATAATTTAATACCCGTGAGTTTCTATGAGACCCGTGTAGCGAACTTTCTGACAACTCATCCCAAGTTGGAAGCTTTAGGTGAGCTAGGTAAAACGAAGTTACCCCAAGGACTTACTTGTTCGAATCTCAAAGCCCACATTAGCATTAGACTATTGAAAAATGTTTTGCGCGTGTTCCCGCATGTGCCACCCGTTTGATGCCGAAGCACCCCAGACACCCCGATATAAAGACCAAACATAATGACTAGAGCTACAACCTATAACATAAGAATTAAGGACCGGACATCCGGTGTGCAAACCATATGTTAAGTCAAATTACCACAAGCATATTTAATACATTTCAAGCTTTTCATGCACACAAGTTGCAAAATTCAAATGGAAAACCTCAAGCGGTGCCTACCAATACATCATCTAATGAAGCTATTATTCACATTAGGTTCATCGTTAAGGTACAATTCGCAAGCAACCTAGATTATTTGAAGTTTAGAACAAGCCTATGACCCCTTGGAATGATGAAATGCCACAAGCACTAGGAAAGGAAAGCTAAAGGTAAACAATCTCGAGTTTTATCCGAGATTAGCAAAATTCGAAGTCCTCATCTCTCGTCTTTGCACAAAACCTATAGCCTCAAAAATTTAAAAACATAACCAAAATGTAGTAAAGGAAAGAAACTTTAAAATTTTTCATTTTTCCAATTTACCATCCCCCTCCCCACACTTAAGTTGTACATTGTCCTCAATGGACGAATAACTAAGGCGAATAATGGGAAAAAGGAAAAAATGCAAAATGTAGAAAGGAACAATGAAAAACCTCCGGGTGAAAGCACGAATTTCACCATTTCAAAGTTGAAGCCAAAAATTAAGTAGGTGCTGAACTGACTGCCAGCATAAACCCGCTTGTTTGTTCCAAAAATTCCAAAAGCAATATCCACAAATCAACTTGCAAACTCGAACTAAGCACCTGACAATTACCATAAGCAAAATACGAAACCACTCCATAGTTCATACGAAAGGAAATACAAGAAACAACTACAAATGTCTCATCGCCTAAACGGCGGATTTACAACCACATTGAAAGAAAATAAAGTGCAATGTCTCATAGTTTTAGAAAATAGAAAGAAGATAGAGAAGATCAATTTTCATCCATGGCCTGAGAAGAAGGAACACCATCGCCAGCATCAGGATCGGCCGGCTCACCAAATATACCTCTGTAGAAATCAAAAGCAGGCCCCGAATAGCGCTCACCAGTAGTATGTCGAAATGACCCAAACTGGGGCATCTCCTGAGTGCCCCCGGCGCTAGTGCTAGCTCTTGCTGTGCTCGAGCTAGGGCCTGCCGAACCGGGCTGCTGCTGACCTGGATGTGGACATAAGAATCCAAAAGTGGTGCTGGCTGGAAGGAAAATGGAAGGAGGATTAAAAGCCTGAGTGGGTGGTTGTGGAGAAGGAGACTGCGGCCGGATCCAATGGTTGATGTAAGGAGACCAATACTCGTTTTGGAAGCCCAAGCGGTTCACTAGGCTCCACATCGTCCTCTGTCCATCCAGGATCATATCCTGGGTGTCTCTGATCTCCCGCTGCTACTCTAAGATCTGATCAAGAGAATGTCTCCAACCTGAAAAATCATAAGAAGGATAAGGGTTAGGCTGCGGCTCTTGAGGTGGTGAGTCCACCCTCTGCCTCTGTGTTGGCGGCTCCTGCTCTTCATCCGACTGTAAATCCCTCGGGTTAGTACTCCTCATCAACTTTGCCTTCTTCATCTCCGTGGTGTCAATAAGAGTGGTGTCCGCCCTAGAAGTAATCCCCGACTTACCCTCGGGTGTATCACAACCAAGCCTCTCCACCATCTGGGTTACAAAATGACCACACAATAATCTCTGCTCCCGACACTTATGCATATGTCTAGCCAATATATATGGAGCACCCCCAAACCAACCAGAAGAAGGGAGCTCCTGAAATTGTCTCAGCAGCCACAGATCATCAGAAGTGACCTTATCGGTCGCATTCCCCCGATGAATGAATGAGTAGGTGATCATCTTGTGAAGAATCCTCAGCCTCTTGGACCTAATGTCCGACACCTTACTCGCCCCAGAATAAAACTTCTCCTTCCCGGAGATGGTAAACCAAAATGTGTCAAACGACACCTCATCCTTAAAGTAAGAGATATCAAAATCACTACGCTCTAGAAACTTATACACCACACCTCTCTCAAATTCCTTTCTCTCAAACATTCCACATAGGTATCCAAACTCAGGAACGGTACAATGGCGCTGATTACCCCCCAACCGAAAATGGATCACCCGATCCTCTGTAAAATCATCAATGGGTAACTCCTGTACCTGAAGAGTAGAGTAAAACTCCTGACACCACTCCTTAATCGCCGTCTTCCTCAATTCAAAAACCCTCTTCCACATAGGTATACGTATCACCTCACCCCTGCTTTCATCCCAAAACTTGGTCAAAAATCTTTGTTCAAAGTAACCCATCAGATCCGCCTCCCTTATCATTTGCCAATCCATGGTCCTAGGGGAAATCAAAGCATAGTCCTGAATTTCACACAATTTATTAGTATACGCTTGGCGTTCCCCTTTTCGAGCATTTGGGAATTTCAGCCAAGGGTGGGTTGGTGCCTTCAGTGCCCTAATATTCTTGCTCGGTTTTTGAGACGGGGCATTGTAGGTTTCATCTACAGAGTTAAACTGATAACCTTGTGGCCAAACGTTGCCCTCATACCTTTGTGCAACCTGTTGTCTCTGCAAAAACAACCAAAAATGTACTAATTAAGTAAAAGGAGAACAACTTGGGGCATTAACGAAAGGCTAAGGCAAAGAAACGACGAAACTGGGCAAACAGAACAGAACCTCGCGCCGCGATAGGTCCTGGTCGCGCCGCGAGACAGTGTGATTTTTATTTTTTTTGTTTTTCTGAATGGGTTTTATCACTAATTAACAATGTAGTAACTAATTTGAATTAAAAGAACAAAAGGATGATTAAATCTTAAAAAGCCCCAATTTAAAATGGATGAACCCTAATTGGATTTTTCTAAGATTAATCTCAAAATTAGACAATACTAAGTGAAATAACAACAATACAACACTATCTAAGCAATCAACAAGCATCAATTGAAAGAAAAATTAAAGATACAAACAAACCCTAATTAATATTGAAATAAAGATTAAAAAGAAAAGAGAAGAAAACTTACCCTTGACATGATGATGATGATGATATGGAAGAATGAAGAGAGGAGAAGAGAAATCACAAACCCTTGAGTGTGTGTGTGTGTGTGAACCGTTTGTGTGTGTGTGATTTTGGAAAAGAAGGGTTAAAGAAGAAAAGTGGAAAGAGAGGGTAAAAGATCGGTCCCTGTGCGTTTTGTTTTAACTCTTTTTTTTTTTATTTTTAATTTCCGGTTTTAATGTTAAAAGAAAAGGGGACTTACCTGATCAGCTACTCACCTCGCGCCGCGAATGAGACGGCTCGCGCCGCGACCAACTTGGAGACATCGCGTCATGACAAACGTACCTCGTCCCCGTGAGAAAACGCTCGGACCTGAATGACCCAAAACTCGCGCCGCGAGCAGCCAACCTCGCGCCGCGATCTCGCCTAATCTCTCATGCCGCGACCACACAACCTCGCGCAGCGAGAATATGTTCTGACCTCCTTGCTATCAAACTCGCGCCGCGATTAACTTTCTCGCGCCGCGAGGGTTATGTTTTTGCCCAGTCACGCCGCGAGCTGCTGTCTTGCGCCGCGAGATTTGCAAGCAAAATGTTCTGACCTCGTGACCCCAAAACTAACGCCGCGAGAAGCACCCCTCGCGCCGCGAGATTTTGTTACTTGTCAGATTTTTGAACTCTTTGACACACTTTACGCATACCGGTTCACCCAAAATCATTTCTCATCTGCGAATCTCAACTAAAAACATAAAAATAGAACAAAACTACTGAAAACAACTAAAAATGATAAAAACACACGGGTCGCCTCCCGAGAAGCGCTTTATTTATTTACGAGTCATTAGCTTGACTCGATCAAACCTTGTTCTTCAAACAAAAAGTTGGAGCTTCTCGATCAAGGCTCCCTCCCCAACTTCTTCTTCGTGGTAGAGCTTTAATCGATGTCCATTAACAATGAACGAGCTTCCATTCTCCCGATACAACTCGACATATCCCTAGGGATAAACATGTTTGACAATAAATGGTCCATTCCACCTAGATGTGAGCTTCGGTTGGTGGATTTTAAACTTGGAGAGGAACAACAACACCTTATCTCCCGCTTTGAAGTCCTTTCTCTTGAGCTTCTTGTCGTGCCACACTTTGTTCTTTCTTTGTACAACAACGAATTGTCGTAGGCACCATGTCTAAGCTCGTCAAGTTCATGGAGTTGCAACATCCGAGTTTCACCGGCTTCTATCAAGTCCATGTTGCATTGCTTTAAGGCCCAGTATGCCTTATGCTCAACCTCTACCGGCAAATGGCAAGTCTTTCCATAAAGAAGTCGATATGGAGTAGTACCGATGGGAGTCTTGAAAGCGGTTCACAACGTCCATAGGGCATCATCTAGCTTCTTTGACCATGACTTTGGATTCCCATCAACGGTCTTCTCTAGAATTCTCTTCAAAGCACGATTGGTGTTCTCAACTTGCCCACTAGTTTGTGGATGATATGAAGTTGAGAAACGATGTGTGACCCCATATCTTTTCAAAACCTTCTCCAATTGGTGGTTAGCAAAATGAGTGCCCCGGTCACTTACAAAACTCTTGGCATACCGAACCGGCTAAATAAGGACTTCAAGAAATCAATCACAACTTTACCATCATTGGTTGGTAGGCTTTTGCTTCAACCCACTTCGAGACATAATCAACCGCAACCAAAATATAGAGACATTTGTTTGATGGCGGAAATGGGCCCATGAAGTCAATACCCCACACATCAAATACTTCACAAACTTGGATGGCTTGTTGGGGCATTTCATCTCTATTTGTGATGGTTCCTTGCCTTTGACATGCATCACATGTCTCACATAGTGTTTGTGCTTCCTTAAAAATTGTGGGCCAATAGAAACCCGCATCAAACACTTTCTTACCCGTTACCGATGGCCCATAATGCCCACCGGTGGGTCCATAGTGGCATTCATCCAAAATCTTCCTAGTCTCACCACCCCAAATGCATCTTCTTATCATCCCATCCGCACACACCTTGAACAAATATGGCTCCTCCCAAAATTAATGCTTGATTTCGGAAAAGAACTTTTTCCTTTGTTGCGAAGTCCATCCCTTTGGCAAAATTCCTGCACATAAATAGTTAGCAATATCGGCGTACCAAGGTGCTTCTTCATCCTCCACCTGCATCAAAAACTCATCGGGAAAAGAATCATTAATATCATGCTCCTTCAACTCCTCAAGATGAGGGTTTTCGAGCTTACTCAAGTGGTCGGCGACGACATTTTCAGCCCCACTTTTGTCCTTAATCTCGATATCAAATTCTTGCAAAAGCAAGACCCAACGAAGTAAGCGGGGTTTAGGATCTTGTTTCGAGAACAAGTACTTCAAGGCCGAATGATTGGTGAACACAATGGTCTTATTCAACACCAAGTAAGGTCTAAACTTGTCAAAGGCATATACCACCGCCAACAATTCCTTCTCGGTTACGGTATAGTTTTGTTGGGCGGGGTTTAGGGTTTTGCTAGCAAAGTAGATAGGACGAAAATGCTTCTCATCCCTTTGCCCAAGAACGACCCCCAAAGCAAAATCACTAGCATCACACATAAGTTCAAAAGGGTAGAGACCAATTAGGTGAAGTCATTATCGGAGCATTAGTCAACTTGTCCTTCAAAAGAGAAAAAGAATTAAGACATTCATCATTAAACTCAAATGGGACATCCTTTTCCAACAATCTAGTCATAGGCCTTGTGATTTTAGAAAAATCTTTGATGAACCGCCGGTAAAACCCGACATGACCTAGAAAACTTCTTACCGACTTCACATTGGTGGGTGGAGGTAATGTAGTCATGATATCAATTTTGGCTTTGTCAACCTCAAGACCCGCCCTTGACACTTTGTGACCCAACACACTACCTTCTTTGACCATAAAATGGCATTTTTCCCAATTAAGCACCAAATGCGCTTTTTCACATCTATCAAGCATTTTATCCAAATTTGTCAAACAACTATCAAACGAGTCACCAAACACCGAAAAATCATCCATGAAAACCTCCATGGAAGTTTCAATCATATCTTGAAAAATAGCCAACATGCATCTTTGAAAAGTGCCCGGTGCATTACATAAGCCAAAAGGCATGCGGCTATAAGCATATGTTCCAAAAGGGCAAGTAAAAGTTGTTTTCTCTTGATCATTAGGATCAATGGGTATTTGGAAGTACCCGGAAAAACCATCTAGAAAACAAAAGAATTCATTACCCGCCAATCTTTCAAGCATTTGGTCCATGAAGGGTAAAGGAAAATGGTCCTTTTTGGTGGCCTCATTTAACTTACGGTAATCGATACAAACTCTCCAACCGGTGACCGTCCTAGTTGGGACCAATTCATTTTTCTCATTTGTGACAACGGTCATTCTACCCTTCTTTGGTACACAATGTACCGGGCTAACCCATGGACTATCCGATATTGGAAAGATAATACCCGCATCAAGTAACTTAACAATTTCCTTTTTTACAACATCTTTCATGTTAGGATTAAGCCTTCTTTGCCTTTGAACCGGTTTCACATTTCAATTAAATTGATTTTGTGTTTGCAAAAATCGGGGCTTATCCCGGGTATATCGGATGTCTTCCATGCAAAGGCCTTTTTATGGGCCTTTAGAATGGACATGAGTTTAGCCTTCTCCTCACCCGAAAGTGATGAGGAGATAACAACGGGGAGTAGAGATGTACCTTCAAAAATGCATACTCCAAGTGATCGGGTAATGGCTTGAGCTCTAAATCCGTAGGAGGATTATCAATGGAAGTGGGCAACTTACTACTTGGAATTCGTTCAATTTCTTCAAACCCCTCTTCCTCCAATGGAGTGTCATCCATGCTTAGTGCCAAAATCTCTTCAATCTCTCCAACTTGGTCACTAGCGACCTCTCTCCCTCCAATGTTAGCCAAGCTATCATCATTTTCTTCACCATCAATTCCAACAAGCTCCAACATCTCCAATTCAACCGCATTATCTATAACATCAATCTTAAAACAAGTGTCATCGGAAGAATAAGAATGTTGCAAAGCTTTTTCAATTTTAAAAACAATTCGGTCTTCCCCGACACCCAAGGAAATTTCCTTGTCCTTTACCCGGATGATAGCATCCGCGGTATATAAGAACGGTCGGCCCAAAATGAGAGGCACCTTGGTGTCCTCCTCCATTTCCAAAATTACAAAATCAACCGGAAAAATTTTATATTCTTATGTGTGTGGTGTATTTGGGTTACCAAAACCTTTTGAGGAGAATATGTATCTAATGAACCGACTTTAAAGTGTTAGACTAATACTCGTAATTGTTAGCTTTTTAGCTTAATTTTTAGAGTAAATTACACTTTTCGTTCCTGAAGTTGGCACATTTTTCACTTTTGATCCCTAAAGTGAAAAAATTACAATTTTGACCTTAAACTTGGCCAATTTTTTCAATCGTGGTCCTTTGGCCAGACGAAGTTAAATTTTGGCCGTTAACGTTACACCCGAGGGACTAAAAGTGAAAAACGTGCCAACTTTAGGGACGGAAAATGTAATTCATTCTTCCATTCATCTTCTCCAACAAGATTTCGGCCTCCAGTCATCTTCTCCGATGGACTCACAAACTTGACCAACTCCATTTCTAGCTAGCCATTAAGGGACGAAAAGGGTGGTTGCC
>CM067170.1:120784197-120843032 GCA_034093135.1 Erigeron breviscapus | reverse complement strand
TGGTGTAAATTGATTATGGAGTTCAAGTGTATTAAATTGTTCACATTATTTTGTTAGAAGATATTTGGTGGTGAAGGTCATTTCTCGTTATACATTTTGTACGTTTATTGGAAATTTCGGTAGTTTAGCTTTGATTTATATGATTTCCGTTGTATCGATGAATGTGTGTCGGCATCGTTATTCCATAACGACGTTTGATCATGTTGACACATAAGAAGTTCAAATACTAAATATTTAAACTGAACTTTCTATAAATAGAACATGGAATAGTAAACTTTCCAAGTTTAGCAAAACGAAATTTGGTGGGTGTCACATTTTACTTTCCAATACAAATATATTATAGAAACAAAAAATTAGATAACTTGGAATATAAAAAAATTTAATATATTATTGTTTGTTTCGTTAGTTTTATCGTTTTATATAAATTAAATTATTAAATTAGAATTCACCACATTAATATTAATTATAATTTTATAACTGTATAATATGTGAGTAATTTTTAATCTAGAAATATATATTTATTTAATTATATATCATATGAGTTAATGTTTAATTTTATAACCAAATTTAACCTCCACGTATCAACACGAGTTATCTATAAAATTTCATTAATACTAGCACGGTACATGCGGAATGCAGAGACGATGATGACAATTGTGGTCTCGTGGTCATTGCGAACGATGGTGATGGCGACGACTATTGGTGGTGGTGGCGGCGTCGAGTGGTTTAGAGTGTAAATGAGTAAGGTGAGAGTTTAGGTGAAAATTAGTTCATTAAAGGTAAATTGAGTAATTTTTTTTATATACGTATGACAAGACATTTTTTCATTACGAATGTGAATATCGTTGTGACCATATGATGTGTGGGTGTAAGTGTCTCCTCAAACTAACTGTTTTCACTAATAAATGTAACAACTTTTCTCCGAATTCATCATGGGTTATATGTTTAGGTTACAAGATTTCACAAAAGAATATGTTTGTTCTTCAATGAAAATTATTTTTTTATATTAAGTTATTTGTTAAAAATTTATGTCATGTCGTGCAACGCAAGGGCCAAAAACCTAGTACAAAACATTTTTAAAACAGAATTGTTAAACGGTCGTCCATGGTTCTAGATATTTATTAAATTAAAACAATTAAGTATATTCAAATTAGCTTTATCAAATTTACAAACCAACATTACAACATCCATATTTTACTTTATATTTATGTTTAAGACTTTTAAATATAAAATTTAAATAATTTTATTTTTATATTGACTATTGATAAATGACTTTACCATAGATGTTACACAAATATTTACATATATCATTAAACACATTGATAATAATTATCAAAGTACACACAAAATAAAAAATAAAGGATACGAAGATAAATGTCACAAATTTTTCCAAAAATATTATGACTTGAGTTTTGAATCAAAATACACAAAAAATAAAAAATAAAGGATACAAAAATAAATGTCACAAATTTTTCCAAAAGCATACTGACTTGAGTTTTGCCCTCAAGACCATAAAGAGCACCAAATAGAAATCATTATGAGAGAATCAAATCAAATTTAGAAAATTTGACTTTTAAAAGTTGACTTTTAATTTGGATGACCAAGATTGAAAATTAATCTTATTTTCGATGGTTAGGATTAGAAGTTTTTTTTTTGGAACGGCTAAAGAATTTTATTAATAAACGGCAAACTAGCAAGGTACTAGTCGCCAAAAGTACAATTACAAATATACATTCAATCTAGAAACGAAACCAATAACAACAATCTCTAGAAGTTCATTTGATTTTTTTATCTCAGCTCTACCGGCAATATTTACATGATACTATTTCATCAAATTCATTTTTAAATAGAATAATTAGAAGAGGATCTAGTTCTAATAGTACACCAAATACTATACAGTTAGAAGAAGAAATAGATTTAAACAGAAATATTAATTTATATAATCAGCATCAATTAGAAATCTTAAATCCCATAATTTTATATCAAACAGGAAGATTTAATGTTAATACCGTATTAATAAGAAGTAGCAGAGAAGAAAGTCTAAGAGTACTTGATAGAACAGTAACAATAGATTTATTTTCTCCAGATACTATACAAAGAATAAAGCAATCGGGAAAACATTTTTCACATATAGGATTAGTAGTCATAGGAGTTAAAGCTTTAGGTAGAAAAAATTTAGGAACAAAATTATTAGCATTGTTACTAGATAAAAGTTGGAAAATAGAATTAAAAAAGGCAATAATTTCAGGAATGGAAGTTGACCTTAGTCAAAATACAGCTTTATTTTATTGTGCACCAGATATTTTAAAAGATATAAAAGATTTACAAAATATAAAAATAGCATTACAGACTAAAGGATATGAAAATTATGATGGAAATAATCTTGTAATTAGTATAGGAGTATTAGGTAGAGCAAGTAATAGATCAGGTATGAAATATAAAGTAAATATAGAAGGAATAGTAAATGCTATAGCTTCAAAATCTATACAAATGATAAACCCAATAAAAATAGATCCTGAAGAGTTAGCAGGATTAGAATGGCAATTAGATGAATTAAAAGAACAAGAAAATGAAGTTTTAGTACCTAAACAGAGCGTCATATATGAAGGATTAGATGGAACACAAAGTCTTAGATTTGTTAATTTCACAAAAGAAACACCTAAAGATGAAAATGAAGCTGAAATGGAATATACTTATATGAATATAGAATATGATACAGAACCAATATATGATACAGAAGAAGATGAAAATATATTAGATATAGGATTTAGTAAATTCAAAGATAATGTCGTCCAATTTAATAATATATTAGATTATATTTTATAAATTATAAATATTAATATTTAATTAATTTAATAAACACAATATGAACTCTACATACCTATCCCAAACACAATAACAAATGACGATATACAACATCCTTATCCTAAACACAATATGAATCACAGAACAAGGACGATCACATAACAAAGCACGATTTACAACAAAGGGTTACTTGAATACTAAATCCAAATCAATATGAACTCCATTCAATATTCATTCTATCTCTCAATCAAAAAGGTACAAAATTTTCTCCCTTTTTATATATTAGTTTTGCGTATTAATGTTTAAAGTTACAATTGTCACTCAAATCAAGAGTCCTAATTGTTATCAAAAAATATGAAAACAATCCTAATTGTTATCTAATTATCATAGGACAAGTGATTGAAAATAAACTTATTCGTGTTATGGGTTCGCATCATGATCAAAGACATATACTTGAATGTCAAGTATGTTTATATTTTAATTCTTAATTATCTTTCATAATAATATCACATTATGAGTATAACTGGTTTCAAAAAATTCTATAATAGAGGAATTATTGTAGCATGTGCCTTGTGGAATGACCACGACAAACAATTCCATCAATATGTCTCAGCTAATAATGACAGTGACGAACCTGTGATTATTGTACTACAACTTGCAAAGTATAACACTTAGAACCGTATATCTTCAAAATTATAAGCTTTTATGACTTAAATGTATGAAAATCTAATATTTAATAATATCGTGTCTAGTGTTGGACACGGGTCTAAAATCTAGTGTATCATTACATAATATATTGTTTATAAAAGAATGAATCTTATTAAATACTTAAGAGTTAATTACAGTTTTGGTCCTTGTCATGGGTCAAAAATTAATGTTTCATCCTTAGGTTTCATAAATTACTGTTTTAGTCCAAATAAGTTTCGCCTATCAACGATTTTGGTCCAAATTTCAAACAGACGTTAACTTACCCATCACGTAACCTGCACATGATGGATATTTAAGTCTTTTCTTTTTATAAGGACCAAAACTGTAATTATCTATATCATGTAAAAAACACTATAGAATCCAACGTGGCATCCCCAAAAAATTTTGGACTAGCGGTTACTTTGAATTACAATTACAATGAACTTGAATCACACATGCGTTTACATTCGATTTGTACGATTAGTTATATGGTAGTTATTAGTCTTTTCAATCTTCTCAGATACTATGTTTGGCAAGAAGCTTTTTGGAGCTTCAATCTTTAAGCTTTTAACAAAAAGCTCTTATCACATAAAATATTTGGCACAAAAGGTTCAAGCTGGGGTTGTGGCTAGGGGCTTTAAGTCGGAGCTTGAAAATAGGGCTAGGGGCTGAGACTTCTATATCAACCCTTCTCACAACAGCTTTTATTTTAAAGACCTTTCGGGACTTTTAGGAACTTTTGGGGTTGGGGCTTTTGATTTCAAACGAATATCTAAACATGGCTATATTTTTTAAAAGGGACTTATATTTAAAAATTCGGACTTTAAGCTCCTAAAAGCTACTTATCAAACAACAATTTTATTCATTTAAAATTAATTTGATGCATTAAAATTTGTACTTTATTGTTATAAAGTTTAAAGGGTGGTTTTTGATATATAATGTATAAGTTTTTAAACATGTAATAAGTTGTAATATATAATGTTAAAGGCTGTTATTATCATTTTACGTATAAAAAAATTGTAGTCTAACTGTCAATATATATATATAATATATATAGTATTTAATATATTATATAATATATATATATATATATATATATAGACGAGGGTTTTAATACTCGTGCTACGCACGTCGTGTTTTAAATATATTGTTTGCGCGTATTTTGTTTCCGGTTTTTTTAACAGCTAATGAAAGTTTGTTTAGAAACTGACTTTAGATTATAACTTTCCTTGCAGTGAAGAACAAACACCAACGAAAAAAAAATCTAGAAAGTAAACAAACACTGAAATCAAAATTAAGATAGTTCTCTGCATGTCTAAAGGCCACATCTACATGCTCCCAACACATACCAACTCATTTTGAACTCCATCTTAATAAACTGGCGAAATCAATTTCACGTATAGACACGTGAATTATTGAACTTTAGTTAGACTGTAATGAAGAAAAGGAGGACTTAAAGATGCTACATTTCCTAAAATTGCTACTAAAAGATCATTTTGCAAACCTAACTTTTGTATATGTTCATATTTTCTTATTTTATTATTACTAAGCTGGGGTCAATTATATATAAATTTAGAGTTAATTGCAGAAATCGTCTTTATCGTGCACCGTCACTTACATCTTTCGTTCATAACTTTCAAAAATTACAGTTTGGTCCAAATAAGTTTGCTTTGTCAACACTTTTGGTCCACATGACTAACCGACGTTTGAAAACCCATCATGTGACTTGCACGTGATGGGTATGGTAGTCTTTTTTCTTATCCCATGACCAGAAGCGTAATTAACTCTATATCCTTAAGACCAAAAGTGTAATTAATTTTATCATCTCAATCTTGTTTTTTTTCTAAATTAGGGTAATGGAGGGAACCCTAGCCCCGGTACCACAATTGGATACCCATCGACTCACCCCGTATGAGCCATATGATGCCGGTACAATACCTCCATCCTAATCCCCACATGATCTGGGCACCCGAAAGGATCGAACCCGCGTATTTAAACTTCACATGTGGGTCCAGGCTTCATTGGTAACTGGGTACCTTAAAGGAATTATTTTTTGTGTCAAGCGGGGATCGAACCTGAGACCTTAAGGTCATCAAGTGTTTTCCTTACCACTAGGCTAACTCCTTGTTGGGAATTTTTTATATTTTTTCTAAATTTTGAAACCAAAGAATTCCAATCCTAAATTTATATTTATATCAACAACAATTAACAACAAACTCAACAAACTCTCGCTGGATCTGAGTTACGACGTTCATCCGACCTCTTATTTTTCTTATATTTTCATCATCCCATGTTTTGTATTAGGATTTTTCATCCACCCGTCTTTTTCTTCTAATGGCAGTAAGGTACTATAAATACCCGTATATATAGGGTGGAAGTTTGTATTTCTATTATGCATAAAATTATTTGTATGTACATATATATATACATATAAGTGTTAATGGGATTGAAGAAATCTCATAAGATTTGGATTTGAGGGTGATGAGAATCTATTTATATTTGATGATGATATAGATACATAAACATATGTATTACTCCGTAAAAATTAAATCAAAATTTAGTTATTTACACTTTTGGTCCATGAACAATTGAAAAGACAAATGTAGCCATCACGTGGCTGGCACGTGATGACTTTTTAAACGTCCATTAATCATCTGGACCAAAAATGTTGACGTAGCAAACTTTTTTGGACCAAACTGTAATTTTTGAAAGTTAGGGACGAAAGTTGTTGCGGTCCACGACAGGAACGATTTCTGTAATTAACTCTTAAATTTATTCATGTATAAAAAGTATCAATGAAAGGTTTTTGTTAGTAAACCTGTTCCAGGTTGTTATGAGCCATATCAAAAGACAGGTAACTCAACCCATCAGACAACGTAAATTTTAGCAATGCTAAAAGATCATTTTGCAAACCTTACGTTTTCTTATGTTCACAATTTTTCCATATATTGTTACTAAGGTGGGAGGTATAAAAAAGAAAGTAGAGAAAATTTCATTACATCACCCTATGGTTTGTCATTTTATCAATTTTTGCCCTCGTACTTTTTTATTATTATTACATCACCTTGTAATGACTTTTTGTATCATTAGACACCCCTCCGTCTCTAAGCCGTTTGTAACCCTCCGTTATCCCCCCTCACGTGCACTACACATAAGGGTATTTCTGTCCGTTCCTCTTTATTTCATTTTATTAAGAATACAATATAGGGAAAATAATTTCATATCCTTAACTTGTTTTTCTTTCTACTTTTTCTCAGATCCATCTTTATATTATAACCACAACAATCATCATTATCATCAACCTCTTATATATATTTTTCTTTATCTATATATAATATAAACACACACACTCATACATCTATATCTATACAACACCCAAAAAGAAATCCATATATACATATACTGTAAATTTGTTATGAACATCATCATCATCATCTTGGTTATGATTTATGAACATCATTCATTTATTCCCTGCTGCCCTCTTTCGCATCTTGTTTTTCTTTTTCTTGCTTTGTTGATAGTGGTGGTTGGTAGCTCCGGCGGTGGTGGTGGGTAGACTCCATTTGATATATGGATATGTATTGTATTGTTGCAGATCTAAAAACGCGAGAAAACCGTAAAAACGGGTCAAGCACCACACAACCACCACCGACCGCCATCAAGAAACAACAACAACAACAACAACAACAAGGTACCCAATCCCGACATAAGCCGGGCTATGGGGAGGTAAGATGTAGACAGACCTTACCCCTACTCAACGGTAGGGAGGCTGCTTCCAGATCCACCGAGGTGGAAGGGACCTCCGGCCCAAAAGTGAAAAATATGGTTAGATCCACCGTAGTGGAAGCCTTAACCGGATGGGTATAATCTCAATCTCAAACTCTCAATCTCAATCTCAATCTCAATCTCAATCCCACTCTCCGGATCACAAATTCAGATCTTAGATCTAGAAATTTGTTACCGTTAAGGGGAGGGAGAGGGGGAGGTTGGAGAGAGAAGAGAGAGACCGCCATCAAGAAAAAAACCCCTAAAAGGGCTGTCGCCGGAAATACTTTACCCCCGGTCACCACTCGGCTGCCGGAAAACTTGGATTGTGGTCGTGATGTTGCGACTAAGAAACAGATCACATAGATGTTATCATAACCCATCACTATCTCCGACGACCCATCACCGTCATCAACCACCACCATCTCCGACTCCAAATATGATTACCCATCCTCACCGCCACCGTCATAACCTGTCCTCTTTTTTTACATACTCCCTCGCAAACACCAAAAATACGAAGAAAGAAAATTATGTGTGGACTTACATAGCAATTAGATGTGATAAAAGGGGGTACAATGAATCAAGAGTACTCATTGTTTAATAGGTTTAGTTCAAAGCGATGGTTGTGTCTCCTACTTACCTTGTCCTCTTGTTATTATTTCTCAAAATGTATGAATTTAAAAATGAAGAATGCAAATCTTGGTTTGCTCCAGTTGGGTCTGCCCGTGATTATACATTACTTTGTAAGTGGATTTATATGTATGTATATATATTCTGTAAGTGAAGACAAAGAATTTTTGTGATTAGATTTAAGGTTGTGAGAAGATCTTGTTGGTTTTGAGTTGTTAATTTGGGTTTTAGATTTTATTGTTTATGAAATTTTTTAGATTTTGTTGTTGTTATTGTTATTGTTTGTTTAGATTTATAAAAGAAGATAGTTTTGATCTGAAAAAGAGAATAAGAAAGGAGGAGAGAGTGTTGTAGAGGTGAAAAGGACTAAAATACCCTCATGACATGAGGGGTTAACGGATGACAATAAACGGACGTTAGATTGAGGGGTGCCTGATGAAGCAAAAAGTCACCACAGGGTGATGTAATAATAAAAAAAAAATACGGGGGCAAAAATTGATAAAATGACAAACCACATGGTGATGTAATGAAATTTTCTCAAAAAAGTATAACATTATACACTTGAGATTAGGGATGGCAACGGGCCGGGTATGGTCCGGGTTTAAGTGATCCCGGACCCGATTAAAAATCGCTGTCCCAAACCCAGACCCGACGGGTCCCCGTTTATTTACTAACCGTCGGGTAACGGGTTTCCTCACGGATAATCGGGGATCCGTTAACATATTATTAATCTTGTGTAATCCGTTTACAAGATATATAGTCGAACAGGTTAGAATGCTTTATAACGTAGGTGTGATTCCAAAATGCTAAGATAATAAAGTCATCTTTAATAGTCAAATGATTCAGGATGTTATATTGGAAAACTTTAACCTCTAATATATTTGATTAACTAAGTATATATTTATCAGGACTGATATGCCAAATTGTTGGTAACACAAAACACACAGACAAAATTTAAAGCAGTAGCCAAATATTGGAACTTCCATTCAGTCAAGCGAACACAAGAAAGAAGTATATATACGAGTATTTGTGATTACTCTTAGATTATTAGTTAGGATTTCATACACTTATGTACCTATTCGAAATAATTAATAAATATATGTAATGTAATACGGGTCGGGTATACGGGTCCGGGTGATTTTCGGGTATACGGTTTTATTTAAAACCATACCCGGATCCGGACCCGCATAAAAAATTAATATCATCCCCATACCCGGACCAAGACCCGCATACCCAACCCGGCCCAAAAATGTCGGGTTTCGGATTTCCCCATCGGGTACGGGTTTTTTTGCCATCCCTACTTGAGATTATAAATATAGTGATAAACTATACAATTAAAGATGATTTTAATCCATTTTCTTGTAAAGTTCGTGCGTTGCACGTTGGGAACGAATGACAATTGATTGTAACTAAATAATACAAACAATCTAAGATAATTTTAATTCTAACTAAGTATATAATTATGTAATTCCATGCTCTACTGTATCCGTTCTTGTAGTCCACAACTTTTAGACGTTTGTTGTTTTCTGTAGTGTCGACTAATATAATTGACTAATATATCGAAAGCAACATAGTAGGAGATTGAAAGACTTGGAAAGTATGACATAGTAATAGGTAATCGTCTAATTCTATTTAAGTATATAATTAGGCCTAGATAGGAAACAACAATGAGTTTAGAAAACATGGACGTTGTATGTCACTTATTAGACACTGGTCATACAGCAAAGAAAAGATTTACTATAAAAGTGAAAAAAAACCTTAAAAATACCCTTACTTATATTTATGAAATACTACAAAAAACTGCATTTACTGATTAAATAGTCCAGATGAACAAAGTAATACACCAACAAAAACATATTGGTGATCTTCTCTTATTATATCGTAAGAAAACATCACAGGAACGGATATCTTTGGAAGACACAACACATACATTAAACGAAACCATCTAAACATGTTGACTTTCTCTAAATTCTAAGTGATCATACTTAATTAGTAGTTGCAAAACATACCATCGAAACACATGATACAACATAATTACAAACCAACAACAGGACTTGCTAAACAAACCAAACATCAAACTCTGGTATGCTGATAAATACTTATATAACATGAAAAATTTGTTCATTTATGACTGGGTAAGAAGTGTAAATTCTCTCATGATACCACCCCCTTGACAAAACCTAAGGTGCGTGAATTTAGTAATTTTGTGTTCTTTACGATAACGTAGGCATTAAGTTTTTATCGCTCTTTGTTGCAGCCCTCATTTTGATCGTCAGGCTTGAAAGGCGATGACTGTCCTTTTGATCATGAACTCTCCAAATATCCCTGCAATAATATTCTGTCCAAAGGATTTTGCAAGCGCGGTCCAGATTGCAAGTGCTCTCATGAGGTATTATTTCTGTCTATTGGTTGATGACTTACTTTGAATACCACTGGTCCTTTAGTAGCAAACTACACTAAAAAAAAGCTTAAATCATGTTATGATATTATACAACACTTGTGCTTAAAGAATAACTAAATATGAAAGAACATGATCTACCTGTTCTTCACTACAAACCTGGTGCATATTTTTACTCATTCAGGTTATATTTTATCGCTAACAGGTCAAATGAGTAAATATAAAATACTAAATTTAATGAAAGGGTAAAGCGGGTCGACAGTTGAGCAGAGTGTATTTTTAATGCATGAAACTTTCTATTTCGTGTTATTCAAAAAATGTACGGTTGTTGAGATGATATAATTTGTGCAATTATATTTGGACACGCTCAATAGTTAAGGACAAAAAGTGCCTCGGGTAAACCCAACCTGACCCGTTTAGACCAGTACCGAAACTTACCTGTTTAATTCAAATCCAAACATTTTGCCACTGATTGATCTAGTGCTCATATTCTTTATGCTATCGCTTTTACATGTTTCATGTTCTTCTCGGGAAGATTGTTCTTTTTTTTTTTTTTTTTTTTTTTTTTTTTTTTTTTTTTTTTTTTTTTTTTTTTTTTTTTTTTTTTTTTTTTTTTTTTTTTTTTTTTTTTTTTTTTTTTTTTTTTTTTTTTTTTTTTTTTTTTTTTTTTTTTTTTTTTTTTTTTTTTTTTTTTTTTTTTTTTTTTTTTTTTTTTTTTTTTTTTTTTTTTTTTTTTTTTTTTTTTTTTTTTTTTTTTTTTTTTTTTTTTTTTTTTTTTTTTTTTTTTTTTTTTTTTTTTTTTTTTTTTTTTTTTTTTTTTTTTTTTTTTTTTTTTTTTTTTTTTTTTTTTTTTTTTTTTTTTTTTTTTTTTTTTTTTTTTTTTTTTTTTTTTTTTTTTTTTTTTTTTTTTTTTTTTTTTTTTTTTTTTTTTTTTTTTTTTTTTTTTTTTTTTTTTTTTTTTTTTTTTTTTTTTTTTTTTTTTTTTTTTTTTTTTTTTTTTTTTTTTTTTTTTTTTTTTTTTTTTTTTTTTTTTTTTTTTTTTTTTTTTTTTTTTTTTTTTTTTTTTTTTTTTTTTTTTTTTTTTTTTTTTTTTTTTTTTTTTTTTTTTTTTTTTTTTTTTTTTTTTTTTTTTTTTTTTTTTTTTTTTTTTTTTTTTTTTTTTTTTTTTTTTTTTTTTTTTTTTTTTTTTTTTTTTTTTTTTTTTTTTTTTTTTTTTTTTTTTTTTTTTTTTTTTTTTTTTTTTTTTTTTTTTTTTTTTTTTTTTTTTTTTTTTTTTTTTTTTTTTTTTTTTTTTTTTTTTTTTTTTTTTTTTTTTTTTTTTTTTTTTTTTTTTTTTTTTTTTTTTTTTTTTTTTTTTTTTTTTTTTTTTTTTGTTTTTTTTTTTTTTTTTTTTGGTTTTTTTTTTTTTTTTTTTTTTTTTTTTTTTTTTTTTTTTTTTTTTTTTTTTTTTTTTTTTTTATTTTTTTAGATAGGTTTCTATTAACAAGAATAAATTATTAAATAAATAAAATAAAATAATAACAAAATAATAATGAAAGTAAAAATTATAGTGGTTTTCATGGTTCTAGAAGAAGCACAGGAAGTGGGTGCTGTAGCAAATTCAAGTGCCATTAATGTAACCGCGAATGGAACAAATTACGTCATCTAAATATTCAATAAAACGACACACTGCAAGAGTTGAACATAACTGGTTGCCTACATTTTTTAAGTAAACTAAGCAAAAAACATTCTAGAGCAGCCTAAAACAAATTTGGTTAATAATTATAATTATTATAATAATAATAAGGGTAAATTACACAAATGATACCTGAAGTTTGTTCGAAACTACACTGATCATACCTATAATTTAAAAATTACGCGAGACATACCCATCGTTGTCAAAAACTTACACTGACCATACCTATCGCTGACGGTCGTCTATTTGGCCGTTAAGTCAAGTCACGTGCCGTGCATGTGAGGTATCAAAACCGTAATTTCGTGTAAACTTCAGGTATCATCCGTGTAATTTATCCTAATAATTTTTTTTAAAGATATTTATATTTATATTTCATTTATTAAAATGGGTAGATATTCTATATTAAAATTCACATATATATTTTTTTTAAAACCTATTTCAAAATAAAAAAATAAAAAATTTATGAAAAAACGTGATCAAATGATACAGGTTAAGACTTAGAAATTCTAAGCTCAGACTAACGACTAACCCTGAAACTTCAAATCCAAAATGCTACAGATTGCTAATCTGAGGTGAAATTATATTCTAAAACCGTGACGAGTCTTCGACTTTGCTTTACCCCTCTAATCTGAGGGTGATGTCATCAAACCATACGAAAAAATTATATTATTTTTTTAATTATTTTTTTGTATTTTTTTAATAGGTTTCTATTAACAAGAATAAATTATTAAATAAATAAAATAAAATAATAACAAAATAATAATGAAAGTAAAAATTATAGTGGTTTTCATGGTTCTAATCCTTGTTTAATTCACTATACACATATAACAAAATAATAATAATATATATTATTATAAATGCATTCTTATATCAACCATTTTTCTTGATATAATTTTCATTGAAAAAAAGAAAACTATTTTCTCATAATAAATTTCATATCTATCCAACTTAATAACTCAAGTATAAATAAAACTTTAAATTGTTAATAATTATTTTTAAGGTGAATTACAAGAATAATACCTGAAGTATGCACGAAATTACGGTTTTGATACCTCACATGCACGACACGTGACTTGAATTAACGGCCAAATAGACGACCATCAGCGATAGGTATGGTCAATGTAAGTTTTTGACAACGATGGTATGTCTCGCGTAATTTTTAAATTGTAGGTATGACCAGTGTAGTTTCGAACAAACCTCAGGTATCATTTGTGTAATTTACCCTAATAATAATAATAAAACAACAACAACAACAATAATAATAAAATGATGATTATTAAGTAGTAAGTAAAGTGAAGTGACTAACCCTCTTTTCCCAAGCGACATAAATATGACCAAATTTTCCCCTTCCAACCGGCTTCAAAATATCAAAGTCATTAAGGTCCACTTCTTGTTTATCCCTGCTCGTGCTATTGCCTCTGTCTGCAAATAAATACATTATAACTTTAGGATATCTCACGAACTATAAGCTTATAATAATATAAATAATATTTCTTCCCCAAAAATTATCAAAAATAGACTGTAATATAGTGATGATTTCAAATGATGTAACAGATTAACAGATACACTAACATGAGATACAAAAACAATAATTCTTGTATTGCAAAGAACATAGGGTTTAGGCTTACAACCAGTCGACCACATCTATACTGGTATATAATGAATGACACCCGCAAAATGAACCATTTAGTTCATCTAAACACATACACTAAAATCGGCTAATAATTCCCTCTAAAGAAAGATTTGACTTATTATTTTATCCCAATATTCATCTGAAAAATGCAACTTCCAACAGCTCGTTAACTTGAAGCAAATTATTAGAGTAACAATTGATAATATATTGAAACTGATAACTTCATTGATAAAATAGACTGCCTTATATAGGCTACAATGCATAACGTAAACAAAGACTCATACCTAAAAAACAGGAAACAAAATCACAACTGAAAGATAATGCTACTAAAGACTCGGTAAACAAACTACCCATTAAAGTGACTTATTCAATTGAAGAAATAAACTCAGAAACACGTGTGTATATGAGCACGTGTATTACTCCAACAATCCCTCCCTCAAACTAGACTGGATGTCTAGTTTGTCTTTCACATAACACACTCCTAGCTTCATTCTCATAGCTTCAAATAGATCCTTTTTCAATGCCTTGGTCATAACATCTGCGACTTGCTCACTAGTTCTGCAATACTCCAATGCTATTGTGCCATCCTTAACCAAATCTCTTAGAAAGTGAAACCGTATGTCAATATGTTTGCATCTTCCATGAAAGACTGTATTCTTTGACAGCTTGATTGCAGACATGCTATCACACTTGATGATTGTACTACCTTCACACCTTGAGCCAATGTCTTCAAGCACCCCTCTTAGCCATAAAACTTGAGAGGCACAGGTAGTAGCAGCCACATACTTGGCTTCCGTTGTAGACAAGGTCACAATTTTCTGTTTCTTTGATGACCACGCCACAGCTCCTCCATCCCACAAAACAAAATATCCAGATGTACTCTTTCTGTCATCAATATCGCCACCAAAATCACTGTCGGTGTATACTTCCAGCAGTCCTTCTCCTCCATGTTTATACCAAATTCCATAGTCTAAAGTACCTTAAAATTTTCTTTGCTGCATCAAAATGGACGACAGTAGGATTTGACATATAACGACTAATAAGACTTACCACATATTGAATGTCAGGTCGAGTTGTTGTAAGATACATGAGACACCCAACCATTTGCTTAAAAAGTGTATCATCCATCTTTTTACCTTCATTAGATCGTAATCTGCAACCAGGAACTATTGGACAGAAAACTGAATTGCAATCCTCCATCTTGAACCTCTTCAGTATCTCATTAGCATATTTCTTTTGAGAAATATGTATTCCATCTACTGTCTGCAACACTTCAATACCCAAAAAGAACCTCATTCTACCAAGATCTGTCATTTCGAATTCCTTTTTCATTGAGTTCTTGAAATCTTCCATCATAGACACATTATTCCCTGTATAAATAAGATCATCTACATACACATTAACCAGTAAAATACTTCCCTCCATACTCCTCTTGATAAACAAAGTGTGCTCAGCATTGCTTCTTTTAAAACCTTCATTGATAAAATAGGCTTCAATTCGACTGAACCAGGCTCGAGGTGCCTGTTTTAGTCCATACAAAGCCTTAGAAAGCTTGTAAACCTTGTGTTCTTCATTTTTCTTTACATAACCTTTGGGTTGTTGCACATAAACATCTTCATCTAGAGCTCCATGCAAGAAAGCCGATTTTACATCCATTTGTAGGATGTTCCAGCCTCGTTGTGCAGCCATTGCTATCATAAGACGAATGGTGTCCATTCTTGCAACCGGAGCATAAACTTCTGTGTAATCAACCCCATGTTCCTGTCCATAACCCTTTGCTACCAAACGAGCCTTGTGTTTCTCAACTTCTCCTCGTTCATTTAGCTTGGTTTTAAAAACCCACTTCACCCCTATACATTTTGCATCTTTTGGCAGCTCCACCAGATTCCAAGTTTCATTTTTTTCAATGGCTTGGATTTCAATATCCATAGCTTTTCTCCATTTTTCTTCTTTTACAGCTTCTTCATAAGTTGATGGTTCCTCCTGATTTAGCTCGACGACTGCATTCAGCTCATCAACCCCGGTATAATAATCTTGCAAATACAAAGGGGTTCTTCGTTGTCGACCCTCCCTTGCTCTAGCATTGCTAGATTCAGGAATGTCATTTACATCATTTGGGACAATTTCAGAACCATGACTGTTTGGCTCATCACCTTCATCATTAGAGTTTGTTTGATCATTATCATCCCATGTCAACACTTCACTATAGTTTTTTTTCTCACTGGCAGCCCACTCCCAACTCTTATTTTCTTCAAACAACACATCCTTACTTGTCACTACCGCCATTGTATCAGGATCAACCAACTTATATGCCTTTGATTCTTCACTCCTCCCAATTAAAACACACCTCTTACTTTTGTTGTCAAGCTTGGTGCGTTTTTCTTTTGGGATATGAACGTGAGCAACACAACCCCACACCCTTAGATCTTCAACATCTGGTTTCTCCCCACTCCAGGCTTCTTGTGGGGTGACGTCTTTGAGAGCTTTGGTTGGACAACGATTCTGATGCGTAAATCATGCGACAAACGACAGCGGAAGACTATTTTTGGTATTTTCTGGATTTTATATAAAACAAACAATCAAACAAGGCAATAAAATAAAATGATAGATAAAGAATCCACCACCAAGACTCGTAAAGGCTAGGCCACCGGAATCAAGGATAAAGGAAACACACCGCCCCACTAGCCACCACGATTACAGATAAAGGAAACCGAAGATTTAAAGACCTCACCACAATATTTGATAAAGAACAAGTCACCACAAATATTGATAAAGGGGTCACTCCTAACCACCAAGATCAAAGATCTCTAAAGGTAAAAGAAGATTTTTGTAAGGAATAGAGGCTGCTCTATTAATTTCATTCAACATCAACTCCCTTTTACAATGAAAATAAGTCTCTATTTATAGCCACAAGCTATTTCCTAGGAATCATCGAAATAATAAAATATTATAATAAAAGCTGTCATGTGCAAGCCACTAATTAATTTGGACCAATAAGAAATGGACACGTAAGCTTCTAGAAATATTCCCCTGCAAGTGGTCCCACAATACCGTTAGAAACGTCTTGTCACACGCGCCTTCCTTAACAGCTGTCATTCTTCTTTATTGGGTCCACGGACGACTTCAGTGGGAACTTTATTAATTGGAAACTGGAAACATAAATCTGGACCGCCACTGGAGACAAAATCTAGAGCACTTCACTGGAGGACCTTCAGTAGTGGTCACTGGAGCATTCATCTGGAGCAGTCATCTGGAGCTGGTCACTGGAGAACTTTACTGGTGGATTATCAGTGTTGATCACTGGAGCTTGCCACTGGAGAAATGTTACCACTGGTGACTGGAATGGTTCAGAAAAGACTTGTCTGAAATGGGCCACTGCTGGCAGAATCAACATGGCTTGTTCAGATGGCATGATCAGTTCGGTTTCCTTCAGCTCAGTTAGCTTCTTCAGTTCACTGGGTTTCTCCAGTCCAGTGAATCTGGACATTTCCGCATCATTCTCCCCCTCTGAAAAGAGACTTGTCCTCAAGTCTTCGAGGTACTCATCCTCCAGATAAGGCATCAGATCTCCCACATTAAAAGTACTTGAAACTGGCATATCTCCAGGTAATTCAACCTTGTAAGCATTATCGCCATATCTCTCCAGAATCTTGAACGGACCTTCAGCTCTGGGCATCAGTTTACTCTTTCTTTTTGCTGGAAACCTTTCTTTTCTTAGATGCACCCACACAAGATCACCCGGTGCAAAACTGGGCTGCTTTCTATTCTTGTTTGCCCTGGCCTTGTAACTTGCATTTGCTTTCTCTATTCTGGCCTTCACTTCTTCATGAATCTTCTTGATTTCTTTTGCTCTGGCTTCAGCTTCAATACTGGCTTTTGGTTCAATCGAAAATGGAATTAAATCAATGGGGGTCAGTGGATTGACACCATAGCATATTTCAAACGGAGATTTACTGGTAGAATAGTTAGGAGCTCTGTTGAAAGCGAACTCAGCATGAGCAAGCTTCAGATCCCAATCCTTCAGTGTCTTCTTCACCAGTGTTCTTAACAGCATACCAATTGTTCTGTTGGTAACTTAAGTCTGTCCATCAGTCTGAGGATGGTGAGACGTACTGAACAACAATCTGGTACCCATCAATCTCCATAGAGTTTTCCAGAAATAACTCAAGAACTTCACATCTCGATCTGACACAATCGTCTTGGGGATTCCATGCAATCTGACAATCTCTTTAAAGAACAAATTTGCTACTGCTGAAGCATCATTGGTTGTGTTACAAGCAATAAAATGTGCCATTTTTGAAAACCTATCAACAACCACCATTATTGAATCTTTTCCCCTCTGAGTTCTGGGGAGTGCAACAATGAAATCCATACTGAGATCTTCCCATGGCTGGTTTGGAACTGGAAGAGGAGTATACAATCCTTTGTGAAAAGTAGTCTTCGCCTGGTGACAAGTTGGACAGCGACTGATAATACTCTGGACATCCTTCAGTAGACTTGCCAGTAGAAGTGTTCAGTGAGGATCTCTCCAGTCTTGTTAATGCCAAAATGGCCAGCTAAACCTCCTCCATGTGCTTCTCTTATCAGCAAATCCCTTATTGAACCCCTGGGAATGCACAACCTTCCATTTTTAAATAAGAAACCATTGAACAATAAATGGTCCTTTCTGGTTAGCTTCAGTGAGGTGATCAGCAAAGTCTGGATCAGTAGCATACAACTCTTTAATGAAAGAAAATCCAAGAACTCTTGCTTCCAGAATTGATAACAGTGAATATCGTCTGGACAGTGCATCAGCAACAACATTACAAACTCCAGCTTTATGCTTTGAAACAAAGGAATAAGACTGTAAGAATTCTACCCATTTGGCATGTCTGGCATTAAGCTTGTGTTGACCGTTTATAAACTTCAGTGCTTCGTGATCAGAGAATAAGACAAACTGCTTTGGCTTCAGATAATGTGACCAGTGAGTGATAGCACGAATAATTGCATAAAATTCTTGTCATAAGTGCTATACTTCAGTTTAGAACCATTGAGCTTTTCACTGAAATATGCAACTGGACGCCCTGCTTGTACTAAAACTGCACCAATACCTACTCCACTTGCATCACATTCTAGCTCAAATAACATATCAAAATCTGGTAGGGATAAGACTGGAGCTGAACTGAGCTTCTCCTTCAGTGTTTCAAACGCCAGTTGGGCTGAACTCGGCCAGTTGAACACACCTTTCTTCAGACAGTCAGTAATTGGAGCTACAACTGTAGAGAAATTCTTGATAAATCTTCTATAAAATGACGTCAGTCCATGAAAACTTCTTACTTCAGTGATTGTGGTTGGCACTGGCCATGATCTGATGGCATCCACCTTAGAGGGATCCATAGAAATTCCTTCTTTTGAAACAACATATCCCAGAAATATCACACTCTCCACCATAAAATCACATTTCTCCAGTTTGCCATACAACTGGTGTCTTCTCAACAGTTCAAATACCTTCTTCAGATGGCTAACATGTTCAGCTTCAGATTTTGAATACACCAGAATATCATCAAAGTAAACAACAACAAACTGTCCAATGAGTGGTCAGAGAACTTCATTCATCAGTCTCATGAAAGTACTGGGAGCATTAGATAAGCCAAAAGGCATAACTAACCATTCATACAAACCTCCCTTGATTTTGAAAGCAGTTTTCCACTCATCTCCATCTTTCATCCTTATCTGGTGGTAGCCACTTCTGAGATCAATCTTGGAAAATACTCTGGAGCCATGCAACTCATCAAGCATATCATCCAACCTAGGAATGGGATATCTATACTTAATGGTTATATTGTTGATGGCCCTGCTATCAACACACATCCTCATCGTACCATCTTTCTTTGGGACCAGGAGAGCTGGCACTGAACAAGGACTCATGCTTGCTCTGACATAACCTCTGGCAACCAACTCATCTACTTGCCTCTGCAACTCTTTAGCTTCATTGGGTGAACACCTATAAGCAGCTTTGTTTGGCAGAACTGACCCTGGAACCAAGTCAATTTGGTGCTCAATTCCTCTTACTGGTGGCAAACCTTCAGGTAGGTCTTCTGGGAAAACATCAGTGAATTCCTTCAGTAAAGTCTTCAAGAGACTGGGGACACCAGTGAACTCCTTCTCTTCAGATTTTTCCACGACCAGTAACATCATAACTGGAGAGCCTTCAGATAACTCTTCTTCGACTTCAACTTGAGATAAAAACAAAGGCTTACTGGTCTGGTCTTTCTTGACTTTCATCAGTTCATTAGGCTTCAAAGAAGTCAGTGTGACCTTCTTTCCACTTATACTCAAAGAATACGAGTTCATACGACCATCATGAAGAACATAATTATCAAATAACCATGGTCGACCCAATAAAATATGGCAAGCATCCATAGGTACAACATCACAAACAATTTTGTCTTGATAAACTGACCCAATTGAAAACGGAATAGTAACTTGACGATTAACTTTTACCTCTGCTCCTTCACTGAGCCATTGCAACTTGTAAGGTCGAGGGTGCTTAACTGTAGGTAGCGCCAGTTTCTCTACCATGTAAGTTGAAGCAGCATTAGCACAACTCCCACCATCAATGATCAGATCACAAACTTTTCCACTGTGCATCTGGAGTGAAAAATGTTCTCCCTCTGGGCAGTATCAGTGGTAACTTCATCAGCATGCATCACTCTTCTGACAACCAACATTTCTCCAACATCTGCACCAACATAAGACTCTTCATCTTCTTCTTCATCTTCATCATACACTGGCTCACCTTCTTCAGTGTCGACATCTGGCAAACATTCAATTTCTTTGGCAGTCAAGGCTCTTTGATTAGGACACTGGGCCTGGAAGTGACCAAAGCCATGACACTTAAAACATTTCCTTCCAACTGGTTCCTTTGATCCTCCAGTTTCTTTCTCTTTGCCTCTGAAGGATTTCTGGACAGTTTCAGTAAATCTGGGAACTGGTTGACTGGTAACTGGTTGACTTGCACTGGCAGGAACCTTACTGAATGACTTGTACGGAACCTTCTTCTTCAGTTGTCTTTCAATCTGGATAGCCATCTTGCATGCACCTTCATATGTCCAGATAGGCTGCAACTCAATTTTCTCAGTAATGGCAGCGTTCAGACCACCAAGAAATCTGGCAATAGTGTGCTCTTCAGTCTCATTCACACCAGTTCTGGTCTTCAGATGCTCAAACTCTCTAATGTACTCCACAACTTCCTTGGATCCTTGCTTCAGATTGTTCATCAGTAGATACTGATCTTGCTTGTACGACTGGGGAACAAACCTCTTCTGCATGACCTCCTTCAGTTTGGACCAGGTCTTGATTTTACTTTTGCCCTTGTACTCTCTTTCAGATTTCATGTTGTCATACCAAGATGAAGCATATTTCTTAAGTTTAATAATGGCAACTTTGAAACTTTTTCTATCATCATAACCCTTTATTTCCATTATTCTGTCCATCACCTGGACCCATTCAAAATACTCTTCTGGGTTAGATGACCCATTAAAATCTGGTGGATCTATCTTAATATCCCTAGTATCATTATCCTTATGCCTCCTACGCCTTTCTCTGGGATGTGATTCATCAGAATCACTAGAGTGCCTAGGATTACTATCAGATCTTTCACTGGGGCCTTGAGATTCAGAATCTCTTTCACTGGCAACAACATTTTCTCGATTAAATCGTAAACCACCATCTTCTAACATATGAACAACTCTACCAAGTGCTTTTTGTAGATCTTCAATTTGCCTATCTCTCCTAGCATTATTAGCTTCATCTAACGTCATATTTCTTCTAAAAGCCATTTATATTCAACAAACAATAGATCTATACTAGCAACAACTAGATCTAAACAACCAACAAACAGATCTGACTAAATCGAAATGAGATCTAGACAAACAATACCCCAACGGACAAAAAGATTAAGAAACCTTTTTAAACCTGGCTCTGATACCAAATTTGATGCGTAAATCATGCGACAAACGACAACGGAAGACTATTTTTGGTATTTTCTGGATTTTATATAAAACAATCAATCAGACAAGGCAATAAAATAAAATGATAGATAAAGAATCCACCACCAAGACTCGTAAAGGCTAGGCCACCGGAATCAAGGATAAAGGAAACACACCGCCCCACCACTATAATCGATAAAGGTCTAGCCACCACGATTACAGATAAAGGAAACCGAAGATTTAAAGACCTCACCACAATATTTGATAAAGAACAAGTCACCACAAATATTGATAAAGGGGTCACTCCTAACCACCAAGATCAAAGATCTCTAAAGGTAAAAGAAGATTTTTATAAGGAATAGAGGCTACTCTATTAATTTCATTCAACATCAACTCCCTTTTACAATGAAAATAAGTCTCTATTTATAGCCACAAGCTATTTCCTAGGAATCATCGAAATAATAAAATATTACAATAAAAGCTGTCATGTGCAAGCCACTAATTAATTTGGACCAATAAGAAATGGACACGTAAGCTTCTAGAAATATTCCCCTGCAAGTGGTCCCACAATACCGTTAGAAACGTCTTGTCACACGCGCCTTCCTTAACAACTGTCATTCTTCTTTATTGGGTCCACAGACGACTTCAGTGGGAACTTTATTAATTGGAAACTGGAAACATAAATCTGGACCGCCACTGGAGACAAAATCTGGAGCACTTCACTGGAGGACCTTCAGTAGTGGTCACTGGAGCATTCATCTGGAGCAGTCATCTGGAGCACAGACGACTTCAGTGGGAACTTTATTAATTGGAAACTGGAAACATAAATCTGGACCGCCACTGGAGACAAAATCTGGAGCACTTCACTGGAGGACCTTCAGTAGTGGTCACTGGAGCATTCATCTGGAGCAGTCATCTGGAGCACAGACGACTTCAGTGGGAACTTTATTAATTGGAAACTGGAAACATAAATCTGGACCGCCACTGGAGACAAAATCTGGAGCACTTCACTGGAGGACCTTCAGTAGTGGTCACTGGAGCATTCATCTGGAGCAGTCATCTGGAGCTGGTCACTGGAGAACTTTACTGGTGGATTATCAGTGTTGATCACTGGAGCTTGCCACTGGAGAAATGTTACCACTGGTGACTGGACTGGTTCAGAAAAGACTTGTCTGAAATGGGCTACTGCTGGTAGAATCAACATGGCTTGTTCAAATGGCATGATCAGTTCGGTTTCCTTCAGCTCAGTTAGCTTCTTCAGTTCACTGAGTTTCTCCAGTCCAGTGAATCTGGACATTTCCGCATCAGATTCAGAATAAAATAACTCCAAATTGCTGCTTCAGCCCAGAAATGCTTAGCAGCTAAGATGGTGACCACCATGTTCATTACTGTTCTATTCTTTCTCTCCGCCACACCATTTTGTTGTGGTGTGAAACTCGTTGTCAGTTGCCTTCTAATACCATGAGCAATACAGAAATTGTTGAATTCTTGAGACAAGTATTCTCCACCTCTATCGGTTCTAAAAGCTTTAATTTTCTTTCCTGTCTCTGTTTCCACCTTGCTTTTGAAAGCTTTGAATTTTTCAAAGGCTTCAGACTTTTCTTTTAGTAAGTAGATCCAACACTTCCTACTGCAATCATCAATGAAACTTAGGATATATCGTTTTCCACTATGAGAAGTGGGTTTGATTGGCCCACATATATCAGAGTGCACAAGCTCTAGCAGTTCTTTTGCTCTCCAATTGCTAGACTTGGGAATGGCTTTTCTAGTTTGTTTACCAACACAACAGTCAATGCTCATCAACAGTAAATGAGGGCAAGCCATTGACCATGCCTTTTTGTTGGAGAAGGGACATGCTAGTTGTACTTATATGACCATACCTTTCATGCCATAAGTCACTTTGACTAGTGTAGTATCCTCCAACTTTTCTTTACCCATGGTATAGACCTCACATGCAATAGTACTATTTGTACCATACTCCTCACCTTTCTTTGGACTATACTCCCCACTTTCTTCATACAACGGGAACATTCTATTTGAGGTCATATAACTTTCAAGTAAAAGACCTCTACTGTTGTGATAGATCCTACATACTCTCCTTTTAATGACAAATTCCAAACCCCTTTCTTCAAGTTGCCCCATACTAAGCAAATTGTTTTTGAGTTCGGGTATATAATACACATTATTTATAACATAACTGGTACCACTGAAAGTGAGTCTTACTTGCCCCAAACCGCCCACTTTCATATGTGTATTATTACCCAATTTAACTTTTCGAGTGTAATTCTCATCAAGCTTAGCAAATTTTTTTCTATCCCCACACATGTGATTCCAACAACCTGAGTCTAAAAACCAAAAACAATTACTTCCCTCATTACCAACTTGTGCCATAAAGTTACTAACCTTTTTACATGCATATGGATCTTCATCATCATCGTCATCATCAGAAAGATCTACTCGTGCCATGAGCATCACCTCATCTTCTTCATCAAAACCAGCATAGTTGGCTTCTTTTAATTCTGGACATTCATAAGAGAAGTGTCCAAGTTTATGACACCTATAGCATTCCACTGTGTCACGATTTGACCAGGATCTTCCACGTCCTCGTCCCCTTCCACGTCCTCGTCTTGAAGAGCTATCACCTTGTTCCACCTTAAAGACCTGTTCTTCTTCTTTTTCTGGCTTCCTGAACTTCTGCTCATGAACAATGAGCGAGCTTTTCAGTTCATCAACCGACATACCTGCAACGTCATTCGATTCTTCAATGGAAACGACTATAAATATGTATTTTTCGGTGAGAGTTCTTAAAATCTTCTCTACAATTTTCTGATCCGTCATGACTTCACCATTGCTTCTCATCTGGTTGGCAACAGTCAGAACTCTTCCAAAGTACTCCGGGATCGACTCACTGGTCTTCATCTCTAGAACTTCAAAGTCATGACGAAGCTTCTGAAGCATGGATCTTTTGACACGAGCACTCCCTTCATGCCTCTGTTTCATGGCATCCCAAATCGACTTGGCTGATCGTCGATCCAGAATCTGCTCGAAAGTCACCCGATCAATTGCTTGGTACAGGTAATGTTTCACCTGCAAGTCTTTCATACATAGCTCTGCCAACGTCTTTCTTTGTGCATCACTTTGGGCAACACCCGTCGCCAGCTCAATGATACCTGGATCAATGAGATTCCATAATTGTTTTGGTCGCAGCAAATTCTCCATCATCTCTTTCCAGTGATCATAATGACCATCGAACACTGGGATCTTAAGCTTTTCGTTACTCATTATCACTCTCTCCTTAATCTGTCACTCTCCTTACTTTGATCAAGATTTCGCTCTGATACCAATTATTAGAGTAACAATTGATAATATATTGAAACTGATAACTTCATTGATAAAATAGACTGCCTTATATAGGCTACAATGCATAACGTAAACAAAGACTCATACCTAAAAAACAGGAAACAAAATCACAACTGAAAGATAATGCTACTAAAGACTCGGTAAACAAACTACCCACTAAACCCACTAAAGTGACTTATTCAATTGAATAAATAAACTCTGAAACACGTGTGTATATGAGCACGTGTATTACTCCAACAAGTAAATTCCCACAAATTTTTTTTAAGAAGTATAACATCAAACATTTAAATAACTACATAATTTGATTGTCCATCTCTGTCTAAGAAGAAAGCAGATCGAGAAAGCTACCAAAACCAGATCTTACACTATAAAACCAATTTTTGTCCATGTCCGCATTTTCTTCTACACACAATTATAAACTAAAAGTTGATGCGTAATAGAGCTAGCAAAATAGGCCGATATCGTGGGTTGGGCAAAGGGTCAAAACAGGTTATACATTGAAATTATTGAAATATTTGATAAATGTATAGATACTATATCACATATAGTAACTGAACAGAGAAAGATTGACAATCAACATAACTTACAGTCCAAAAGAACCTTGGCCATCCACAATAGCTTTGGCAGTTGGGAAGACTCGGATGCATATATTTCGACTTTCAGATGTTTACTCGAAAATATAAACCTCTATCCCTTCTAAATCTAATACCTTCCCATTTGTTACGGTTGGAATTGTAGAAGAGAGAAATTAGAGAAGAAGAAGTATTATCCAGTCAATATCTGATTTCATATATGTGATAATACGGTATATATATACAACTGAATAACCGACTTAACAACCAACTTCCACTTTGGCAAGATCAGTCCCTCAACTTCTATTATTGTTACACAAGTGGATAAAACCTCATTTACTATGTAACAATGCTCCCTCCTTAAGCAATTTTTGCCCTCAAAAATTGTAAGTATGGAACCTAGGCTGCATATTACTCCAATACTCCCAGGTTGCTTCTGCCACACCCATTCCAGTGTAATAAGCTTGCTGTTGTAGTAACCCCATAGAATCAAATGAACATCAGCACCCCAAACCAAGAAATCCAAGACCGTCCATACTAATAAGAGCATCTTCTCCACTGGAATTCCCTTGCATCGACAAAGTAACAATTTAAGAGTTGGCGTCATCTTATCTTCCCATTGTTCTTTATGCATTCCATCATTGCAAACCATCAATAAGAGCCATTTAATTTCAATATCTTCATCATCAGCATCATCTTTTTGAAGAGCCTTCCTCATTGAGGTTGCCTTTAATCCGTCGATAACCTTTCTAGCATAAGCGAGTCCAAGACGAGTAGCTGCCAACGAGTCTTCAAATGGCCAGATTGTGACTCCAACCATGTCAAACACTTCAGGAATCATATGACTCTTCACACAAGCAACTTCCTGAAACACAAGATTGTAAGCACGGTGTTCAGTTGCTAAAGTATATGGACTAGTCGAGGCATCAGAAAAAGAATCTGATGCATCAGCAGGCTTGTATTCAAGTGCAACGCCATTTTTCATTGTCATATTTCTCATTTCAGAATCGTACTTGACCACACTAGATAACTTTGGATAATGCGGATCAAGAATGCACAATTGTTTGTCCAACCAATCACAAATCCGTCTATGCATTTCCACAACTATGAACAACCCAAGTAAACCACTACCCCTACATGTTTCACGACCTTCAAGGGCTTGGGAAATCAGTAGCTTATCCCTATGATGTGTGAAATCTAGTTTAAAAATTTGTAACAAGATCTACCGCTAACTGACTACAACACACTTACGGGCAGTGTACCCGTTCGTATGTAATATAGTTAATTGGTAAGACCGGAATCGAACACAAGGACTGAAAGTTGTACTAAAGGTTGTAAAATGTGAAACAAGTAAAAGTTGGTTTGTGACCGAGTTGTCACTTTGCGTTTTGAGAGCTAAACAATTAACAAGTAAATAAAAGTACTCAACCGGTATTAGCGAGAGCAAACGAAAAGAGTTTGAGTTGTAAACAAATAATTAAAAAGCCATTTATGTCGAATCCGTTCCACAAAAAGTCTAGGTTGCATATGGGTTAAGCTCAAAATTCATAAATGTTGGTGATAATAATCGTGACAAGACAAAAACACAACCGGGTGCACTCCGTTTGTAAAATCGACTCAATCACCTAATCAATACAATTTCTTGCAACAAGTGGTACCACCAACCTTATTACAATTCCTTGAACTAACTAGTTTATTTGATTATTTAAATGACAATTTTATCTTTGTGAAAGAAACGTGGTACCACCAACCGTTAAATCCACTTAACAAAGTAATTTCTATTAAACTTGTATCTTTACTATCATACCATGACCTAGCAAGAGTCGTTCATAGACAAACAACTAAAATAATACTTGTATTCAACTAGTACCACTATCGAAAAACACAAATATCACCAAGTACACAAGATTAAGTAAAAGAAATCACTTCATTAAGATCTTGACAAAATGTTAAGTAAAATCAACTTGAATTCAAAATATTATGCAACCTTAACTAATTGTTTCACTTCATCTTCATAGATGTATAGAGATTTAGCTACTCATAATGAAAAGAGCTAAAGATTTAAATAAAAAGGAGAACATAATGTACCAAATATGAAGTAATAATCCAAATCGAGGTTACAACCGAGCTACAATAAGTAACAAGAGCCAAAATTAATCTTCAAGTCTTCAAAATAGTTGGAATGATGAAAAACCCTTGAAAACCCTTCAAAATCGGCTGGAAACAAAGTGTGGAGGCTGGGGTATCCAAGATTAGGTTAAGGTTTGAGTAGTGGTTGGTATTTATACCCCAAGAGAGAGAAAATCGTGATGTCAGCTCGATCTCGCGCCGCGATATTAAGTTCTGAGGGAATCTGGTCAAAATTGCAGCAAACTCGCACCGCGAGCAGTGTTAGTCGCGCCGCGACTGGGTGTTGTGAGCTGGCTCGTGCTGCGAGCTCCCCTGGTCGCGCTGCGACTTGCACCAGGAATCGCCATTTCGGCTTCGTTTTTCAACCATACTTCATTTGTTAGTGCCTTTGGACCATTCCTAAGTCATTTTCTACCATTTGTGAGTGAAATACCTGCTTTAGACATGAAATCACTAGCAAATACCATAAAGCACCACAAAACATGTATAAACGGCTATCAAACGTGCATAAAACGTCCAAATAAGATGTGAGAAATATGTATTAATTGAGACACATCAAACCTCCCCACACTTAAACCTTGCTTGCCCTCAAGCAAGTATGCACTTTAATCAATCTTAATAACCAAACAATTCACGATTTCTCAAAACAAAACATGGTTATAAATGAAGTTTCCTACCAAGCGGTGTCGAATACCAAAAGCAAATGCATTTAAAAACTAATGAGCAAAGTTTTAGACGAAATCAGAAAATTCTACTAATCTAGGGCAAAACCATCTTTCGGTTACAATTAGAATCCTCCCTATGTTTGTGTTTTACCTCTTTAACATTTCTATCATTCCAATTACCTTAAGCTCATTCCTACTAAACATATAATCTACTAGCAAGCTTCACAATTATTATTGGCAACATAAGCAATATTCCACAATGATTATTGGTATATTTGTCCACTTAAACACTCACGCAATTGGTTTTCCATAAGGTTTTCATTACGGTATACTTATGAGTCTCTTGACAAAACATACTCCTACGGTCTAGAATTGCAACTCTATCCACACATCAGGTGATCATACGAAAGTGTACTTTAAGCGTCCGGCCAGCGGTTCGCTATGGATACGTGAGTATCGTTAAGAGACATACGCCAGAACTCAAGGTTGGGTTGCATATCCAGAGACCATGCTCTAAACACAAACACATATGAGAACAAAAAGTTTATAATTTAATACCCGTGAGTTTCTATGAGACCCGTGTAGCGAACTTTCTGACAACTCATCCCAAGTTGGAAGCTTTAGGTGAGCTAGGTAAAACGAAGTTACCCCAAGGACTTACTTGTTCGAATCTCAAAGCCCACATTAGCATTAGACTATTGAAAAATGTTTTGCGCGTGTTCCCGCATGTGCCACCCGTTTGATGCCGAAGCACCCCAGACACCCCGATATAAAGACCAAACATAATGACTAGAGCTACAACCTATAACATAAGAATTAAGGACCGGACATCCGGTGTGCAAACTATATGTTAAGTCAAATTACCACAAGCATATTTAATACATTTCAAGCTTTTCATGCACACAAGTTGCAAAATTCAAATGGAAAACCTCAAGCGGTGCCTACCAATACATCATCTAATGAAGCTATTATTCACATTAGGTTCATCGTTAAGGTACAATTCGCAAGCAACCTAGATTATTTGAAGTTTAGAACAAGCCTATGACCCCTTGGAATGATGAAATGCCACAAGCACTAGGAAAGGAAAGCTAAAGGTAAACAATCTCGAGTTTTATCCGAGATTAGCAAAATTCGAAGTCCTCATCTCTCGTCTTTGCACAAAACCTATAGCCTCAAAAATTTAAAAACATAACCAAAATGGTAGTAAAGGAAAGAAACTTTAAAATTTTTCATTTTTCCAATTTACCATCCCCCTCCCCACACTTAAGTTGTACATTGTCCTCAATGGACGAATAACTAAGGCGAATAATGGGAAAAAGGAAAAAATGCAAAATGTAGAAAGGAACAATGAAAAACCTCCGGGTGAAAGCACGAATTTCACCATTTCAAAGTTGAAGCCAAAAATTAAGTAGGTGCTGAACTGACTGCCAGCATAAACCCGCTTGTTTGTTCCAAAAATTCCAAAAGCAATATCCACAAATCAACTTGCAAACTCGAACTAAGCACCTGACAATTACCATAAGCAAAATACGAAACCACTCCATAGTTCATACGAAAGGAAATACAAGAAACAACTACAAATGTCTCATCGCCTAAACGGCGGATTTACAACCACATTGAAAGAAAATAAAGTGCAATGTCTCATAGTTTTAGAAAATAGAAAGAAGATAGAGAAGATCAATTTTCATCCATGGCCTGAGAAGAAGGAACACCATCGCCAGCATCAGGATCGGCCGGCTCACCAAATATACCTCTGTAGAAATCAAAAGCAGGCCCCGAATAGCGCTCACCAGTAGTATGTCGAAATGACCCAAACTGGGGCATCTCCTGAGTGCCCCCGGCGCTAGTGCTAGCTCTTGCTGTGCTCGAGCTAGGGCCTGCCGAACCGGGCTGCTGCTGACCTGGATGTGGACATAAGAATCCAAAAGTGGTGCTGGCTGGAAGGAAAATGGAAGGAGGATTAAAAGCCTGAGTGGGTGGTTGTGGAGAAGGAGACTGCGGCCGGATCCAATGGTTGATGTAAGGAGACCAATACTCGTTTTGGAAGCCCAAGCGGTTCACTAGGCTCCACATCGTCCTCTGTCCATCCAGGATCATATCCTGGGTGTCTCTGATCTCCCGCTGCTACTCTAAGATCTGATCAAGAGAATGTCTCCAACCTGAAAAATCATAAGAAGGATAAGGGTTAGGCTGCGGCTCTTGAGGTGGTGAGTCCACCCTCTGCCTCTGTGTTGGCGGCTCCTGCTCTTCATCCGACTGTAAATCCCTCGGGTTAGTACTCCTCATCAACTTTGCCTTCTTCATCTCCGTGGTGTCAATAAGAGTGGTGTCCGCCCTAGAAGTAATCCCCGACTTACCCTCGGGTGTATCACAACCAAGCCTCTCCACCATCTGGGTTACAAAATGACCACACAATAATCTCTGCTCCCGACACTTATGCATATGTCTAGCCAATATATATGGAGCACCCCCAAACCAACCAGAAGAAGGGAGCTCCTGAAATTGTCTCAGCAGCCACAGATCATCAGAAGTGACCTTATCGGTCGCATTCCCCCGATGAATGAATGAGTAGGTGATCATCTTGTGAAGAATCCTCAGCCTCTTGGACCTAATGTCCGACACCTTACTCGCCCCAGAATAAAACTTCTCCTTCCCGGAGATGGTAAACCAAAATGTGTCAAACGACACCTCATCCTTAAAGTAAGAGATATCAAAATCACTACGCTCTAGAAACTTATACACCACACCTCTCTCAAATTCCTTTCTCTCAAACATTCCACATAGGTATCCAAACTCAGGAACGGTACAATGGCGCTGATTACCCCCCAACCGAAAATGGATCACCCGATCCTCTGTAAAATCATCAATGGGTAACTCCTGTACCTGAAGAGTAGAGTAAAACTCCTGACACCACTCCTTAATCGCCGTCTTCCTCAATTCAAAAACCCTCTTCCACATAGGTATACGTATCACCTCACCCCTGCTTTCATCCCAAAACTTGGTCAAAAATCTTTGTTCAAAGTAACCCATCAGATCCGCCTCCCTTATCATTTGCCAATCCATGGTCCTAGGGGAAATCAAAGCATAGTCCTGAATTTCACACAATTTATTAGTATACGCTTGGCGTTCCCCTTTTCGAGCATTTGGGAATTTCAGCCAAGGGTGGGTTGGTGCCTTCAGTGCCCTAATATTCTTGCTCGGTTTTTGAGACGGGGCATTGTAGGTTTCATCTACAGAGTTAAACTGATAACCTTGTGGCCAAACGTTGCCCTCATACCTTTGTGCAACCTGTTGTCTCTGCAAAAACAACCAAAAATGTACTAATTAAGTAAAAGGAGAACAACTTGGGGCATTAACGAAAGGCTAAGGCAAAGAAACGACGAAACTGGGCAAACAGAACAGAACCTCGCGCCGCGATAGGTCCTGGTCGCGCCGCGAGACAGTGTGATTTTTATTTTTTTTGTTTTTCTGAATGGGTTTTATCACTAATTAACAATGTAGTAACTAATTTGAATTAAAAGAACAAAAGGATGATTAAATCTTAAAAAGCCCCAATTTAAAATGGATGAACCCTAATTGGATTTTTCTAAGATTAATCTCAAAATTAGACAATACTAAGTGAAATAACAACAATACAACACTATCTAAGCAATCAACAAGCATCAATTGAAAGAAAAATTAAAGATACAAACAAACCCTAATTAATATTGAAATAAAGATTAAAAAGAAAAGAGAAGAAAACTTACCCTTGACATGATGATGATGATGATATGGAAGAATGAAGAGAGGGAGAAGAGAAATCACAAACCCTTGAGTGTGTGTGTGTGTGTGAACCGTTTGTGTGTGTGTGATTTTGGAAAAGAAGGGTTAAAGAAGAAAAGTGGAAAGAGAGGGTAAAAGATCGGTCCCTGTGCGTTTTGTTTTAACTCTTTTTTTTTTTATTTTTAATTTCCGGTTTTAATGTTAAAAGAAAAGGGGACTTACCTGATCAGCTACTCACCTCGCGCCGCGAATGAGACGGCTCGCGCCGCGACCAACTTGGAGACATCGCGTCATGACAAACGTACCTCGTCCCCGTGAGAAAACGCTCGGACCTGAATGACCCAAAACTCGCGCCGCGAGCAGCCAACCTCGCGCCGCGATCTCGCCTAATCTCTCATGCCGCGACCACACAACCTCGCGCAGCGAGAATATGTTCTGACCTCCTTGCTATCAAACTCGCGCCGCGATTAACTTTCTCGCGCCGCGAGGGTTATGTTTTTGCCCAGTCACGCCGCGAGCTGCTGTCTTGCGCCGCGAGATTTGCAAGCAAAATGTTCTGACCTCGTGACCCCAAAACTAACGCCGCGAGAAGCACCCCTCGCGCCGCGAGATTTTGTTACTTGTCAGATTTTTGAACTCTTTGACACACTTTACGCATACCGGTTCACCCAAAATCATTTCTCATCTGCGAATCTCAACTAAAAACATAAAAATAGAACAAAACTACTGAAAACAACTAAAAATGATAAAAACACACGGGTCGCCTCCCGAGAAGCGCTTTATTTATTTACGAGTCATTAGCTTGACTCGATCAAACCTTGTTCTTCAAACAAAAAGTTGGAGCTTCTCGATCAAGGCTCCCTCCCCAACTTCTTCTTCGTGGTAGAGCTTTAATCGATGTCCATTAACAATGAACGAGCTTCCATTCTCCCGATACAACTCGACATATCCCTAGGGATAAACATGTTTGACAATAAATGGTCCATTCCACCTAGATGTGAGCTTCGGTTGGTGGATTTTAAACTTGGAGAGGAACAACAACACCTTATCTCCCGCTTTGAAGTCCTTTCTCTTGAGCTTCTTATCGTGCCACACCTTTGTTCTTTCTTTGTACAACAACGAATTGTCGTAGGCACCATGTCTAAGCTCGTCAAGTTCATGGAGTTGCAACATCCGAGTTTCACCGGCTTCTATCAAGTCCATGTTGCATTGCTTTAAGGCCCAGTATGCCTTATGCTCAACCTCTACCGGCAAATGGCAAGTCTTTCCATAAAGAAGTCGATATGGAGTAGTACCGATGGGAGTCTTGAAAGCGGTTCACAACGTCCATAGGGCATCATCTAGCTTCTTTGACCATGACTTTGGATTCCCATCAACGGTCTTCTCTAGAATTCTCTTCAAAGCACGATTGGTGTTCTCAACTTGCCCACTAGTTTGTGGATGATATGAAGTTGAGAAACGATGTGTGACCCCATATCTTTTCAAAACCTTCTCCAATTGGTGGTTAGCAAAATGAGTGCCCCGGTCACTTACAAAACTCTTGGCATACCGAACCGGCTAAATAAGGACTTCAAGAAATCAATCACAACTTTACCATCATTGGTTGGTAGGGCTTTTGCTTCAACCCACTTCGAGACATAATCAACCGCAACCAAAATATAGAGACATTTGTTTGATGGCGGAAATGGGCCCATGAAGTCAATACCCCACACATCAAATACTTCACAAACTTGGATGGCTTGTTGGGGCATTTCATCTCTATTTGTGATGGTTCCTTGCCTTTGACATGCATCACATGTCTCACATAGTGTTTGAGCTTCTTTAAAAATTGTGGGCCAATAGAAACCCGCATCAAAAACCTTCTTTCCCGTCACCGATGGCCCATAATGCCCACCGGTTGGTCCATAGTGGCATTCATCCAAGATCTTCCTAGTCTCACCAACCCAAATGCATCTTCTTATCATCCCATCCGCACACACCTTGAACAAATATGGCTCCTCCCAAAAGTAATGCTTGATTTCGGAAAAGAACTTTTTCCTTTGTTGAGAAGTCCATCCCTTTTGCAAAATTCCTGCACATAAATAGTTAGCAATATCGGCGTACCAAGGTGCTTCTTCATCCTCCACCTGCATCAAAAACTCATCGGGAAAAGAATCATTAATATCATGCTCCTTCAACTCCTCAAGATGAGGGTTTTCGAGCTTACTCAAGTGGTCGGCGACGACATTTTCAGCCCCACTTTTGTCCTTAATCTCGATATCAAATTCTTGCAAAAGCAAGACCCAACGAAGTAAGCGGGGTTTAGGATCTTGTTTCGAGAACAAGTACTTCAAGGCCGAATGATTGGTGAACACAATGGTCTTATTCAACACCAAGTAAGGTCTAAACTTGTCAAAGGCATATACCACCGCCAACAATTCCTTCTCGGTTACGGTATAGTTTTGTTGGGCGGGGTTTAGGGTTTTGCTAGCAAAGTAGATAGGACGAAAATGCTTCTCATCCCTTTGCCCAAGAACGACCCCCAAAGCAAAATCACTAGCATCACACATAAGTTCAAAAGGGTAGAGACCAATTAGGTGAAGTCATTATCGGAGCATTAGTCAACTTGTCCTTCAAAAGAGAAAAAGAATTAAGACATTCATCATTAAACTCAAATGGGACATCCTTTTCCAACAATCTAGTCATAGGCCTTGTGATTTTAGAAAAATCTTTGATGAACCGCCGGTAAAACCCGACATGACCTAGAAAACTTCTTACCGACTTCACATTGGTGGGTGGAGGTAATTAGTCATGATATCAATTTTGGCTTTGTCAACCTCAAGACCCGCCCTTGACACTTTGTGACCCAACACACTACCTTCTTTGACCATAAAATGGCATTTTTCCCAATTAAGCACCAAATGCGCTTTTTCACATCTATCAAGCATTTTATCCAAATTTGTCAAACAACTATCAAACGAGTCACCAAACACCGAAAAATCATCCATGAAAACCTCCATGGAAGTTTCAATCATATCTTGAAAAATAGCCAACATGCATCTTTGAAAAGTGCCCGGTGCATTACATAACCAAAAGGCATGCGGCTATAAGCATATGTTCCAAAAGGACAAGTAAAAGTTGTTTTCTCTTGATCATTGGATCAATGGGTATTTGGAAGTACCCGAAAAACCATCTAGAAAACAAAAGAATTCATTACCCGCCAATCTTTCAAGCATTTGGTCCATGAAGGGTAAAGGAAAATGGTCCTTTTTGGTGGCCTCATTTAACTTACGGTAATCGATACAAACTCTCCAACCGGTGACCGTCCTAGTTGGGACCAATTCATTTTTCTCATTTGTGACAACGGTCATTCTACCCTTCTTTGGTACACAATGTACCGGGCTAACCCATGGACTATCCGATATTGGAAAGATAATACCCGCATCAAGTAACTTAACAATTTCCTTTTTTACAACATCTTTCATGTTAGGATTAAGCCTTCTTTGCCTTTGAATGACCGGTTTCACATTTGCAATTAAATTGATTTTGTGTTTGCAAAAATCGGGGCTTATCCCGGGTATATCGGATGTCTTCCATGCAAAGGCCTTTTTATGGGCCTTTAGGATGGACATGAGTTTGGCCTTCTCCTCACCCGAAAGTGATGAGGAGATAACAACGGGGAGTAGAGATGTACCTTCCAAAAATGCATACTCCAAGTGATCGGGTAATGGCTTGAGCTCTAAATCCGTAGGAGGATTATCAATGGAAGTGGGCAACTTACTACTTGGAATTCGTTCAATTTCTTCAAACCCCTCTTCCTCCAATGGAGTGTCATCCATGCTTAGTGCCAAAATCTCTTCAATCTCTCCAACTTGGTCACTAGCGACCTCTCTCCCTCCAATGTTAGCCAAGCTATCATCATTTTCTTCACCATCAATTCCAACAAGCTCCAACATCTCCAATTCAACCGCATTATCTATAACATCAATCTTAAAACAAGTGTCATCGGAAGAATAAGAATGTTGCAAAGCTTTTTCAATTTTAAAAACAATTCGGTCTTCCCCGACACCCAAGGAAATTTCCTTGTCCTTTACCCGAATGATAGCATCCGCGGTATATAAGAATGGTCGGCCCAAAATGAGAGGCACCTTGGTGTCTTCCTCCATTTCTAAAATTACAAAATCAACCGGAAAAATTTTATATTCTTATGTGTGTGGTGTATTTGGGTTACCAAAACCTTTTGAGGAGAATATGTATCTAATGAACCGACTTTAAAGTGTTAGACTAATACTCGTAATTGTTAGCTTTTTAGCTTAATTTTTAGAGTAAATTACACTTTTCGTTCCTGAAGTTGGCACATTTTTCACTTTTGATCCCTAAAGTGAAAAAATTACAATTTTGACCTTAAACTTGGCCAATTTTTTCAATCGTGGACCTTTGGCCAGACGGAGTTAAATTTTGGCTGTTAACGTTACACCCGAGGGACTAAAATTGAAAAACGTGCCAACTTTAAGGACGGAAAATGTAATTCATTCTTCCATTCATCTTCTCCAATAAGATTTCGGCCTCCAGTCATCTTCTCCGATGGACTCACAAACTTGACCAACTCCATTTCTAGCTAGCCATTAAGGGACGAAAAGGGTGGTTGCCCCCTCTCTCTTTATCACTCTTTCTTGCCACTTCCATGATACGTTGTCGTTTTCATGTTTGAGCCAATGATTTCTAAACTCCCCATTCATCTATCAATCAACAACCCTTCAAAATTATATATTATGTGCTCTATCATCTGCTGCTGGTGCTCAATTATATTCATATCTATATTTATATTTCTATCTGACTGGCTGGTTTGATGTTGAATGTACATTACTGGCGATGATGATACTTATCTGCAATATCTTATAAGTTTTTTTTCCGAGCATAAATCGGATAACGGGTGAATTCGGGCCGTATCTTGGTTGACTGGCTGTAAAGTTTTGGTTGTAAACAAAAACTCTTTCGTACGTATGAAATTTGATATCGTATCATTTGAGTAAATGATTTTGTTTGTAGTTTAGTTTTGGATTGAAAGTCGAGTTTTTATTAGGTATCATCGGAAAATAAAATGTCTAGTCGGAAAATTCCATCGGAAAAGATGATCGGAGAAGATGACCGGAAAAAAAAAAGAATGGAAGAATAAATTTATTTGTATGATTTTCACTTTTCGTCCCTCAATGGCTAGCTAGAAATGGAGTTGGTCATTGGGTGTAAATAATAAGTTTGTGAGTCCATCGGAGAAGATGACCGGAGGCCGGAATCTTGTTGGAGAAGATGAATGGAAGAATGAATTACATTTTTCGTCCCTAAAGTTGGTACGTTTTTCACTTTTAGTCCCTCGGGTGTAACGTTAACGGCCAAAATTTAACTCCGTCTGGCCAAAGGACCACGATTGAAAAAATTGGCCAAGTTTAAGGTCAAAATTGTAATTTTTTCACTTTAGGATCAAAAGTGAAAAACGTGCCAACTTCAGGGACGAAAAGTGTAATTTACTCTAATTTTTATTATCCAAAACACTAAAACAATTAATTAATGTATGTATTAAAAGAAATAAGCACAAATAATATCATCAAATGTCAAAATAATTTAATTAATCTCATAAAATTTACAATGACTTTATATATTACATTCATTGATAGGTAATTCAAAAGTCTTAGAATAAGAAAAACAAAAACAATTACATCCAACATTAAATTGAACATATCATTAACTAATAACCTCTTTAACTAATAGCCTTAACATAAAAACATTTCCATCACCCAAATTATATCAAAACTATATGCATATCATTACTTACAATGCTAATGATCATTAAAGCCTTAATTATCCTCATAAATTCCATCAAAAATTTGTGTTTACAAAACAACTATTACTCAACTTTCTATATATAGATATAGATATAGATATAGATATAGATATAGATAGATATATATAGAAGGGACCCTAAGTTGGGTGAAAAATCCCTCACATACTTTTTTTTAAAACATAAAAAACATGGGGCCCAAACATTTATTCAAAATATTAAAAAATTAGTATGTGAGGGGTTTTTCACCCAAGTTGGGTGCATAACAGTCACATACTCACTTTTCCCATATATATATATATATGTGTGTGTGTATATATCTATACTTCTATACTTACATATAAAAGAGATAACTATTTTATTTTTGGTAATGTTGAAAGTTACTATATGCAATATTACTAAAATACCTTTACTCTTTCTCTAAATCATCTTTTTCTTTTTTCACTAATTTAATCATTTCACTAATATACCTAAAATACCCTTAATGAAATAAATTACACCACCAGTCCCTCAACTCTTAAAATAATTACACTAACCATTATATTAATTACATTTATATCAATAGCCTAATTGTGTATTGTTCGCTTCGAAAATCTTCTTTATATATTAACTGCCATGTTCTATTTGACATAATTTTCCTACGGTTTGTTGATGTCATCAACTACACTGTTAGAGAGAAACAGAATTTAGGAGAGAAATGATTATACACACAAGACTGATTTGTATTATTACACACAATATGTATATATACAAGATATTATTGTAACCGTCTCCAACTAACTCTCTTTTCTATTTACACTAATCGTCCCTCATCTTCTATTATTACTAAAGTAGCCCCTGAACTAATGCTTATGTAACAATACCCTAATGGATGGGTAGTCTCAAAATATATTAATTAAAGCTAAAAAATTAGAATTCAAGTATATTAAATCCCTATGACCAATATCACAATTTAATCAATACGAAAACTAAACAAAGAAACATATGAAAATTAACTCCATATAAATATTGATTCCAGTTTACCCTTTTTTTTCCAACTTTAGTTAAATTAAAAATTTGCAGTTTGTTATATCTAAACTTACTACAAACACAAACAACAATTTTAGACTAAACGATTTAGAGTTAAGCTCAACAGAAAAAGAGAAACAAAAAGTGTACAGTATATAATTTGAAAAATACATACCAATTCATCAACAAAGACCATCTCGAACGTTTTGATTTTATTCGGGTTGTTCCACTCCGAAACAGTCCATACATGCACAACACGGAGTCGTAGATGATAGTTAACATGTGTTGGCTTAATGGACCTATAATGGACAACAAACTAAATTAAAAGAGATATATTATTATTATTATTATTATTATTATTATTATTACAATACTAATAATAATAATATTAATAATGATAATAATAATTTAAGTTCATAATATATTGAATTTCATAAAAGTGATGATCTTTAAAAATTAAAAACATGTTACCTGTATAGGAGGAGGTCGAACCTTTTGGTAGTCGACTTTTTTTTTTTAATGCTTATGTAACATACACCGAGTAAGAGAAGCTTGTCATGGATTTGGTCATTGTCAAATTAGCGGATTATCTGGTTTTTCTTTCCCTTATTGTTTTTTCCCCCTGAAATTCTGGTAACCTTCTGTTGATGCTAATCATCTCAAAATACGCCATCTCCCTGGAAATGAAAAGTTTTGTTTTTTTCATTAGCTTCATTGGTGTGGCTAGGGAAAGGGTTCGGATATGGTCACAAGGATGTTCTGGTACGTGATTAGAGAAAACTTCCTACTCATACCATTTATAACGCAATAATTAAGCTACTTACTTTTTGTGGTTTACTTTGTAATATTAAGATGTTACACTTGCAGGGGCGGTTCTTAGTAGGGAACCGTGGGGCTCGGGCCACCGCCGTTTTTTCGCTTAGTAGTGCTAATATACTCGTATTTCGTTTAAAAAATTTTATATTATTAAGTCGGCCCCCAGGATTATTTTTTAAAAAACCTTTTAGATATGTTTAATAAATTTAATAGTCCAATAAAATTTACCCTTTAGTTTTTATAGCCCACGATCCATTTAGCCCATTAATAATCTTTGTTTTTGGGTCTAGTTCCCTGCTCCAGGAAAGAAAGAAAAAAGGATACGACACCCCCACCACCACTCCTCCCACCTCCGCTCTCTGCCTCCCTGCTTCTCTGTGTGCTCTCCACGAGTCCACCACTGTCCACTGAACTCGGCCAGCCAGGCAGCCACCCTCTTTCTCCTACTTCGCACCACCAATCCCCCAAACGGTTAGGTTTTTTCAATTTTCGCAATTCATTTTTTTTGCCCTAATTTAGTTTATTGCTAATTGCTATGTAAGTTAATTGATGTTCATCAACTTGTTATTTTTCCTTTTCAATTGAAAATTGATGGATTAATTTAATTGTTGTTGGTGTCAAGTTAATTTGTTATCCAATATCCATTAAATCTGCATTAACAGAATGTTATAAAAGGGTTTTTAGTTTTATTTATTTTATTTTATTTTTGAATTTGGATTATAGCTTAAAAAAACAAATGAAAATCAACAATATATGCTAAACCTGTACTTCTTATATCAATAATGTTTATAGGTATATCATGGCAAAGACGAAAACTATTGATTCTTTTTTCAAAAGAAAAGACGGCGAACAAGAGAGTAAACGTCACAAAGCTTCAACAAGTGAGCCGCAACCAGTTATTAATCAAGTGCCACAACCAGTTCCTGATGAAGCACAAGCACCACAACCAGAACCAGTTACTAATGAAGTGGATCTTAATCAGCTAGAAAGAGATCCGGCAAAACGAAAACAAATGTGGGAGGAGACGAGCTTATCTTTCTTTAGGCCCTTATCAAATACGTCTTACGGAGTATGCAAATAAAGGTTCAAAGAATCATACTCGTAGATTCCAGTATTCTTATTTTAGTATGTTCCCAAATTGGTTAGAGTATTCTCCAACAACGCATGCTTCTTGGTGATTTACATAGAAAGAGAAATTGCTGAAAACAGTGATACCCCATTAGTAATCGATGCCTTCAAAGAGCTTAAAGATCGTACCGCTGATTTGTAACTCTAGTACCTGGTACACGCCTTTTCTCTTGTTATTTTCATAAGTATATGTAGTTTTTTGTAGGTTAGAAAATATGTATTGGTAATTTGAATGGAAAACTTAAATTATTAGTGTTGTTTTTGTTTGACCCGACCCGAATTAGTGAATTACATGACCCTAATATAATACCCGGAACATAGCAATGGCAAAAAAAATAATTCAGGCCCCCACCACTAAAACTTTCAAGATCCGCCACTGTACACTTGGGTCTATATATCTGTCTATATTGCTTGTGAAAAGTTTCGACTATTATTTCAGGTTACATGGGAACGGCTTGGTTTCCGAATTTTGCCAGGAAAGATAAATTGTAGTTACATCATTCGGTACGGTATTCACTGTCCTTTTTTGATAAACAACTTGGAATATTATTTAAGGGTCTTCTAAAGTTCTATACAGGTTTTATTTTTATACGTCAGAGTTTGAAAGTAGAATATTATATAGCACACACTCATTTGTTAATTTTCATGAAAGTCTAGACCATGAAAGTTTCATTTGTTTTTAACTTTTACTGGTTTTTCTTCTCTATAGTATGATTCATCCATATATATTTATTAATTTTTTTCATGTCATTGCCAGCTTTACTTACATTTGTGTACCAAAAAACAAACGTTATATTTTCTCTTACAAATAAAGTTCTTTTATTCATTTAAATCTAGATTCTAACTTTTTTAGAATCAAATTTTGATTTTATGCCCGATTAACATAATTTGAATACGTCAATGAATTACTAGTTAAGGTTATACATGATAGGTGGTACATATGATTGGGCGTCCCAACCTAAAAACACTTCCTTATTGGGGTAGTATAAGCGGATAGTACTTAGGAAAAACATCAATCAGAAGAGGCTATATCGTATTTTTACATTTAACTATATTTGTTTCCTATCGTGATAAATACTCAAGAGTAATTGTATCTGTCTATATCTTTGATAAAAACTTCTGAGGTGACATGGGTTGCTAAAGACTGAACCTCCATTTTGTGATTCAACATAATATCCTGCCTTTCTTAAGACTCAACCACCACTTATGTTGAAACTTTATCAGTTTTTAAAGTTCTAGCATATCTATTAAGATCTACCTTTGTTAGCTTGTTTTTTGGGTTTTCAATTTACTCCGGTCTTGTTGGAAACTTCGACTACAATAAGCAGCAGCATCCTCTTACATTTCAGTAGATTCTGTGAAGAGATACCAAGGTGGGTAATTTGTTTTTACCTTAATTGAAAGGCATGTTAAATGCTAAACATCCTCTACTTGGAATGTGGGCAGTTCGACTGATTGGGTAATGGGTCAATACAAGTAGTTTTGGAACATATCAAGGTTGGTTATCCAAGACATTCTTTTGTTAACAAAAACTATGTTAATAAAGGGGGTTTTGTTTAAAATTATCACGAAAACCCAACTATATAATTAACACAATGAACTGTATAACGTCGGAAGTAATGGCCAACATGCTACCTACATGGTTGTAAAATAGGTAATGTTGCATGTATCTGTAAAATGAATAGTGCCTTGCATTTTTCTTACAATTTTCGTTACCAAGTTAAAAAATTTGGATAATAACAGTGATATATACTATTATGTGGTATCCACTTGACTATCACTATAACTCTGCTTTTGATCTTGACTACATATGAGTAACGAGAATCTGTGAATCAAGAGCGCTCATGAGAAGGTTACACCAAATAAAGTAGCAACAATAGTACTAACGGACCGAAAGCTCCTAAAATCAAGGTGATGCATGTACAACAATATGGGTTCCTACTGTTTTATTATTAAGGTTTGTTATACAATAGCCATTCTATTTTTTGTTTCATAGTTCCTATATGTCTTGGTGCAGTATGCTTATATTTTGATGCTCATGTGTTTATAGTTAAAGTTGTTGGAACCACGTTAGTGTGACCGTCACTGATCATCTATCATTCCTGATATGATAATTGACAGTAACTGAAATCCCTATGTCTAGTAAATATATAATGGGCGTATTTACTCTTAAAGACGTAGTATAGGGTTTCCCATTAGGTGATTGTAACTAAGAGGACTAATGGTGCACACATTAAACACCAAAGGGGTTTAAAGTGTAAATAATCTCCTTATATATAGAGAGTCATTAACCCTAAGTTAAGGTTAATCCCTACACATAATACACCCTAATTTTCGTGTGTTTTCTCTTCTCTAATTCGTGCATAACATTATAGCCGAATTACTCATCCCATTATTAATCAATCATCTTGTTTTGGGAACCCGAAACCAATGGCAATTATGTTTAATGCTTACAGATACCATTGTTGGGATTTTTGGGTTTTTATCAAAGTAATATTATCCTTATAATATTAAAACGCAGCGGAAAATTGAACCATTTCAATATGTTGGTATAGTTAAATTCAAAGTTTTAACTTATAAAAGAAAACCCAAACAATAAGGATCCATGTATATGAATAGCATACATACAAAACAACAACCATAGGGTGTTTAGAAGACTACCTTCTTCCAAGCTTATGAGAAGGTGGAATGAAGGAGATGATGATCTTGAAGTGCAAGTCTTCAACCTAGAAGAACCTCAAGCTAGTATACCCCAAGCTTCCAACAAACACCCAAATGTGCTAGGAATTAAACTTGAACCCTTCTTTTCCCTTTGTTGGCCGAAATTCCCAAGAGAAAAACAAGAACAAAACTAGTTGAGTGTCTTGAGAGAAAAACTCTTACAATTGCATGTGTGTGGTGATACACTCTATGTAGTGTATTGTGTGTTTTATGTCTTGTAAAACATGCAAGACTACAAGTGTTGAATTGCATGTATCACCACATGGGGGGGGGGGGCCACATGGGTGGTCACAAACCAATTTGTGTCCAAATTTTATAAACCATTTATTTGTACATTTTGTATATAAAATGCAACATAACTTGTTACATATCTTATGTAACATATTACATATTATATACAACACACATAAATGTTTATTTTACCAAATAAACATATTCACATTTCTCTCAAAATAAATCATCCATATAATTTATTTACATAGCTCAAGTGCAAGTATTTAGAAAACCACTTTCTAAATGTTTCAAGTATTGATATTTATTTAAAGATCAAATCATATAAATAAATACCATAAGTGTTTTTCTAGCTTGTTATTGGGTATGACCCGACTTGGATCATCACATACTAGCCACGTCAATTTAATATGTGTCTTGGGCAGACGAATTCCAACAATCTCCCACTTGCACAAGATTCATAGAAGATTGACGCAAGCAGCAAATACCGCCTAACAACAGGTTTGCTACCCCTAATACGTATGACTAAGTGCCATTCAATAACATCATCCTCTTCAAGTCCCTTACTTGAAATGATTTAGGTGAATCGATCATTTATCCTTTTGTCACAGATGTCATGTTAAATCCTAGAGACACAGAGTGATCATTCTCTATTGATTTAACTTTGTAACAGGCCTTAGACATCTTACTCTCAACGAATAAGAGGGACAAATTCCATCTCGACTACATACGTCTTTCACAATCACCTTATATCATACCTGAGCTTAGTCTTATGTACTGCCATGTTTCAGAACAGCGAAGAGTTAAGTCAAAGTATAGTATTCAGTGAATATCAAGACCCAATATGTATCTCAGGTCTGAGGATACAATGATATTCGCCTTTTAACTCAAGATTACTTATGATCTATCATAGAGATTCTATGTAGTAATGCTTGATTGCAGGTCAGTCCAATATTTGTATCCCACAAATATCTATGAACCTTGGTAGTAACACTTTGCTCTATATTCAAAACCTTTTGAATATCTACCAATCCAAGTTCATAATAATCTACATTCATATTTGTTCCCACAAATATGATCGACTACGGACATTTAGAATAATTAACTTATTCATGGATTAAACATGCAAAAATGGAACATAACACAATTTAAATGCAAAATACCAATATTCATATAAATGTGTTAATAACTACAAGTGTTCCGATATCCAAATACATAAAATAGATCAAATCCAATCACTAGAATATCGAAGTCCCATGGCACAAGTATGACTCTCATGCTTAGGCCTTCAAGGAGCTTCGTGAGTGGGTCCGCAACATTTTGATCGGTGTGAACTTTGTGAATACATATCTTTCCCTTTTCAACTTCATCCCTTATGTAGTTGAATCTCCGCTCAATGTGCCTAGTCTTTTGATGTGCACGAGGTTCCTTGATTTGAGCAATCGCACCCTCGTTATCACAAAGAATTTCTAGGGGTTCTTGAATGGAAGGAACAACCCCTAGATCGGCAATGAATTTCTTCAACCATGCAGCTTCTTGTGCTGCTAAAGAAGCGGCGATGTATTCCGATTCTGTAGTGGACAATGCAACCACATCTTGCTTTGAGCTTTTCCAAGAAACATCTCCTCCATTTAGAATGAAGATATACCCCGATTGTGATCGAGAATCATCTCGATCAGTTTGGAAGCTCGCATCCGTGTAACCCTTTACAACGAGTTCCTCCTCACCAGATCCATATATTAAGAACATATCTTTAGTGTTTCTAAGATATTTCAATATATATTTGACAGCCATCCAATGACTATCTCCTGGATTTTGCTGGTATCTACTTGTCATGCTTAAAGCGCATGACACGTCCGGTCTCGTGCATATCATAGCATACATGATGGATCCTATAGCAGATGCATATGGGATTCCACTCATTCTCTCTTGCTCAACTTTTGAGCTAGGAGATTGAGAAGTACTCAATATAGTACCTCTTTGAATAGGTACCAAACCTTTCTTAGAGTTTTCCATCTTGAACCTTTTCAAGATTTTGTCTATGTATGCACTTTGATTCAAACCTATTAAGCGCCTTGATCTATCCCTATAGATCCTTATTCCCAAAATAAAGGCGGCTTCACCAAGATCCTTAATGGAAAAGCAACTTCCAAGCCAGGCTTTTACACCTTCCAAGGTTGGAATGTCGTTTCCAAATAGTAGAATGTCATCGACATATAATACTAGAAAAGTAATGATGCTCCCACTAGCCTTCTTATACACACAAGCTTCATCGGCATTTTTGATGAAGCCAAATTTCTTGACTTCTTCATCAAAACGACGATTCCAGCTTCTTGATGCTTGTTTCAATCCATAGATTGATTTCTTTAACTTGCATACTTTATTAGGATGCTTAGGATAGACAAAACCTTCAGGCTGATCCATATAGACATCTTCCTCAAGATATCCATTTAGAAAAGCGGTTTTGACATCCATTTGCCATATCTCATAGTCATAATATGCGGCTATGGCAATAATATCCTAATAGACTTTAGCATTGCCACAGGCGAAAAAGTTTCATCATAATCGACCCCTCGAGTTTGAGTGAAACCTTTTGCTACAAGTCTAGCTTTATAAGTACTCAAGTTTCCATGCATATCGTGTTTTCAATTTGAACACCCACTTACTTCCAACTACTTTGGAATTAGGAGGTTCAACAACCAATTCCCAAACTTGGTTGTCATACATGGATTGCATCTCAGCGTTCATGGCCTCTAGCCATTTGTCCGAATCTGATTTGGACATAGCATCATGGTAGGTGGTAGGTTCATCAGAAACTACCATGTTAGCATTCATCCACGAGAAATCCATATCTCTCAGGGGGATAAGTAGCTCTACCAGATCTACGAACGTTTTGTGTGTCTTGATCAACCCTTTGATCATCTTCAACATCCTTTTGTTGAATGCTAGTGTCACCCAAGTATGTATCTGTCAGTGGTTCTTGATCTTCTTCAAGTTCCACTGTTCTGGAACTAGTTCCTTCCATAAGGAATTTAGTTTCCAAGAACTCAGCCTTTCGAGCAACAAATACATTTTGCTCATTAGGATTGTAGAAATAATATCCCAAATCATCTTTGGGATATCCTACAAAGATACACTTAGTGGATCGGGGCTCTAATTTGTTTGAGGCATCATGTCTTACATAAGCCTCACAACCCCATACCTTTAAATATGACAAAGATGGAACTCTTCCATGCCATATTTCAAAAGGTTTTTTCTCCACTTTCTTGGTGGGAGCCATATTTAAAATTCGGGCAGCAGAGATTATGGCATATCCCCAAAATGATAGAGGTAGTGAGCTTTTACTCATCATGGAACGAACCATATCTAATAGAGTTCGATTCCTCCTTTCAGACACACCATTATGTTGTGGTGTTCCAGGTGGAGTTAGTTGTGAGACAATCCCACAACTTCTAAGATGATCTTGAAAAGCATCACTTAGGTATTCACCTCCTCTATCAGAACGAAGAATTTTTATTGTCTTACTGAGTTGGTTTTCTACTTCATTCTTGAAAATTTTGAACGTTTCAAAAGCTTCACTCTTATGTTTTAATAAGTATACATAACCGTAACGACTATAGTCATCGGTGAATGTAATGAAGTATCTTTCACCATTCCTAGTCATTGGCTTAAAATGACCACATACATCCGAATGTATGATACCTAATAAATCTTTTGCCCTTTCATTTGTGCCTTTGAAAGGAGCTTTAGTCATCTTGCCTTGTAAACAAGATTCACATACATTAAATGAATCATTTGATTTTGTCTTCAAAAGACCATTCTTTTGAAGTGTTAGTATGCGATTCTTATTTATATGGCCAAGACGACAATGCCAAATATAGGTTTCACTTAAATCTAATTTAAGTTTCTTGGTGGTAGCTTGGTACATTGAGTTATCATATGTTTGGTTTTCATGAACTAATTCATAAATACCATTTAAAGGCATAGCTTTAAAATAAAATACATCATTCATAGAAACATGGATATCATTGTTAACAAAATTAAAATCATAACCAACATGTCTTAAACGGGAAACAGAAATAATACTCCTAGTCAAACTAGGTGCATACAAAACATTGTTCAATACAATTTCCAAACCATTTGGAAGTTTCAAAAGATAGTCTCCTTGGGCTTCAACATGCACCAATGCACCATTGCCCATAAAGAGACTAATGTCCCCCTTCTTGATGTTCCTTTTTCTTATGAACCCCTGTAACATATTACAAATATGAGTTCCACATCCGGTATCCAATACCCATATGTAAAAAAAAACTGTATTAAGCTCAATATATATCATAAATATTGTACCTGAGGTTTGCCCTGCATCCCTCTTAGCTTTTAACTCTTTGAGATAGGTTGGACAATTACGTTTCCAATGTCCTACCTCCCCACACTCAAAGCATGGGTCATTGACAGCAACCTTTTGCTTCTTCGCTTTTGGGGTATCCATTTTTCCCTTTCCTTTGCCTTTAAAATTCCCTTTGTTGTTACCCTTTCCCTTAGCAACATTTGCCTTGGGTCCGGAGTAAGCCCTTTTCTTTCCGCCTTCATTGATCATGTGAACGGGTTGAACTTTTCCTCCCATACTAGCCTCGGCCGTTTTGAGCATCCCATGAAGCTCGGAAACGGTCTTGTCCCATCCATTCATGTTATAATTTAACACGAAAGTTTCAAATCTCTTAGATAATGAGTTAAGGATCATATCCGTAGCTAACTCATTTGAGACGGGACAATTAAGCCTTTCGAGGCGATCAATGTAGCTTTTCATTTTAAGAACATATGTTGAGACGGGTTGTGAATCATCCATGCGACATGCATGAAGCGCTCGAACCGTTTCGAAGCGCTCAACCCTTGCCTTTTGTTGGAACATTTCCTTGAGTTGGGTAATCATGTCGTATGCCCCATGGTGCTCGAACTCCTTTTGGAGTTCGTGAGTCATACTCGCTAGCATTATGCAACTAACTTGCACGGAGTCCTCGACATATTTAGCCCAATCATTATAGGCTTCAACATCAGTTTCTTCGGGCTCATCAGGAATAGGATCGTCTAACACATAGGATTTCTTTTCGTGCCTAAGAACAATTCTTAGGTTACGAAACCAATCCACAAAGTTGTTTTGGTTTAGACGATCCTTTTCAAGGATGGATCTTAGTGAAAAATTATGGACGTTTGGGTTGGGGTTAATTGCATTGTTAGCGGCCATCTACAAGATTAACAAAGTTCTTTATTAGTATTTTCGATATCAAATATAAATTTTAATTGTTAATACCCTTTTATGTCTCATAGACAATTAATAATTAACACCTAGAATCCAACGTTACATTTAGATGATGGTTAGGTGACCTTTATCCCATGATCTAAATTAACAAGGTAGTCAACGTTTGACAATTGCAACACTTTACAATTTCTAGTGGTATGGGACCGGTTTAATATCTTATATTAAGTTGGCATGTTTAATCCCATCAACGCCTTTGGTTACCATGCTTCGGTGACCCTAATCACATGGCTTCCAAATCAAGTTGTCCTACTTATACACACATGTAAATTTATCTTATACTAGTGGTTAGGTGACCTTTATCCCATAAGTACAATAAATTTACCTTAACTTATAAGTTCCCTCAAAGTAGTTAGGTGACCTTTATCCTACAAAGAGTTCCCAAATAATTAAGTGTTGTATAAAAGGATGACGTTTAACTTGTTTTTAAGGGTCGTTTGAGTTTTTATATTCTAGTTAAAACTATGTACCATAATGAACTTTGAAATCCAAATTTCAAGGTTCTTTTATAAAATCCATTTTTATAATTGTGACCATTAACTTTTAATAAAACCCATTTTAATTTACCAAGTTAATGTCAATATTAAAACCAATTTTAATCTTTTATGTAGTCATCAAGTTTGTTGGTTTTGAGCATCCATATGACAAAATAAACAAACAACCACACAAATATAATAAGTGCACAACATTAGCCAACTATTTTGACCACACTTGTTAGCCGAAACAAGTGGGCCAAAAGGTCTCAACCTAAGGGACAAAGTAATACAAAATATTGTGTTAGTTGAGCTCCCACTTGATCTTGCATCCAAATGCTTCAAGTAACCTTTTGTGATGTGATTTGACAATTCTCTTCATTTTGATAACCCACTGCGCCGCAGTGGGTCTAATATACACCGACTGCGCCGCAGTGGTAAGTCACTGGTCTCGGCTGCATTATCCCCCACTGCGCCGCAGTGGGTTTGACATATTCCCACTGCGCCGCAGTGGGAACTTACTGGTCAGTTCATCAGCCCTCCAACTTTTAGCCCCAAACCTTTTGATGCCTTCTTGGAGATTACATTTATTAGAAAAAATGCAACTAATCTACTTATTACATACCAAATGAAATAAATAGATTACATAACCAAATGAATGAATAAAATCCTATTTAACTATTACAACCATTGAATAATTAAACAAACACATCCACACATCACAAACATTCACAAGGTCTCTTGGCTAAGTTGTGACACTAAAATACACAAGAAAAAGGAACCTCCTTTTTGTGTATTAATTTTGGCCATAACCAAAATGGCCAAAACATTGGATTTTGTCCAAACAAAATATCAACTTTTGATGTATGTATCCATATAACCGGCTCTAGATGCCATTGTTGGGATTTTTGGGTTTTTATCAAAGTAATATTATCCTTATAATATTAAAACGCAGCGAAAATTGAACCATTTCAATATGTTGGTATAGTTAAATTCAAAGTTTAACTTATAAAAGAAAACCCAAACAATAAGGATCCATGTATATGAATAGCATACATACAAAACAACAACCATAGGGTGTTTAGAAGACTACCTTCTTCCAAGCTTGTGAGAAGGTGGAATGAAGGAGATGATGATCTTGAAGTGACAAGTCTTCAACCTAGAAGAACCTCAAGCTAGTATACCCCAAGCTTCCAACAAACACCCTAAATTGCTAGGAATTAAACTTGAAAAGCTTTCCTTCTTTCTTTCCCTTTGTTGGCCGAAATTCCCAAGAGAAAAACAAGAACAAAACTAGTTGAGTGTCTTGAGAGAAAAACTCTTACAATTGCATGTGTGTGGTGATACACTCTATGTAGTGTATTGTGTGTTTTATGTCTTGTAAAACATGCAAGACTACAAGTGTTGAATTGCATGTATCACCACATGGGGGGGGGGCGGCCACATGGGTGGTCACAAACCAATTTGTGTCCAAATTTTATAAACCATTTATTTGACATTTTGTATATAAAATGCAACATAACTTGTTACATATCTTATGTAACATATTACATATTATATACAACACACATAAATGTTTATTTTACCAAATAAACATATTCACATTTCTCTCAAAATAAATCATCCATATAATTTATTTACATAGCTCAAGTGCAAGTATTTAGAAACCACTTTCTAAATGTTTCAAGTATTGATATTTATTTAAAGATCAAATAATATAAATAAACCATAAGTGTTTGTCTAGCTTGTTATTGGGTATGACCCGACTTGGATCATCACATACTAGCCACGTCAATTTAATATGTGTCTTGGGCAGACGAATTCCAACAAAAGGATCATCTGGGATGTCTTATCACTCGAATCGAATCATGTTTATTCCAACATGTGGTATCAGAGCCTCGTTACAATCGATCCGTCATGATTTGGTTCGAACTAGAGGGATTTTTTCGCGATCTAAAAATTGCAGAAGACGAAACTCGTGCTGACGTCACACGAACTTCGTGCTGATGTCATCACGAACTTATGTATACTTCGTGCTGACGTCATCATGGCTTCTGCAGCTCTTCGCGCTTACGTCATCATGAATTCGCGCTTACGTTATCGCGAACTCACGCTTACGTCACCACGAACTTCAGCTTAATTTCATACATAAATTACTGAAAACTCGTGCTTACGTCATCACGAGTTTATGACACCTTCGTGCTGACATCATCATGACTTTATGATATTTTCATGCTTACGAGTTCACGACTTACTGATATCTTTGTGCCTATGTCATCATGACTTATTGATGTCTTCGTGCTTACATTATCACGAACTATTACCTAACTTTTACCTTATAATTTTGTGGTTCTGCCCCTTGGACCCCACCAGGGGCTGCCGCCCCTTGGACCCCGCTTCCAGGGGCGCTGCCCCCGGAACCCCGTAACCTTTGGGGGCTTCGCACTAATGTACATGGTTTTATCATTTGTGCCCAAAGGTCAAATGTGATTCTCATGGTGCATTCTTTTCCTTTTGCATAATGAACACTAAGTGTATTGATTCTGCCCAAAGGTGATTTAATATACTTTGTGTGCTAAAAGGAACATTTTCATGCATAATATACACGATTCTTAATTTTGTGCCCAAAGGTCAAAAGATAAGCGTTGTGTTGCATGACCCTAATGCTCATGTGTTACTTAGATATTAGTTACTTCTGCCCAAAGATGATGTAAAATCTAAGTAGAGCCTTATTTTAGCTTATTGTTTTGGTGTTTACAATAGGCTTACTTATCACTAGTTTCATTACTATAATAATGGTCTTTGTCTCATTACTTTTAGGAACATTAATATTAGCCCTTTTGTATTTTAGGCATTATTTTAGTTCCATTATTTTAAGAGACATTACTTAGTCTGCCTTAGATATCTAATTATGTCATGATGAGGAACATTATTATTAGGCCTACTTATTTTAGGCATTACTCTAGTTCCATTACTATTAGACATTAGTTAGTTTGCCTTAGATAGCTAATCATGTCACTATAACTTCATTACTATTAGGCCTATTTATTTTAGGCATTACTATTATAATCTTCTATTGCTAGTATCATAAATCAATATCCTCTTTATTTCCACTGTAGTACCTAACTTAGGCACTAAGCCACTTACTGATGCAAAACTTTGCTTCATGAAAGGATTAATTACCTCTAACTCTGGAGATGCTAGACCTTGACTATGTTATTCGCCATAATGGACCCACTGCTATTACTGCTAACTCTTTTGCAGCTCAAAAAGCGAATTTTAAGAAAGTGGGATAGGGCGAATCGTTTGTCACTAATGATGGTCAGGAACTTCATCAATCATAGTATCCAAGGGAATGTATAAGGCGTTTGTAAGTAGCTTAAAATACAAAGGAAATAGCAGTATTTGTGAACACATAATGTAGATGACTGACATGACTCATAAGCTTAAGAGTCCTAAAATGGAAGTCTTTGACAATTTTCTTGTGCATTTTATAATGACCTCATTGCCTGCTCATTTCGACACCTTCAAAATTAACTATAGCGCTATGAAGGATAAATAGTCGATGAGTGAACTAATCGCAATGTGTGTGCAAGAAAATGGTCGCCTTAACTTGGGCGAACCTGAAGTTGTTCACCTTACTACCACTGCTAATTCCATTAAGAGGAAGGATAATAACAGTAATAAGACTGCAATTAAAGTTCAAAAGGCTAATCAGGGTGCTATTGCCTCTAGCTTTAAGTCCTTGACGAGCAATCCTAACTGCAAATTATGATTGTGCCCAGATTGCCCTAAAATCAAGGAGTAACTAGCTGAGAAAGGTAACTTACTTTATGTAATGTTTGATTTATTTACGTTTGATGTATCTATTAATACATGTGCGAGTGATTTTAGTTCTATGGTTCATGTCATCAATTCTATACGAGGATTCCATGCAATCTAGAAACTATCAAATGACCAGAGAAAGCTTAGAGTTGGAAGGGTCGATCTCTTATATGTCGAAACCATGGAGACTTATGATTTACATATAAACACTGGAAAGTATATTAGACTAGTAGATACCTTATGTGTACCGAGAATATCTCGGAACCTTGTATCTGTTTTTCTATTCTAAGACCTTGAAGGTTATGTAATAATTCATGGTTACGACCAGATTGCCATTATTCATAATAATGAATTCCTTGGTCCTAGTTTCTTGAATGGATTGTTGTATAAGTTAGAACTAGATCATAATGTATCACAGTCTTTATTGTCTCCTAATATTGATGACATAACTAAAACAAAGACAAAATCACCTAAATAATTAGAGAATTCCTCAATAATGTGGCATAAACATCTTGGTCACATCTCACGAGTTCGCATGATACGACTCATAAATGATGAAATATTACATTCTCTTGACTTTAGTGATTTTGAAACATGTATTCAGTGCCTCAAAGTAAAAATGGCTAAAGGGATTAAGAAAGGAGCAACTAGAATTTCCAACTTGTTGGAAATAATTTACTCTGATGTTAGTAGCCCCTATCCCGCATCCATTAGAAATACATCATTTATTACATTCATTAATGATTACTCGCGTTATATGCACCTATATCTGATCTGAACCCTTAGAGACTTTTATTGATCTTAAACCTTTGGTTTTAAACCAACTTGATCGTAATCTATAAAAGTTGTGAGGTCAGATAGAGGAGGTAAGTATTATGGTAGACATACTGATATTGGTCAAGCTCATGCTTCTTTCCATAACTTTTGAAAGGAACATGGCATAATAAACCAATACACCATGCAGGTTCTCCTCAACGAAATGATGTTGCTAAAAGGAGAAATAGAACCTTAATGGACATGGTGAAAAGTATGTTTGTCAACACTAACTTACCTATTTTCCTTTGGACTGAGGCCTTAAAACAGCTTTTCATATACTCAATAAGAATTCCAGTAGAATATGTCCCTAAGACTTCTGGACAGAAAGGAAATTGAGTCTGAAATATATGAAAGTATGAGGTTGTCTTGCCGAAACATAAGTTTATAAACTTAAAGAAACTGGATCCTAAATCCCTTATATGTTTCTTTATCGGTTATTAGTTTTACCGTCTTTCCTACACTACTAGAATTATTGACACTTTTCTAGAGAACTAAGAGATCAGTGGGAGCACGACAAATCATAACTTAAGATTTGCAAGAAGTACAAGAAGCGGGGGGAACCACTCGTCAGTTATTATTACTCCTCCGATAACTCCTCTTGTACCCAACACTGCTCATAGTATCACTGATCCACCTTCTCCTAATCAAAATCCTAATTCTCCTAATCAGGATACTACTAATGATAAAGCATCTTATTAATAATTCTTCTAATCAGGATACTACTAATGATAAAGCATCTTATTAATAATGCTAAAGCAAAGCATCTTACTACTAATGTTAAAACATCTTCCTAACTGAAGTTGAGGACGTTGGAAAGCTTACTGATCCTATTCCTTATTAAGAAGCCATTAATAGCGATCAGGCCACTTAGTGGAATAAAGTCATGATTTAAGAGCTTAATTCTATGTAGCATAATGACGTTTGGGACTTGGTTGAATTTCCTGAAGAATCCAAACCTGTAGGTTGTAAATGGATATTCAAAACCAAATTAGACCCGAATGGAAACGTCGAACGCTATAAGGCCAAACTGGTTGCGAAGGGCTTTACTCAAAAGGAAGGAATCGATTATCAAGAGACCTTTTCTTCTGTCTCATAAAAATTCCTTAAGGATCATCATGGCATTCGTAGCTCATTATGATTTAGAGTTACATCATATGGATGTCAAGACCACTTTCCTTTCCTGAATGGAAACTTGCGATAAGACGATACCATGTGAACCTGAAATTGCAGAAGGTAAAGAGCACATGGTTTGCAAGTTGAATAAGTCCATATACGGGTTGAAGCAAGCATCACTAAAATGGTACCTTAAGTTTAATGAAGTCATAAAAGGACAAGACTTCCTAAAGAATCAAGTGGATTAATGCACCTATCTCAAGATCAGTGGGAGTAAACTTACAATCCTTGTTTTGCACGTGGATGATATTATACTTGCAAGTAATAACTTGGATATGTTGCGTGAGTTGAAGCGTTTATTTTTCGCATAATGTCGACATAAAAGATCTCGGTGATGCCTCTTATGTAAAAGGTATCAAAATACATCGAGATAGGCGTAATGATGTTCTGAGTCTTTCTCAAAAGGCTTATATTGAACACATCTTAGAACGTCATAACATGCAACACTACACACCCACTATAGCTCTAGTAGTAAAAGGAGACGTATGTGATTGTTTCCATAGTCCGAACATTGAGATTAAAAAGAGCAAATGAGGATGATACCTTACTCATAAGTAGTTGGGAGCATTATGTACGCTCAGGTCCGTACTTGTTCAGATATCGCTTATATCGCCGGTATGCTTGGGAGTTACTTATCTAATCCCGAATTAGCACACTGGAAAGCGGTTAAAAGGTTCTACGATATCCGCTAAGGACCAAAGACTACACATTACTTATAGAAGAGGTGACAACTTAGAAGTAGTAGGTTGTTCTTATTCCGATAAGAAATCTACTTCTGAATATACTTTTATGATTAGCTGGCAAATCTATCTCTTTACGGAGTCATAAATAAAAATTGGCTGCAACGTCTACCATGACGGCTGAACGTTCATAATTTCATGTTATGAGATGTTGTTAAAGAACCTGGTCAGTGGACTCAAAGTCGTCAACTTTATTACTAGATCATTGAAGCTTTACTGTGATAACTCAGCTACCGTAACTTTTTTGAACAATAACAGTTCAACTGGCGCTGAGATGTATCTCGATACAAAGTATATGTTTTGTGAACAGATTGAGGAAAATGTTCTTTGTATTGAGTGCATAAGTACACATAATATGCTAATGGATCCAATGACCGAAGGTCTTCCTCCTAAAATCTTCGTAGGACACGTTTCGAAGATGAGGGTTACTTAAAGACTTATTATGATAGGATGTTGTACTTATTGGTCATTATTATTACTTTAATAAAAATTTTCCTCCTTATTCAAGTTTTGTTTGTCTATTAGTTACACTTAGAGCTCATAATAGTGTATAGACATTATATAACAAAATTTGTCTTAGTCAATTGATCATTGCTTATTAGTTTTAAATTTGAGTCATAGTTTGACTAGTGGGGGTCCTGAGTTGATGTTCTTCTCTACGACTGTACTTATTGGCTATGATTTCAGTTTAAAACAAAATGAGTATTATCCCGGCCGGACTTACTGAATACTCATAGATAAATGATCGCTTGGTCAAGTGGGAGAATGTTGGAACCACGTTAGTGTGACCGTCACTGATCATCTATCATTCCTGATATGATAATTGACAGTAACTGAAATCCCTATGTCTAAGTAAATATATGATGGACGTATTTACTCTTAAAGACGTAGTATAGGGTTTCCCATTAGGTGATTGTAACTAAGAGGACTAATGGTGCACACATTAAACACCAAAGGGGTTTAAAGTGTAAATAATCTCCTTATATATAGAGAGTCATTAACCCTAAGTTAAGGTTAATCCCTACACATAATACACCCTAATTTTCGTGTGTTTTCTCTTCTCTAATTCGTGCATAACATTATAGCCGAATTACTCATCCCATTATTAATCAATCATCTTGTTTTGGGAACCCGAAACCAATGGCAATTATGTTTAATGTCTTTACAGGTTCCATTGGATCATCTGGGATGTCTTATCACTCGAATCGAATCATGTTTATTCCAACAAAAGTAAGTTTTAGGTGTGGTCTTTTCCTGTGATAACATTTTATAGTTTGGTCATGTCATTTGATATTTGTTTTTTTTTGTTACATTTGTGTTGTTGAATTATACTCTTCATGTCCATTAATGTTTGGTTGAGATGTATCAAATCAACCTATACACATGATCTAATTTCACTTCTGTTTATGTATGGAATTTCTTCCACCATTATATATTCTTAATTAGACCATTAGCTATTGTCTCTTTCATATTGCCAATCAACAATAATTTCTTGATGTAATCCTCAAGACCTTTAGTTTTCAATGTTTTTAAGGCCACTGTATCTATGTTCTTGCTAATCTGATGTATTTAGTTACTCTCTCTTGATAAGATATTTATGTCTGACCAACCCATTTCAATGTTTTTTACTAATTGAATGTTGGTGTTTTTAATTTTCACCTATTTCCTATACAAGTTGATGTTTTGAAACAATATATGATCATATTTACGAATCTCAATAACGAGCCTCTATAATCATGCGCATGGTATCGATTTCAGTGGGCCGTGCAATGGCCAACATAGAAACTCACGTGATGTATATATTCAAAATCAATGAATGTACAAACAAGTTGTAGATGTTGTGTTATCCATAAAGCGTGTCACGTCTAAAAGTTTTTGTCATGAACAAGCGTCGGTGGATCAACTTGGTTGGTTGGGTTTACAATTACTTAATATTATTTCTTTACTCTATAGCCGACCGAACAATCAAATTTTTTACCGATGGTAATGGTCTAAATAAGGGTACATTGAATTTTAAAAACAAACTATGTGGCATGTTTTAGGATGTAAAAGACACTATAGAATCCAACATGGCATCCCCAAATTTTTTTGGACTAGCGGTTACTTTGAATTACAATTAGAATGAACTTGAATCACACATGCGTTTACATTCGATTTGTACGATTAGTTATATGGTAGTTATCAGTCTTTTCAATCCTCTCAGATACTATGTTTGGCAAGAAGCTTTTTGGAGCTTTAAGCTTTAAGTTTTTAACAAAAAGCTCCTATGACATTGTATGTTTGACACAAAAGCTTCGAGGTGGGGCTGTGGCTAGGGGATAAGCTGGAGCTTGAAAATAGGAGTAGGGGCTGAGACACTACAATAAAGCGCTTATTTGTACACACTTTTCTAGATATATACTCACGATAAAAAGCGTATGTAACTTTGTTGTTCACGGTCACACAAACCGTGGACAAAAGAGGCGTGACAAAATTATATAGATAGTCCACTGTATTTTTTGTAGACATATTATGAATTGTTTACACGGTTTACCGTGAGCAAATTTTAAATTGTTAACAGTTTTTGCCATGGACAATGTTTGGAAATATACACTAAAATTAGCATGGAGAATAATTAAATTGCTACTAAAATTAGCGTGAACAATATTTGAAGTTGCACAGAAATTGACGTGCACAAATTTTTGAGTTTTTACAAAGAATAGCGTGATCAAATTTTTTGAAAT
>CM067170.1:120603407-120783197 GCA_034093135.1 Erigeron breviscapus | reverse complement strand
TCACTTATATCTAGAGTAATTATAATTCAATTATTTATATGTTTGGGGTAATACCATCGTCTCTTTAGCAAACATGTATGCAAATAACGTTCCGTCGCCACCTGATGTGACCAATTTATACCCATCGCCCACATCGTTATTGGCTTTTTTATTATATGTTTTTAGTCGATTTTGCTGGCATTTGGCGCGTTTATGGGTTTTGTTAGTGGTTTCAGGTTCTAAACAGGTGACGTGTCCGTTTGGTGCAATTTCGAGTAATTTGGAGGTCATGATGTTGATTTGCGAGTTCGAGAGTTGTTCAAGTGGAAAGATAGAAAAAATATGCAAGTCTTCATAAGTTGATGTGTGGCCTTCGGTTCAGTATATTTATACTGCGACAGTGGTGGTGAACAAGTCCACTGCGCCGCAGTCATCTCTAGGAAATGAGCATCGAGTCCAGTATATTTATACTGCGACGCAGTGGTGGTGACCAGGTCCACTGCGCCGCAGTCAGCGAGTGAAAAAAAATGAGAATTCAACCAGTAATATTACACTGCGCCGCAGTGGGATGTGCGTGTGCCCACTGCGCCGCAGTCAGCCTTGACCAACGAGCACCAAAGGCAGTGTATAAGCACTGCGCCGCAGTGGGGGCATCACTCGCCCACTGCGCCGCAGTGAGAGTGCGGGGCTGCAAGGCTTTGACCGATCAATTGCATCAGAATGAAGGGGGTATAAATAGTTTACAAAACCTAATTCCCAAATTATCAAGTTTTCTTTCTAGGAGCTGCACTACAAGGAACGCCTTCAAGGATCAAATCAAGATTTCATCGTCTTCGATTCATTGAAGATTCACGTGCACCCATCTAGATCGTATCTATTTTATTGTCTCGCAATTTCTATTTCTCAAAATGATTGGTACATCATGTTCTTCCTTTATTTTGATTGTTATTTCAATTTAATCATGAGTGGCTAATCTTTTAATCACCACCTTGATGAAACTAGACGAATGACGTGATTGCTATATGTTTTAATTCCAAGAGTTGATTTCATTTATCGTTGTGTCGAGATCTTGATGATTTAATTCCTTTATATTTATTATTATGATATTGGTGGCATGTGTGTCCTTCGATAGTGGTACTAGTTGGATACAGATGTGATTTTCAAACGGTTGCTTGTCTATGAGCAATTATCACTAGTTCATGGTATGATAGTGAATGTCATTTTAATAAAATGAATCATTTTGTCAACGTGTTTAGAAACGGTTGGTGGTACCACGTTTTAATTCACATAGACAATTGGTAATTTGGATCAAGCAAACTAATTGTTGGGGAGATTTTTTTTGGTTGGGTTGGGTTTTTTTTTTTTTTTTTTTTTTTAGTCAAGCAAACTTTTTGTTGGTAAGGTTGTCTAGGCATTGGTGGTACCGGCTTGGGTAATTAAACTAGCAATTTAGGTGTTTGGGTGATTTGTGAGTGGTTGGTGGTACCACGCGAGCATTTTATCCTTTCACGATTATCTTGTCAACTCTAAATGAATTTGGTCTTAATTGAATGCAATCATGTTTGAAGTCTAGCGAATTCAAGGTGGATGATCTTTACCATTATCGTTTGAAGCTTTTCTTTACTTTCAAGTGTTTTGTGTTTTAAATTTACTTTAATTTATTTGTCAAAGTGAGATTCAAAGTGTTCCACCTTGTTTTCCAAACTACTTTATTAGACAATTGATTCAAACCAATCCCCGTGAACGAACCTGGACTTACTTTGTAACTATATTGCAGACGATCGGGTCCACTGCCCGTTAGTGTGTAGTAGTGAGTTTCGAGGTACTTCTAGTTTTAATTTTTAAACTCGATTTAGCACATCACCACCTGTAAGATATAAATATGTATGCAAATGTTAACAAACTTATATAGATTAAATTCATGACTAATGATTATATTAGGGTAAATAGTATCAAAAAAAGAGAAAACTATAATAATCAAGAATTACTTTTATAACTTTGCCATCTCTAGTTTTCAAAAAAAAAACGTTTGCTTTGCTTCATGATTAGACTAGATTAGATTGATTAAGTTGAACGGTTGGTTGATTGACTTGTTGCTCTGCGTTTTTTTTCCTTCAAAAACTCACCCTGGTTCTATATTTGTATCAACACCATTTATTTTATCTCCAAAACCTAATTTCAATAAAATAATATTGTTATAACTATTTAGTTATGTTAACAGCGTTTGCGATTTTTGAATTTATGCTTACTAACCATGTTTCATTATGGAAAGAAATTAAGATTTTAAGAGTATTATGCGTATCGCATTTGATGTAACGCATTGTTTCTATGTAAATTACTATTTTTTAAGATTTTAAGACTATTATGCGTATCTAAGCATTCGATATCAACCTCCAGAATCGCACCCTTCACTTGCAGGCGACTTTTCGACCTCAAGACGACCAAACAAGACAAAAATTAGTTCTTAACAAATGTAGAGCACTCAAAGATCTTTCCAGAAATATAAAGTTCGACTCTTGAAGTTCTCTAATAAATGATTTATGACGCTTATAAGATAGGCCTACAGAAATCGTCCGAAATTCGACCACTTTTGAAAATCGACACTTTTCGCATATCTATGGGCAAAATCACCAGAAACTTTATCATATCGATTTTAGAGGACACATAGACCTTTTCAAAAATATAAGATTCATCTCCTAACTCTTTGAATTGAAAGAGATATGATTGTTTCAATATTACTAAATTTTCAGATCTAGTAAACACTTGGTTTCGCAAGCAATTTCGACCATCACACACCTACCATGACCTCTACAGTTCATATACACCAAAAAACGACTCAAGTAACATTATGAAATCATCAATAGGTTCATGGATTCATTACACACATCATACAATTTATTTGACCCTCGTAATGACCTAAAACTAATTACAAACGGAATTGAATCCAACCCAAACCCTAAGACCAATAATCAATGGGTTGAAAGGACTCATAAAACATTAAATCATGAAAGGAATACATGCACTACTTGAAGGGTTGATTAATGGATCGAAAAGCAAGCGAAATCCCTTCCGAAATCGACTAGAACTTGAGCAATTGATATAGGATTTTGTGTGTAAGAGTTTTCTAGGGTTTAGATCTGATTATAAGGTGTTTTGGTCGACCTCCATGCCCTATATATACTGGAACAACTTTTAAAACTTTACATCTAGGCCCTCGCACTTCCTTACAACTCGTTTCGTCACTTAACGGCTCGTTTAACGCCTACAGAAACACTTATCGACTCTTATATCTTATCGGGACACTAATTGACTTTATTAATCATTATCAACTTTAATTTCATTACTTTAAATCATTTTAACACATATCTCACATAAATTATTTAAATCACACAATTACATATAAAACACATACTAACTAATGGTCACTAACGACAAGGTAACGGTCAATGTCAAAAAGTTATGGGATGTTACACATTGTCATATTCTAATTGTGATATTTAAGATAGCTTTCATATAAAGATAAGATATTATTTTTAATCGTGTAAAATAAGAATGTAATACACCATGTCTAACAATAAAACAAATAGAATGATAGTGACCTATTACGATTTTTTAATTTTTTCAAATATCGTTAAGTATGTCACAGTTTACAACTCTGATGGACATATTATATTTTGTAATATTCAAATATCGCTAACCATGTCACACTAAACAACTTCGATGAACATATTTTTAAAACTTATATCAATATAAAACTCAAATTGTTGATATATATAGATCAATTTTTTTATTACTCAAAATAATATATTAAATTTTAAACTATAATAAATAAACTCTAATATTGATGATGTCGTAAGCCCTGTGTATTAAACACGGCCTAAAATCTAGTTTCTATCTACCATTAAACTAAAACAGGATTGATATGTTCTTGAAACGACACGTAGTGGAATCCTTGATCGACACGTGTCCTTTTAGTTTATTTATTTTGTTAAATTAGTTTTTTTAGTTGTATATAAATTCAATTTTCTTATTAGACTTAGAATAAAACTCTAACTCTTGACTTATTAATACAATAGACATTATAACCTTATTTGATTGATCATTTTCTCGTTAATAAATTGTCTCTTTTTCTTTTATAATTCTTCAACTCCTAATATTTATATTTATTATGATAAGTTATTAACATGTAGACTTCAAAAATTTGAGTTTACGATCCGAAATCACAAGGTTATTTGTCATCATCCACTATGCTTACAAGTTCCGATTTTGATGTGGTTCTAAAAATTTAAGGTAATCCAAAACTCTAACTAAACATATATTATATTTATCATTACTATTTATTATAATTTAGTTTCGATCATCGATTTACTTTAACCACAATTTATTTCATACTCACGAATCATGTATGAGGCATATTTGAATTTCTTTATGATACAATTTATATAGCTACCGTACATCGTACGGGTATTAGGACTAGTATTAAATATATCATATTTAAATTTTTAACAAAGAGATATCTATGCCCTTAATTTAAATATACACAACCATTACATATCAATTAGTATTTACGATTATTAAGGAAGTTTTTATTTTTTTGAGGCTTTACTAGAAATAAAAACGTTCATGATTTTAAAAAATGTAGTAGATAAAGACTTTAGGATTATTTGTAAACATATGAAATCTTTAGGGGCAGTTTGGTTTACAAAATGTTTTTGAATGAATTGGAATTTGAAGGAATTGGAATATGAAAGTTTTAAAAACTAACTTGTGCTTGGTTGACAGAATTTAACGGAATTCAGTTAAAAATTAAACAAACTATGTTAAATGACAAAATTAACCTTATAATATTTTTTATAATATAATCATTTAATTATTAAAATATAATAATAATAATTAAAATAATAATAATAATAATAATAATAATAAAATAATAATAATAATATAAAAATAGAGTAAACGACACAAATCGTCCCTGTGGTTTATCAAAACAATCATGTTTCGTCCTTTCTAATCAAAACATCACTGGCAGTCCTTTATAGGAGGATAAGGTTCGTGTTTAATCCTTTAACTTGTCACGTCATCTCACCTCCGTCAACACCTCACGTTCCTCCCACGTAAAGGGTATTTCAGTCTTTTTCATAGCTAAAGGACCATCAATGATTATTTTTATTCTTTTCTTCTTTCTCTATTTTCCTCCCCTTCCACACAAATGGAGCAGATCTCAAGATCCACCCACCCTTAACCTAAATTAAAATCAAAACCTATTATATCTAATCTCCATTTATATATCAAATCCATCCATTCTTCATATAGATTTGTTTATCAACTCCATCCATCCATCTATCTTTAATCTTTATACCATACCGATTGAAATATATACAAACACATATATGTACATACACACTCAAACCAATCGGACACACACACACACACACACACACACACACACACACATATATATATATATATATATACACACACCCTACCCATTCGAAAGCATTGTTATTGAGCGGAGACATATATAAGCAGTTAAGCACTGTTATTGACCAGAGACATATATATATATATATATACACCGCCACCACTGCCTTTGTTATTGATGGAAACAAAGAACGAAAGACAAGTTCTTTTTGTAACTTCTTTCGACGGTTGTTAATAGATGAAGAACAAAGTGATTTTGGAAGTTTTTGTTGCTTGTATTCCTGCCGTCGTGCCACTACTTCCTTGTCTGCTTAATCTAGTTTTCCTAGTGAATGTTTCGAATAGTTTTGTTAAGCTTTTTGTTCTCCGGCGAGCTCCTTAGTACGACTTTGAGTGTCGTTCTCCGATGAGTTCTCCGGTGAGGTATTTTAGTTATTGTTCCCCGGCAGTATTTACTCGGATCTGAAGTTTAGATATATGTTTTTGTGCTCTAATTTGATTGATTGTGTATAAGAATAAGCAAATGGATAATAAATCCATCAAATCGCTTTGTGTTTGTTTGTACGTATATTTCTCTATCTCTACTACATTATAAAGCATTTGTTCCCTCCATTTTTTCAACTTTACACAAGTGAAAACCCCAAAATACCCCTATCACTTATTCATAATATCATTAGAATAAATCTCAATCACTAATTTTTTCTCTCTCCTCCAATCTCATCAACTCATTTTTCTCTCTTCTCCATAAAATTCTCTAATTCATTCAAAATCTTTTATCTCAAAAACCGTACATCGATAAAATATAAAAATTATATGGGTGTTCTTAAAATTTCATGCTCTTTCATTAGAGATGTCATTCGATATACTTTCGACGAATTTTTAAATCCGAAGGTGGAGCCCGTACGACTAAAGAATTTGGTTATCGACACTCTATGACATATACCAACCTATGACCTATCACAACCTATGACCTATCACCCTACCATCTTACCGCTGCAACGCGCGGGTACTTACTCTCGTATAAGAATAAAGCAAATGGGTGATGAATCCGTTATTGAATCTCACGAAGGAAAGAAATTATGATACATTAGCCTACTTTGGTTTTTTGCATCACAAATAAAATAATATCCTATATTATTATTGTGTGATGTATGCGACAACAATCCAAACAACTTGGTTGGATTTATACTGTGTATATATTGTATGATGGGTTTGGTGTCGGTGGATCTTTTAAGTCTGCTTTTTTTTTCTGTTTATATGGAGGGTGGAAAAAAAGAAGACAAAGAAAAGAGTCAGATAGGGGCAGAAATGACATGAATACCCTCATGTGGGAAGCATTGAGAGGTTTAACGGAGGTTAAATGACGGTCAAATGGTCAAAGTACTAAACATGAGCCTTATCCTCCTATAAAGGACCGTCAGTGATGTTTTTGAATAGAAAAAACAAAATGTGATCATTTTGATAAACCACAGGGACGATTGTGTCGTTTACTCTAAGGGTGGACGGAGTGCATAGGCACCCAACCGGTACCGGAGTGAACACCGCTCCGTCTGACCGGTACCGGGGGTGGGGAGCGGATTGGAGATGGTGGTGCCGGTTTTGATGCCGCTTGATTTGAACGTTAGAACATTAAAATAAAAAAATGGGGCCCACATCTAACGGCTACAACTTTCACTCTCTCTCCTCTTCTTTCTTTTTTTTTCTTTTTTTTTTCTTCTTTGCTCTTTCTTTCTGTCGATTTTTTTTCTTTTATTTGTTTCAATAATCAAACAAAAATAAATCGAGGGAGGGGCAATACAAAACGTAATGAACGAGTTTTCGCTCAACTTCCAATACGTCGCAAAACCCCCCCGCCCCCAAACAATCGTGATTCAATGCCACCTCTTCCTCCTCATCCACCACAAAACACCACCGAAAATGTTTACATACCGGTACCCGCTAATGATTTCTTGAGTCAAATGGATCCCGCGTTTTTTGTAACTAGGGGGTTTTCACAATACGCGAATGAAATTCAACCCGGGTTTTCGCAATTTGCGGCGAGTGGTTCATCACAACAATACCAAGATGTTGAAGAAGAAGTTGAAGAAGAAGAGATAAGAGGCCGAGGAGGAAGAAGCAGGAGAAGAAGCAATACCCGAGACCTAAGTCCCGGTTAAAGGAAAAAGAGAGTGTCGTGGATGGGGGAAGGATGAAGAGGCGGCATTGGCAAAAGCTTGGTTAAACGTTTCCGAGGATCCATACACCGGAAACGCCCAAACGGCCGGGTCATTTTGGAAAAAGGTAAAGTTTGAGATGGAAAAACACTTGAAGCGTGATTTGGGGCGTACCCAGAAGTGATTCGGTCGAAGTGGAAGGATTTCAAAAACATAAGTTTTGGCTTTTTGTGGTATTTACAATGTTAAAAAGAGTATGATGTTGAGTGGCCAAAACAACGAGGATGTGTTTAAAGCGGTCGTGGCATTGTATATGCGGAAATACATTAACAAGTTCGGGTTTCCAGATGTAGAGGCGTGGCAAATTTTGAGAAACGGGCCGAAATGGGCGGAAGTTCTTACCTTGGAGGGGATGGAGGATTCGGGGAACAAAAGGGCAAGAACGGAAGGGTCAAATGTCAATGTTCGTTCATCCGGGGAGTCGTCGGTCCATATTGACTTGAACGAAGACCAGTTTGATCAAAAAGAGGAAGGTGGGAACGACATTGATGCACCAGTACGACCTGCTAAACTCGTGTCGCCCCGTCGTAGGGGTAGAGGTAAGCAGCCACCTACATCCGCCTCCACCACATCTGAAGAATTCTTGAAGATGGCCGCCGAGTTGAAATGCGACAATGAGGATAAACGGTGAGCTCGGGAGGAGAAACTTCATATTCAGAAGGCAATGATGGATAGTTATATGGCGACGAAGGAGGCTAGGAAAGTACGGGAGGAGGAGATGACACGTATGGTCCAAAGTCAACAGTGGCAGAACGATATGGACTTCGTCATCAGGTCACACGATCACCTCACCGGGCCGATGTTGGAGATGGTGTTGGCGCAGAAACGCACCATTTGTGAGAAATACGGATTGTCGATGCCTTAGTTTATATGTTTAAGTTGTTTATGTTTTAGTTATTTGTGTGTTTGAATAATAGTTTATTTGTTTTATTTATGTGTTTTAGTTGTATTTTTAATTTATTAAATAAAAGTTTTAATTATGTTGAATAAAAATAAATAGAAAATAAATAAAATAGAAGGGGAGGGGGTGGGAGGTATTCCTTGCAATTAAGAAGCGGACATGTACCTATTAAAAAATCCGGAAGGGCGGGGAGGGGTGGCGAGGTACTCCCCCCACCCTGATAAATATATATGGCATTTACAATGCCTCCAATTCTTTTCAAACTCATCGTCATCCACAATTCCATATATCTTTGTCTTCTACATTCATTACTCAACTATATTATTGATTTCATGTATCAAACAAAAACAAAATAAAGATGATAAATTCATTGAATTGATACTACTCTAATAGCAGTTAAGGAATCTCATCCACAGCTATTGTTTTTTTTTTTCACAATTACAAAAACCTAATTCCATTATCCCCATTTTTTCTGGCGGCCGTTTGCATGGCTACGAAGATCTACAGCTAACGGTGGTTAATCTGCGGTGGTTAACATAAGTTTACATGGTTACAACGATCTACAGTCGGATATTAGAAGTAGCAGCCATGGTGGTGGTGGATGGTGTTCGGCCGCGGTGCCGGCGAACAAGGTTTTGGTGTTCAATCGAAGGGAAGAAAAAAGTTGAGAGACAACAATGGTTCAGTGGGATCGTCAATGGTCTTCAAGAAAAAAATTAGAGGTTTGTAACTAATTTGCATAGGAAGGGTTGTTTTCTCAAAATGGTTGAATTCCATTAGAATTGAAACTTTCCATCGCATAAATGAAGGAATTGTAAATTCTTTGTTATAAGGAATTTGAAGGAAAGTTTGAATTCCAATTTCATTGTTTTTTTCCAACCAAACACTAAAAAAAATGAAATTTAGATTTTAATTCCAATGAATTTCTAAGAATTCAGTGAACCAAATACCCCGGGTTTAAAATGTAAAATAATATTAAAGTTAAAACAAAAAAGGATAGAGAGCACACAACAACAAAAGAAAATAAACAAATAATAGAACGACCCCAACAACCCGGAGTTCCTCCAACGTTGATACATCCACGGCTGTTCTTCCATACTACAATAACCTCACTCAAGTAATGATCCACCTAGTACGTTTAGGTTGCGGTCTTCTCTATGAGCGGAAGATAACATCTTCAGTCATGTAAATTTAGTTTTTTTCCCGCTCTTTTGTACATTTTTGTTGCCGAATTACACTCTTCACATGCTTTTGGTTCAGATTGATCAAATCTACTCTATACACATGATTCAATTTTAGTTTTGTTTCTATACCAAATTTCTTCTACCATTAGATGACCATTAGCTATTGTCTCCTTGACACTCCATCAACACTAATTTCTTGATCTAATCTTCATGACCTTACTTTTCAGTGTTTGATATCATATTTATGTCCCACCCATCTTAATGTTTTTTTACAAATTACATGTTGTGTTATTTTTTCTCTTAATTTGTAGTCGGTAAAAGTGAATGTTTTGAAATAATATATGATCACTTTTATGATTCTCTTTTAACATTATATGCATAGTATCTATTTTAGTGGGCCGTGCAATACACACTAGTATGTACATATAATCATGTCCATACAGGTGTCTAGAAAGACTTCCTATAAAAATATAATATTCTACTCTTTGCACACAAAAAATAATAATTTAAAACTTAACTCCATCTGTCCAAAACTTGTAGATGGGTCAACAATTCAATTTACACTAGGAATGATTAAACTCAAGAACAATGCGATCACTTGAAAAGAATCTTTTATCTTGTTTTAAAACAAGAATAAATACAACTATTAAAACGGTACAAAGAAATACAAGTCATGGACAGATTATATCGTATTTCTACTTAATCTTACCAAAAGCTAGAAAAACATACAAATAGGATCAGTTTGGAGTTGCGCCGTCTAAATAAGAGTGAGTTGAAGTTTAGGCCAGTTGGGTTGTGGTTCGACAACTTCCAAATGAATATGTACGGTCTGAAGAACACCATAAGAAATCGACCCATCGGTCTTTTTTATCTTTTGCTGTTGCTCATCAACAACCCATTCTCCAACTCCTTTCTCACCTCGCATAGTCAAGTACACTGGCCCTTCAATACCATACCTATATGAAGAAACAAGATTAGTATATTCATACTACTTTTTTCTCAAAATCTTCCTTCAAGAACTTCTATAGTTGATGACTGATTTAAAGGCAAATCATGTAGACTATCAAAAATAACATACTTCCATAATTCAAAAAAGGGAAACATATGGAGTTATTTATGAAGTAAAGTATATATATACTAATTACTAAATCTTACATAAAAAGTCAACCCATACCAACATATAACGTAGAATGAGCAACTTGTAAGTATTTATATAACCAGCCATAAGATAACAAAAGAATAAGGTATCTATTCAAAGTTAGGAAGTCATACTTGGGAACAAAAACAATAAAGCCATTTGCTCTTATCTTCACAATTCGGGCTTCAGTGTCAGTAGGCCTGCAAGACAATAAAAAAATGGATAAGATGATGACTCTCTGATGGGAGGAGGGTAGAATAATAAAGCCTATGCTGAATACCATTTCCTGAAATATAGTATAGTATGAAGCTCTATGGAAGAACGGCTTGCCATTTGAGCATTCCTATGCCGATAATTTAGATCTGAAAAGAGCATAAAATAAAAATTAATTTTTAAATAATTACCACTCAGAAAAGCTAACCTCGCTCGTTCACAGTTCATTCTTGAAATTTACAAATTACACAAAATATAAGACGTCAAATTGTTTTTCATCATCAAGTAATTTTTAAAGTCTTACTGTCGGCAATAGTGGTAAGTTGTGGTCTGTCCTGGAAGATGGTTGGCAGCTTGTCTATCCCTAAAGATGCAGCAAGCAATCTGTGCACTATCACATCTGCAAAGAATTTAATAAATCTAAATATCAATCCAATCAAGTACACATAAAATACAACCACCATTCAAGTGAAAACAGTTTTACCTGCATATCTTCTAATTGGTGAGGTGAAATGTGTATATAGAGGTGCAGCAAGCCCATAATGGTGAAACTCTGGAGGGCTAAGTTCTCCACTACAGAAGTAAACGGCCTGAAACGGAAAGTCATGTAGATTTATGAAGTAAAAGAAATTCCTGTATAAGCAAATGAAAAACAGATGAAGTGTACAAACCTGTGTCATACATCTTGTTGCTAAAATGCGGATCAACTTATTGAAGTATGGATCATCACCCTAAAACAATTGACATGAAAAATCATTATTGAGTTGTAAACAAACTTTTGTAATGACAAGCAAATAGGCAAAATGAAGAATTGATACATTTGCTATGAACTTACCACAGCATGGTCAAGTGAGTTAGCAAGCGCTTTGGACGATGACACATCCAAGCCAAGGCCAACAGAAGCAGCAGTACGCAACAAAGGTTCAAGCATTTCTTTGGTTGGACTAGGGTGACGCCTGTAAGTAAATTTTTATATGTAATTAAAATAATAATTTAATGTTCAACCTGATGATTTAAATCTTCCTCCTTAAATCATAATATTCAGTATAAACCAGCAATAACCTCAATAATGAACACTGAGGGAAGTTCTTAAGGATTTGTTCAGCAACAGAAACATTAGCAGCAAGCATAAACTCTTCAACCATTTGGTTTGCTTCTCGAATTTGATACATGCCTGCAGAAGCGATTAAGTGAGATTTATAAACGAGAAAAAACTACCATAACGAACACCTCAATATTAATATAGTAATAATGCATTCAACTTTATAGTTGAAATCATCCTCACCACGAGAAACATCATTTATACTGTAATATAATTAGGAAAACTGAAAAAAAGCAAATTTTAGCCTTTTGATTTATATATGTTTAGTGCAATATAAGACAGGCAGTACCTATATCAAGGGGATCATGAGTCTCGGTGTCAACTTCGAATTTGACTTCTGCGGAAGCAAGAGTGATGGCTCCTCTCTCAATGCGCCTTTGTCTCATTATCTACAAGCATCAAGAGTAGTGGATTGAGAGTAGATAGTATTATTAGCACATTGATTACATGTGACAAACGGACACTTCAAGAGTTTATGTACTATCAAACGTCATACTGTATTACTGTCTTACACGAACCCCTGACCAGGCGGTACAAGCTCATTAACTATAAGTATAACCAAGTTTATGATGACAACTAAAAAAACTTTTTTTAGTAAACTACGGGGTCAATGGCATGTAATAGCAACATACCTTCACAGATGTTCTGTTATGCAGCATACACTTTTTGCACACATTTAGTCATTGAACATGTATGCAATGTTCCAAGCTTTTTACCAGGGTGGTACAAAATTTTACCATTGCATAAACAGACAACTTGCTAAAACCCACGACCTAGGGTGTACAAAAAATGGTACGTAACATAAAACAGAACAGTCGTGAACGTTGGCTGTCACTACGTTTCATTATTACTGGATAGATAGTTCAAACTGTTAAAATAAAAGCATGACATCAACTACATACCTTAGCTAACATATTCATATTCCGCAAATCAATAGTTAATGGATCTATCAAACGGCTGAAAGTTAAAAAAAATGACATCAGAAGTTCAGAAAGAAACCAGAACAATAAAAACAATAAAGCCTCAGAGAACAATATCAAGCTATGTTATCAATGACATAAATTTCGGTGTTTCGTTCAAGGACCGGTATTGGTGGGATCTGAATTTCGGTGGGATTTCGTTGGGATTTCGGTAATTTTAATGTTATGCAATATCTATATATATAAATAATTAATGCTTAATACTTAATAGAAATATCAAAAGTCAAGCTTATAAGTGTCAATATTTGATAGATTAGTGATAATACTTGTAAAAATTAGTGTTTATTAAGTTGTGTTTAAGTTTGGACCAAAAAAAAAATAAAAAAAAAAAAAAACGAAATCCCACTGAAATTTGGACCGAAATCAGTGGGATGTCGGAGTTTTGACCGAAAATTTCGTTGACCGAAATGTTGACCAGAATTTGGACTGGGATCCCACCTTAGGACCGAAATCCGAGATCCCACCGAGATCCCTCTGGGATCCCAGCGAAATTGATAACACAGATATCAAGAAAAAAAAAACTAATAAACTTTTCATGCACCTGTCATCCATCCTTGCCTGAGCTTCAACGTAAGACAAAGCGGCACATGACTTAATGACACTCTTTGTATATATAGTAGATATAACATGTGCGTCCGGTGTCATTTCCTGAAAGTGAAATTGTTGTAATCAATATGCTTTAACCCAACAGAAAAGGATAAGTAGGGTCAATTTGGGGAAAGATACGAAGAATTTTTTATTTTAACTATACAGTATGGGATGGGAATTCTTATTAATTCCAGGTAGATAAATAAAACACACCCAAATAACAGAAAAGGCTAGCCTCTCCACATCAGACTGAAGAGAACATATATCTGCAGAAAGATCCAGTAAGCAAATCAAGAACTCAAGATTCAATATTATCTAGCAAATTTATCACTGGTATATTTAAACACCCGCAGTGATACCTTCCGTGAGAGGTTTAGGAAGCATGTCAATACGGCGATCAACAAGGTAGGTAGAAATTCCTCTTTGTGTAGCTTCCTCATCAAGGGGTGTTCCAGGGTGGACAAAATTCGTGACATCAGCAATATCTAATCAAGTAAAGGATACATACAAACTCACTTCGGTTCTTAAACATGTCATTCAACACCCATGGTTTAAGTTATCATTGTCAGAATAATCAATAAATGTCTGAGGATACGAACTCCAACTTCAAAGTTTCCATTTGGAAGTAAAGTACAGTTTAATGCGTCATCAATGTCCTTGCATCCTGCACCGGCCAGATATTAAATAATATAAGAGACTAAATAATTGAAAAATGATAAAGAAGCCTAAATTAAGAAGCCTAAAAATAAACCTAACACTGACATGATGACACCTGTCTCTTTATTTAAAACCCAAAATCTTTTTACTCTAATTCCAATTATCTCCCTATCATTTTCTCTTTCTTTTGGTCCTATCTCTTCTTTTGGGTCCGGTAAAATATTTTCAATCTCCTAAACCTGCCTGCCAACTCCATCTTTGCATCGTCTTCATCCGTCTCATCATTGATTATTTTGAAGTGCCTTTTCTGCTGATTTATTAATTTTGCTAGAAGTAGCAACTCTACAAATGATTATGTAGAGCCATACTGTGATTTTTTTGTTCATGGTATAAATTATGCTTTTGAAATGGTTTTCAGATTTTCGGATGATGTATAAAGAACTGACAAGGGTTCTTTTAAAAGATATTGTCAAAGGCTTTTTTGTTGAAAATATAAAATAATAATTAACATAATCGAACGTAGATGTATATAAAAAGGTGTGCGTATGAGATAGTGAGTAGAAAGAAAATAAAAGGTTGGAATTATCGTTGGCCGGAGACGAAAAGATTAGTCACGGAACAGGTTTGAATGAATTACGGAGTAACATGAATATTTAATATTTCAGTGAGGGTATAATAGGAACTAAAATTAAAAGAATTTTGGAGTTTTAAATTTGGGACAGATGTTATAATCTGATGGTTAGGTTTGTTATTAGGCTAATTAGTTTAGGTCTCTCTATCACCTCTCTAAATAATTATAGCCGCCAGATATTAAATAATATAAGAGACTAAATAATCATAGCCTGAACACTTAAATAATGTATGATGAAATATATCAGAGTTGTCTGTTACCGGGTGGGTCCACACTAAATATACGTAAATGACGCAGGTCCTGTCTGATGGGATTTGAAAGATCTTTTGAAGACACCGACCAAGGTAATGGTGGTAAGCATGCCAATACTTGAGAAGTAAATGGGCGTGCATCTATATCATTCTCGATTAACACAACCTGCAACATTCACCAAAATTATCACAATTAAAACAGATAAAATATATACCTCCACTAGAATCTAGATTCAGCAAGCAGAGACATTATGAATACAATACCTCTGTTTCAGTTTCCCTATCTCCAATATCTCCTATTGTACGAACATAATGACCAGAAGGGTATCTAGATTGGGAATCCCAAGAATCAACCGCAACACATATTCTTTTGCCAAAAAGATTCCCAAGCTGCCGAGTTTGAATTCGTATCTTAGGAAATCTCCGATCCTTGGGGACAAATAGAGGATGGGCAATACCAGTATTTCCTGCTGGCATACGCATTGGCTCCAAAGATCCACAATAACTGTGAAAGATGATGTCAAGTTAAAACTGTAACCAATAATGAAAAAAACAAAAATAATTGCAATATCTTGCACTGAATTACAGAAATCATATCTTGCACGCCACATAACAAAGAAGCATACAACAGTTTTTAGCAATTTAATTATTTAAAGTTTTGACATCAAACTTACGCATGCCAGTTCCGTTTTATAATGCCAACGACACGTCCAGAAGGTCGACAAGAGACATTATTTGCATTGTCATATGATCCTTCTGCTACATTTGCAGTTCTTGGAGAATCATCGGAATTGCTTGGTACCAAGCGAACACCTTCATCATCTTCATCATCTGAAACACAATTGGAAATTGGAAATTGAACAAACAATAACTATATTGTCTTAGTTGATTTGTTTTACTAGAAACTGAGTGATGTCAATACCTTCCTCAGCTATGTGAAGAGATCTTTCACTATGCCATCGATCTTGAGGCAGGAGTTCAACAGCCACTATATCTCCGTCGAAAGCTCTATTCATGTTTCCGCGCCCACTGATTATGATTTCGTCTCCAATACTCTGACTTCCAACATACGCTTCAAATGGATTATAACGGTTAACACGAAGTTTTCCTTGATGGTATATTCCACATTGCATCCCAGCTGTAATCTCTGACATGGGCTTATGCTGAACGAAAATAAATATTCAAAAGCAGATGAAGCCATCAACCTCGGAAATGCAATTTTAAGCATTGATACCTCGGAATATACAAGTTTCTTCTTTGAAGGCCTCAAATCTTCAATTTCCATATCCTCAGAGACATGTTGTTGTACAAGCAGGTCAAGAAGGGCTGGTTGACCAAGTGACTTCACATATGACTCCACTGGATCACATTTTCACAACAAAGACTTAGCTAGAATGAACTTAAATCTTAACAAAGATAGATAATCAAATCTATTATACTTATTTTTTCAATCTCATACCCGTTTCTGCAAGAATCCCCTCTTCAGTAGCCTTTCTCTTATTTTCCCAGTCATTCGTGACCATTATAACTTTTGTGGTACTACCAAGATGGTTCTGGTACCACTGTGCTGCCACTCTAATAGCTGAGAAGGCATTACAATCAACATCTCAGAATCAAACCATTTACTAATTGAAATCTATATAGTGGAAAGTTGACAGATAAGTCACCCTTACTGCCACTCTACAGAACCGTACATGAGATTTTCACCTCATACGGCTCCTCGTTCAATTCTTTCGAAGTTTTTGGATCCTTTTCCGCGTTCGAGAATCCCCTCCCTTCTTCCACTCCGTCCCGAAGAGTAACTAGGACCAATTTAGTCACGTTTTCATGTTCCAATTGAACACTTTCCGTTTGATTAAAAGCACTATGTGAAATATTCGGTTTTTTCCTCTTCCTCTATGCCATAGGTACAGTGTTTGAATCAATCGAGAACCTTTTCTATCTTATAATGATATTAATTCCCATAGTACAAAATTATTAAACAGTATACCTCTGTCATTGCGATCATTTGGACTCTCGCCTGTCATGGCCTTAATGAACGTGTCCCTTCACATTGAGCATGCAAGATATTAGATTAACAGCATATACACAACAGCTTAACTACTTAAACACAATATAATTAGAAAATTCAAAAAATATATATATATATAAGTAAAATGTAGAAATACTAATCTCATGTCCTGTACCCAGTAAAATGAATCAAGATGAGGGTCAAAAGGTAATACAACAAACTATAAAAGACAACAGAAATCCAGCTCTCTAACTGAAAGAATTAGCTTATAAGTGAAGGGATGCTCCTTAGTCCTTATCTTTGCTTAAATCAACACTACGTTCCGAATCAAACCATAGATTTGAAATCCAAAGCACATTAAAAGTATAAAAAATAAAACATTAAGGTGTATAAAAAACTACGCAAAATTGATAACCAAATAATTTTGAACAGGAGGCAATCTTTAAAAAGCCGGATGGAGCTTACTTATGGAATTCATTAGAAAATACAAAAAATCTTCTTGATAGATTGCTACATAAGGCCCTTAACCTATTGTAAACTCCAAGATTCTTGTTCATGACCTCGGCCAGTACCACTGACAGCACCACAACATCATCGATTGCCGTATTCTCAAGTGAATTGTTCTGATTTCAAGCAATATTTTAATTAGCATTTGCAAACATTGACCTAGAAGACTTCCTTTTTTTTACATAAAGGTACGGTAATTTTTTTTTATTAATATGTATTACTCATTCTACTTTCTTTTATACACCAAGTTATTAGTAACGACATTGCATACCATTTTGGTTCATTTCTTAAACTGCTGAATTTAGCCTTCCTATACAAATTCTACATTACAAACCACAGGTTCCAAAATGGGGACCGATCTGTACACCTTGGTTTTAAAAGGTGATAGGCGCACAAAAGCGACAAGGTCCATTTCGGAAGCGCAAAAGCGGCGATTTTTTCGTACGCGAAGCGCACACTTATGAAAAAAATTATAAATTTTATATAGTATTATAACACATAAAATACCAAAACACCATCATAAGTTTGTTTAAGTCCGGCTTTGATCAAATTTGGTGTTTAAAAATAAACTCTCAAAAGATTGTTGGTCACGTAGAGGAAAAAGAAAGAAGAGATCAATCTTGTTGAGAAAGATGAGGTAAAAAAAAAATTACTTATTTAAAAATAAAAAAAATCCTCTTGTGTACACAGCTCACGCTTTTTAGCGCATTTGCTCACAAAAAGCCCAAAAAGCGAGCTGCACCTTGGGTACCAAAAAAGTTCTAAGGCTTGCGCCTAGGTGCGCAGACGCGCTTTTTAAAACCAAGTTGTACACCACCAAATGCGCTTTATAGTGTTTTACTGCAAAACACGTTTGGGAGTGTATCGCCAAAAACGGGTGTTGTACAGATCACTACCCTTTCAAAATGCACAAACCACAAACGAAAAAGTACTAAAACAAAACCTAAGAGGGTGTTGGCCTAACTTCATTTATCGGCTTACTGTACGCTTACAAGCCTCAAAGAGTGGCCTTAAGAAAAAGAGAAAGCAAAACAAAAGTAAGCTGAGGCCAAACACCCCTGAATTCAACCTATAACTTATTATTAAGGGGGAAAAAAAAGAAAAAAGAAAGAAAGAATGATACAAAACCTGATTAAGAACAACATTAGTATCGAGAACAAGAAGAGTCGAATTTGGGGAAGCAAAACGGGCATCTTTATTATCACAAACTTTACAAAATAAAGCTCCACACTTTACATCATCTCTCAAATAATGTTCCCTCGCCACCTGTAACATGTACATATACATATCAACATGATGTTTACAGACTTATCTATATTAAATTGATGGCTGGTATTGGGGTTAATGATCAAAATTAGGGTAAATAGTATCAAAAAGAAAGAAAACTATAAGAATCGAGAATTACCTTTATAACTTTGCCATCTTTGGTTTTCCGAAAAAAACTTTTGTTTTGCTTCATGATTAGATAAGACTAAACTGATAATCACGGACGGTTGGTCGATTAATTTTAAGCACCGGCGGGTTTTTTTTTTTCCAGAAAAAAGCAAAAAACAAAAAGAAAACAGAAACCCTAGTCTGTATATATTAGGGCCAGCCGCCCAGGGGACAGGGGCTTTCCGTGGACGAGGGATTGGACTTGATTGCAAAGTTGGGACATGTGGTTTACCCATTGCAGTAACGAGGGTAGTGTATAAGTGGTCTATACACTATATATACGAGTATATAAGTATATATTTTTGTTTTTTTGTTTAAGTTGTTTAATTACTACATACAATGCCAATGATGACTAGTTCAAAGCTGGTCAGAGGCATCCCAGGTTTTACCCAAGGTCTTGAGTTCGATCCTTAGGGATGACAAGTCTTGGGGTTTTTCCTCCGAATACTTGTAACGGCTCATGGTCAACATCTCGTTGTCTAGGGTACGTGCAAGGCTTCATCATTATACGGTGAGGTTTCCCTGATGTCGCATACCGACTGAATGTTCGGAAAAAAAAATCTGCACGTGGCAATCACGTATAGGGACAATACCGTCTTTTCACACAACATAGAAGGACCCCCACAGCTAATGATTTCGAAAAGGGACTCTCGTTGCTAAAATGAACAAACATCAAGACCAATCTTGCAATTAGCTCTTGATAATACTTATCATGATTTATATTTATCTTTTTTTTTTATATATTAAAAAACTATTAAAACTTAATTAACCATTAAAATTAATTTTGCATGTATCATAGTTAAAATTATAAATTAAACATATGGACCCAAAAATATACAATATTATTATTAACGAGAGAAAGGTACTCGCGCGTTGCGGCGGTGATGGAGGTGATGGCGGGGTAGTGATGTAATGGCGTGGCGTGATGGCGTGATCTACCTGACGGCGCCCTTAGCCGTACGGGCGCCCTCGGATTTAAAAATTCGTCGAAATATATCGAATGACCTCTCTAATGAAAGAGCATGAAATTTTAAGAACACCCATATAATTTTTATAATTTATCGATTTCGGTTTTTGAGATAAAAGATTTTGAATGAGTTAGATGAATAAATGATTTATGGCTGCGCCCTCCCACTGCGTGGTTGCGGGTACCACTGGGCTATATTATAGTTATTTTAGATAAATATAGAATAGATAGGAGGGGCATTTTTGGGAAGTAAATGTTGAAACTTAAAATGTTAGACAGGGGCTATTTGTTTTTTTTTTGAACAGTTAGTCGGTATAAGATAATTACTGATAAACAATTTATTATTACAACACCTTTTATTATCAATTTACAAATATAAGAAGGGGTTGGGTATTGTAAAACAAGTATTAAAGTAAAACAAATAGCACAAGATCTTGACCCTTAGATCATGGTTAAATTGATTCACGAAGATTCACGATTGATGCACGATGATTTTCATGATGCACAGTGATTTTCAGTGAGAAAAACTATTGTTTTATTTGTTGTACTTTTATACTTATTTTATTTTACCTAAAACCTATATATTATATAATATATATAGACCTAGTGCCCGCGCGTTGCGGCGGAACTTGTTAAAAAGCGGACGTTAAGCGTGGCGTTTCTTTAGGGTAGCGTGAATATACAAACCTAAGAAAGGTAAAAGCAAATTGACATTACACCAAAAGAATATGAAAGTTTCTTCAACCACTTTGATTTAACCATTCATCTCTTCCATGGGGTCTTGAAACACCCTTTCACGCCTTCTTTGAAGATCATCCGGGTCGATAGTCTTAGCTGTAACAATACATACATACACTTATGAGAATGTACCATACAGTCAAACAATAACATTGGGGTTGTAAAATCACCACGTCCTACGATCCTAGTTTAGCAAAAAAGGATATCAATCCCCCCAAAAAAGCAATTAACTGATGATACCATAGTATGTATACAAACTGATATTTTCAAAAAAAAAATCACTTATCTTATAAACATTCAATGGGAGTGTTGAAAACATATACTTACAAAATATATATAGATACTCAGAAAACAAAATTCAATGGGCTTTGAACTACCTGGGTCATCCATTTTTTCAGGGCAACACACAACATGAACTCAACTTATACATTATTAGAATATATATAATTAGTTGTATGTAGGTTGGGTGTAGGAATGATATGTATATACGAAAAGAAATATCTATAATTTTGATGGCACATATTGATCTAAAAACAATGGAAGGCTGTGTAAGTATAAAAATCATTACCGAAATTAAGTATCGAGTAAAAAGGGCCAAAAAGGGAAACGGGTCCAAACTTTACAGCCTGCTTAATCATCTTATTCAAGAAATTGAATCGTCATTGTACTTGATATACTTCTTATGTAGTCACAAATAACCAGTAATGATTTATGAAAAGTTTTAGAACAGTTTCACTATAACAACACTCAAATAGTGCCTTATTTAGAAAAAGAAAGATACAGGAAGTCACCAAGAAAAACCAGATTTTTACAAACTATTTCCAAAGTGACCCAACTGTTCAAAAGAAAGTGGAGTCTAAAATTAGAAGCTGAACAAAATGCATTCCTAATAATATTTCAGATACAGTCCAATATAAATGGAACGTAACAACTACGCTTTGAAGGACGTTTACACGATGATATAATGGTGGCAAACAGTGCAACGTTAACCATTTATTACCATGTTGACCTGTTACTACATATCTATATATAGTGACCTGCAAATTGAAGAATCCTTATCTATATTTCCATATCCATATTTCTGCAAATCTCTATAAACACAGATTTATGTCTACACATCCATTTTCATCTCTATATAAATCAACTTTTTATTTAACACATTCAAAAAAATCAATTAGAAAAGTTGAAGATACCATCCATACATACAACTAACAAAATCAATTAGATAAAAAAAAGGTAATTGGATGGAAACCCCCTGATCCCATGTACCATTTGGTACCCACTAATCCCCAGCCAGGCTAGTGTCCAGGTGATTCTCAACCACTTAATAATCCCCTAATTATCTCAAGTTTGCCTTTGCATACATACACCCAAATAAAAAATCAAACAATCCATAATATACAACCCAATTTTATAGCGGCATCAAGATCCATATATACATCCAGATAGGAAAATCAAAAAATATAGCAAAGAATTGATCAAAAAAACCAATTAAAAGCAATTAATCATAAACAAACAATTCAAGCTAAATAAAGATACCCACTAACTAATCTATAGAAATTTATATAGATGGAATCGAAAATCCATCCGAATCCATCTGAAATGAAAATCCATCCGAATTTTACATGATTTACCATGATGGATATAAAGATTGATATACCCACTAATAATATTCAATGGTTTTGGCATTTCTTCTTATTGAATTTTCCATTGGATAGTAATGAAAATGTATTTACAAAATGCTTAGGTTTTCTTTATTTGTTTTTAAGTTTGTTTTATAAAAAACAAAAATATAACTTATGGGTTGTGTTTGAAGGTTGAAGAAGATCAAAGATGAAAATGGGCACTTATGTTTGGTTGAATAAGTGAGTCAACAGTGTTACGTAAGCATTTTAACCTGGTAACCCGGTAGCTTACATTATTTAGACAAATTTTGTAAGTTACTTACATTGCATAGGCCTTTTACGAAATCTTTACATAACATAGACATTTAGGTCATAGTTAGTTGCATTCACATTAATAATCCCTAATTTTACTAAACTTAATTAGTTATTAACACTTTTTTGCTTTTCATAATTATTAATTATTAAATTACTAAAAATATATTTCCACGTACTATAAAATACAAAGTATATTACTCGATATATCTAAAATATATTAAAAAATCTGTTAGCATTTATATTAAAATAAACTTTCACGTATATTTATTAATTAATATTTATAAATCAACCAACTGCATAAATGTTTAATAGTTACATAGAGAACTAAAATACCATATATGACATTTATATTATTCAGACAAGTTTGTTTTTTAATAAATATCTAATTCTTAACGTAGAATATCTTAGTTCTTAACTTAAATAATAATAAAAGTTTATATATCAATTAGTTTTCAAAAGAAAAATTAAAATTTTATATTGCAATCTTTTATTTATTTAAAAAAGTTCTCAATGTGTTAATTGCAAGATTGGTCCCTGTGGTTTTTCTATTTTAGCAATGGGGGTCCCTTTTTCGAGTTTACTAGCAATGGGGGTCCCTTATGTGTTGTATGAAAAGACAATATTGCCCCTGCACGTGATGGCCACGTGAAGACTTGACGGCATCCGCTAAAGGTTTTTAAAAAGGGACCAATCTTGCAAAAAATTCTCAAAATAGGGACCCCATTGCAACGATACTTAAAAAGGGACCCCATTGCTAAAATGTACAAACCACAGGGACCAAATTTGCAATTAACTCAATAAGTACTAATGATCCCTACAACCCACATCATCAAAAAAAACTTAATACCAGTTAGCTCCTTATGCATGTGAAGCAATGGCATATCTAAAACAACATTAATTGGCCTTCCTTCAAGGTAAGCACACGTTTTCATTGTAGCAAAACGAACTAAACAGATAAACTTAAATGCTGAACTATGTAATCGCATCAACCCCTTTATATTTAGACATTTAAACCCAATTTATCAAGAGCATGAGATATTAAAATTTTACTTATCTAGTCCTATTCACCTTAAATCCTACAAATCCAGATCAGTCAAATCAAAGAATATATGTGATTCCTAAATTATGATAAAACTACGTACAGTTCTAAATTTCTAACTAACCTAATAATTTATCCACCCTTGAGATAAGACAAATAAACTTACAAACCCAACAAATAGAAAAGAAAGAAATGAAAAGGTTTTTGCTCCAAGTCAACAATATACGTGGAGATACATTAGATGCTTTAGCGATGAATTTAAATAAAATGTAATGTACATTTTTGGTTTTTCCATATGTAAATGCATAAAATGTCTGTAGCATTCGGTGGAAACCTTCCCTTGACTACCAATCTTTGATGTCCACTTTAGCTAAAGAGAGAGACAGAACTATTGTATACTCGTAACAAAGAACAAAGTCCCTTTTAACCAAGCCAAGAATAAGCACAATATATTCATCAGTAACAAACAATGAAATATAAACAAATTTAGTCCATCATGATTGCTCTTTTATAACAAAGATAATGAACAACAAAACATCATTATAAAAGAAAGCATCTGATGAAAAAGGAAATTCTGAGATACTTACATATAAACCCCTTTTAAACCCCAAACTAACTGAAGCCTAGAAGACAAAAAAACCGAAACACATATGCAAACAATGGTCACTTAATTAACTGAAAGCTCAAACCAACCAAGCATGGAGGTTTTTCTTGTATGTATATGCTATACCAACTCCGTATGAAAATCAAAAAATGATTGACGAACATGGAATGCATAAAATTTACTTTAGAGCTACTAAATTATGCTGCTAAAATCTGAGTTCAACAAAGAACATAAATGTATCTTTTAATTCTCTTTGTATTTTGATCAAAGGATTGGTGAATGTTAACATACTCAAGCTTGGTGAACTTCAGCAAACCAAGGGGAGATAAATAATTCAACTTAATACTTTGACAATCAAAACATTATCCTTCAATTTTCTCTAGATCATTATTCAACTAAAAGTTGTAAGGGCCTCTTTTAACCGAAAAAGGCAAATGCATATTCTTTTTCTACCAGCTTTATTTTTTGGAATAATCTTCATATTAAACCTCCAATATTCTAATTCATCCCCTCGGGTGTTCCATCTGAAAATTTATAAAAAAAAAAAAACAACCCAAATCTAAATTCAACAAAGAACACTTTTGCATTCAAACATGGAAAGCTTTATATTAGAATCTTTAAGATGAAATAACAATTGACATATTAAAACTAACTATAAAAAACCCAACATCAAAGTTTGGACTCTAGCCATTAAAAATTGATGAAAATTGCTTCACTATCATCTGTGTGACAAAAAAAATACCTCAGTGATGATTCATGATAAATTAAAAATATATGAAAAAAAATATATTGACAATTGGACACTAGACTGGCTGGGGGATTAGTGGTTACCAAATGGTACATGGGATCAGGGGGTTCCATCCAATTACCCTTATCTTTCGAAGTAAATAAAAAAATATCAAAATCATCATCTTTATTCACATAATAGAAACCTCTTTTATTCACACAAATAAGGACCAGATTCAAAATTAAAATTATACAGACTTGAATAGGATTAAATACCTTCTTCTTTCTTTGGTAGAAGATTTGATAGATTCAAATTCAATCGTGTGTGTGTCGACAGAAGAAAGATAGAGGACTGTTTTATCATTCTTGTAAGCGAGCACAAAGCCACAAGTAAGAAATTATGCACTTTTAAACCATTAATAACTAGCTTAATACCCGGTCGGTGACCGGGTTACAAACAAACTTATATATGTATCACACATTTCAAAAAACCGGTCGGTGACCTCACAATACATGAAATATATTTCAAATACTATTAAACTAAGATAGAATAAAGTAAATGATGTGGCTGACGTGTTAGCAGCCTGTGCGATATTGAGATGTGAGCATCTCAATTCTTAGCCCGCACGAAGCTCCCATGTCTGTCTCATGTCTCCCCGTAGCATGACGCAAATGACTAGAATAACAAAAACTCATTTTTTGGGGAAAGACCGTGTTTGCTAAAAACAAAAATGAGAATAGCATAAGTTTTTGTATACTTGTGGTACACATGCATGTCCGGTTTTGATACATCCTCGTTTTGCTTACATGTACTTTGGGTGTTTTTTCTTAATGGTTTTGGGATATTGTTTGTGGGTCTTGTATGATATTAATTTGCAGATCTTGCTACTGCTTGCTGATTCATAAGTTTTGTGACCTGGTTCAAGCCAGCATATGATTAGTTCTATAGGCATGATTTTGCGACTGAAAAAGTTCTATCCTTTGAGAAATTAGTGGTGTGACTATAAAAGTAAATAATCTAAGGCAGTAAACAATAATGACTATAGAGTCACATTTCAAAAAAATATATATGACGTATAAGATAAAACGCTGTAGATTTCCGACATAACCATCGACAAAAAAGGCATCCCACCAACTACTCGTCTACTGCTCTAAAAGTATCCTTAATTGGCTTAACAAAAAAAAAACATTTTTCAGCACCCGAATAAAAATTGGCACGCACTCCATTCTTTTGTCCTAGATCCAGACCACCAACATGTTGTGCAAAAGTCAAACCACCGCCTACTTTAAACATAATCTTTTAATTAGTGCTAACAGAATACTACCATAGCTAAACCAAATAGAATAATTAACAAAAAGAATTGCTATAACAGCAGTTAATGATACATACCCCTCCAGCGGTACGCAGGACCTGACGCAGTGATACGAAGGTCCGTCCGTTACGAAGGCTTCCGCAGATGGATAAAAGGGATAAGAATTACTCCCCTAAAAGATCGGGATTTGCCCTTATCATCTCTAACCAATAATTAGGGAAATTATATCCCTGGCCTAACTTAGGAAACCCTAGGCGGCCTACTTGTTCTCCAAGAATACTTCCCCCTATAAAAGGAGGATCGTAAGACCCTCAAAAGGGCATTCAATATACTCGATCACACATAGATCGCATAAGAACTCAATTGGCGTAAAGAGATTAACTCTACCTTTTGGGAACCGCCAATAAACAACCAAAACACTCATCATCCACATTGTTCTAACCTCGGTTCGGTGCACAAACATTTGGCGCCATCCGTGGGACCCCATACTCAGATCCCATAACCACTCTAAAACCTGTTTTTTGTATCGAATCAGAAAAAATGGCCGACGTTCCACCAGGATTGGGCAAAGCTCCCAGCAGATGACCGGGAACGAGCCCAGTGGAAACTCTCCACCCAGATCTGGGCCAGCGACTGAAGCGCCGACCAGTGGCGATCAACAAACGAATCGTCGAACTGGTGAAGACACTGAGCGCCCAGCCCAGACACCGGGGGGACAAGGTGGGTTCACTCGGGGATCCCCATACAGGACCCCGCAATTATTTGATCCAGACTATATTATTCGAAACTATGGTCACATCCAGCACACCATAAGGCATCTCCGAAGGGTCGGAGCACTTGATGGCATCACCAGGGTATTAAACTTTGATGATGAAACGGAGGATGACTATGATGCGGAGACACCCCCAAGGGGACTCCGGCGATACCCGCGGATCCCGAGATCCAGGGTCAGAAGCGATTACGGCTTCGGACTGAATAGTGAAGGCCTCCGGCCCCGAACACCTCCGCATCAGACACAGCCGGAAGATACCGAAGCCTCAAGGCCAGAGAACGCCGCCTCTGGAGCGGGTGCTCAGGCTAATGCTCCCCCAGGATCCGCAGGACCTAGGGGTCAGCAGTCCGACACACCCCAGGCAGGATCTGTCCCCGGACGAGGTACCCAGTATGCTGATAATGCCACTCCGGCGCACAGTACTCCCGCCGGCTACAATGTTCCGTCCGGTATCAAGGACCTTCGGGCCAGGCTATCAAGGACCTTCGGGCCAGAACTATCAAGGACCTTCGAGCCAGAGCAATCAAGGACCTTCAGGCCAGAACTATCAAGGACCTTCGGGCCAGAGCAATCAAGGACCTACGGGTCAAAGCTACGGAAACATGTATGGGTCCGGAACACAGCAATACTCCTCCCAGCAATATGGTACTCAACCTACGGGAGGAACATACGACACCCAACCAGGAGGGCAAGCGCATAGGGATGGCAAAGAAACCCGTACCCGATGGGGAAATCCGAAACCCGACTTTTTTGGGCCGGGTTCGGGTCCGGGTATGCGGGTCTAGGGTCGGGTATGGGGATGATTTTAATTTTTTTGCGGGTTCGGGTCCGGGGACGGTTTTAAATGAAAACCCGCATACCCGACCCGTATATCCGAAACCCGCCCCAAAGGCCGTATACCCGACCCGGTATATATCAATATATCTACTTCCAATTGGTATTTAAGGTTTGAAATGCTAACTGACTTAACACATGAGTAATCACAAATATATATACGGTAGTATGAGATGTATTAATTACTTGTTTTGTTAGTTTCATTACTATACTGTCATCGCACTGCATGTGAGTGTGTTGTAGTCAGTCTTTTGGTAGATTCGTGTAACATCCCGAACTTTTTATTTAACAGTTGACTTGTGTCGTTAAGTCAACATAACGTGTCGTTAAGTCTATTTTAGATTTAATGCTTATATGTGGTTTATGTGTTTTATATGTGAGACTTGAAAGTCTTATATGTGAGATATGAAAATATGTTTATGAAGTAATTATATGCCTATTAGGAGTGATTAATGAAGTATTTAGGTATTATATGGTCCTTAGAGGAGTTTTTGACTAGTAATGAGCTATATGGAAGCCTAGGGACCAAATTTTGACATATGGTGAAACTCAAAAACGGGTTTAGGGTCACATGAGGAGTCATTTGAGTGTCATTATCAGATCTATTAGTTTCCTCTCAAGCCCTAACCCACCCCCTTTCATCCCTAATCAATTCTTGAGCAAAAAGGCGATCAAAAGTGCGTTTTGGAAGTGTTTAATCTAGCTTTTCTCGTTCCCATTGTGAGTTGCAGGTATAGAAGGTATAATTTTATTGATTTCTGATCCTTTTGATTATAAGAGTCATTAGGAATTATAATTGGACATTAGGGAATCAATTAATGTGTAATTAGTGATGGTTTTGATGAAATAAGGCATGTATGATTTTCCTAAAGGTTGATATGGTTTGTTAAGGCCTTAATATGAAGGATTTTGATGTTTTGAAACTGAGTTTTTGACCTGGAAAGGGTTGGGTTCGATTTGATGGCATAATCGATTTTGGTAGTGCAGAATCGGGGCCAGTTGCGGCGCAACTGGCAATTGCGGCGCAACTGGTTTCCAGAGAGATAAGTTGCGGCGCAACTATCTTCGTTGCGGCGCAACGAAGTGCTTGAGCTGCGGCGCAACTCTATGTTGCGGCGCAACTCACCAGTTTTCAGAAAATGATATTGTTTTGAACCGTAACCTCGTTTTGACACATAGCTTACTCCTGAAACTTAGAGTGTGTCCCTAGTTATGTAATTCCAGATTATGGTCTTAATGACTAGCGTTTTAATGGCCGTTTACTAATCATAGGTAGATGAGAGTTGTTGCTTTGTTCGGTAACTTAGCTATCCTTTATTGCGTGCTACTTTGAGGTAAGATACACTACTTTGACACGCTGAGGGTTCAACAAAACATGGTTTTCATATAATAACTTCCCAAATGTTATCTTGATTGCTTATGGGTATTCGGGGTTACACGGGAGGTGATATGGGCTATGTACATGACTATTGAGGCCTGAAATGCAGTCCCTATGATATGAAATGTTATGCAATGATATGAGATGTAATGATATGCTATGAAATGCTATGTAATGCCTTGAGATGAATTGAAATATGATATATGTTGATGATATGTGAAGTGTGCATGATTACATGGCTTGTTCATCTAGTTCACTAGACTTATTAAGTTGCCATGACACGTGCACGTTTAAGGGCCCAAACGTAAAAGATGATTATATGTTATGTTTATGTAACTTTGTCACCTAAACTATATGTGATGAAATCGAGCTCGTATATATGATGAAGTGTTAAGCTTAACCCGTATTCACCTTAGCCGGGTGGTGCGCATATGTTGTTGCTTGGGTGGCTCCTTGCAACGTAATTACGTGGTTTGAGTATCTCCGGGTGGAGTGATTACCCACCAATGTCTTGAGCATACGGACTACTCCTGGAGTGGCTTGCCATTCCTTAACGACACTTGATGGACCGCCTTATGGCTCATCCATCTAGTCGGGTGTGAGGTTCCCGTTAGGTCTTATGACCGCCTACACACAAACTTACACCTATATGATATGCGTGACGTAAGTCACACCTTATATGACGATATGTGATGATATGAAATGATGAAATGATGGATAGGCACATTAAGGATGATTAATCCTAATATGATATGATGTTGATGATATGATATGATGTTGATGATTTGTAATATGTGCCTTTAATATGAAAAGCTGCTTTACCAAGTTTTAATTGGACAAACGTTATATTGACTTAGTGTTATCTTACTTAGCTAATTCGTTAGCTAACACTTGTTTCTTGAAATGTGTTGTCCCCTCAGGTTTAGCAAGCTAGATGGAGTTTGATGGTGAATAAAGAGCGAGATGGGTAGATTATATGAAGATGCTTTAGTCACCCATAGACGCTGCTCATTTTAGACATTTGTTCCTTTATGACATTTATGTTTTGATATGACTTGTATACGGTTGTTTTGTGTTGGGCAACCGTAGGATTTCCATTTATTCTATTTCTATGATGTGATGAGTAACACCACTTTTTATGAACAAATCAAACTAGATTTTATGGTTTGAACTTTTGAAATGTTTTTCCGCATTCTTTAACACCGTTAGGTGAAAAGTTTTTGGAAATCCATATTTTTAAACGACGGGTGTTACATACGTATCTTAGCATTCTGAATTTCTGAATTTAACATACTCTAGTACATTGATATTTTGATATCATACTTAAATAACACAACCTTCTCAAATACATTGCTTGCAAATGGATTTCAGAAAACAATAAATTAATAAGCGGATCCCCGATTACCCGTGGGGAAATCCATTACCAACAGTTAGTAAGTAAACGGGGACCCGTCGGGTCCGGTTTGGGCGGGGATTTTTAATTGGGCGGCGTCCAACAGGGGTCCCGGGCATTACTTAACCCGCCATACACGACCCTTTGCCATCCCTAAGCGGCGCTTCATCAGTATCATGCATCGCAATACACCACGCCGACTCAGGGGGTCCCGCAGGGAATCGGAGGACCACAGTATGTTACACAAACCCCCGGGTCCGCACCAATCCCAGGATCGTATGGCCCTCAGAACTGGGGAGCTCCAGTGTACCAAAACGCGCTGGAATTGCAAATCGTCGGGGGAAGCGTCGAGAGTTCACCGTTCGTCGCCTGGATACAGAACTATCCTCTCCCGAAGGACCTGAAATATCCCTCTCACTTAGGGACATACAAGGGAAAGAGCGACCCAGATGACTTCTTGGAAGCATTTGAAGGAGCAGCGGTAAAAACAGGAAAGACCCAGAGAAGTACTGTGAGTTCCACAAAGACCATGGCCACGACACTAATGCATGTTGGCAACTCCGGAAGGCTATAGAAGAAGCGATCAATGAAGGGAAGCTCTCGCACTTGGTGAAAAGTGTCAGACAGCAGCAGAGTACTAAAAAAGAGGATGACGTGGATGAAAAGAAGAAAGGCCCCGAGAAAACTATTTATACTATCATAAAAAGCAAACCTGGGGCAGGACATTCGCTACCAAAGACCTACAGGGGAGATATGAGGAGCATCACGTTCCCTTCGACCTATAATGGCAAAGTCTTCAGAAACCCCCTGGTAATTTCTGCACTTTTGGAAATATCAAAGGTTAAGCAAATTATTATAGACACGGGAAGCGAATGCAACGTCCTATATGAAAAAGCATTCTGGAAGTTACACCACCTGTGTCACGGATGAACTTCAGAAGACAGAAGCTTCGGTACAAGGGTACTCCGGGGATACAGCTACACCGATAGGGAAATTGTCGGTAAAAATGACAATTGGAAGGGGACGTTGGGAGCGAAAAGAGAAGGTCACGTTCTTGGTGGTCAGCGGAACATCACCCTTCCAAGCAATCCTAGGGAGACCCGGAATCCAGAAGTTTGAGATGATCCCGTCCGTGGTACATGGCATGATCAAGTACGAATCAGACGGAGGGGTAGGGACCTTGGTGACAAAGGCAAAAAGGCTATCTGAAGAAGGCCAAGACGGCCCCCATTGGCTCTCATGGAGCGAAGGACCCTACTATGGGCGCTTAAATGGATAGAGATATCAAAGTCAAGCCCTATTCACAAGACCCATTAGTCTTTCATTATTTATAAAGCCTAGAGGATATGGTATGTAACCTCACTTATATTACTAAATAAAGGCTTCTTATTTTTCAGCACATTTTTTTTTCCCTGAAAAAAGACGCATATATGCGCAAAAAGTAATAAAAAATACATATGCATCAAAATGGGGATGCCCATATACTGGAATTCCAGAAATTAGAAGGACCTATAGTCCAAACAAACACCTACGGATATATCCACATAAAATAGCATGCAAGTGGGTGCGAAAGAAAGGCAGTTATAACTGCTTCAAAGACAGCTCCTAAGCTGCAAAAACAACTGCCAAAGTTGAATAAAGCAGCATATAAGACTGCAACCACGAGACAGCTCTTAAGCTGCAATTTAAACTACACGAAAGACAGCTTCTAAGCTGCAATATTAAAAAGCAATTACTAAGTTGCAGAAAATAGCCCATACTAAACTGTAGGCAAGCAAATATCCACAAGCAGCTCTAAGCTGCAAACATAAAAAGAAATTGTCTAAAACAGCATTACAAGCTGTTAGCAAAAGAGGTATTGTTCAAAGTGGCACAGATAGCCATATCAGAGGCACACAGGCCATGGACATTACTGAGGGTCAACGGCAGCTTCAGGTTGGATCACATCAGGGACAATCTTCAACAGGTCTTCAACAGCAGCGTTGGGGTTAACAACAACCTTCTCCAGGAAAGGAAAGACAACGTCCTTCCACTTCTGGTCGGCTATCTCGAGGTCATGGGAGGCAGTGGCAACGAAATCTCCTCTGCATTGTAAGTCACATTTGCCCTCAGCAGCAAACTCCTCCAACACGGTTGACCTCTCATCAGCTCTCTCAGCTGAAGTCATTTCCCCCAACAGCTGACCAACTTCATCACTATACAATAAAGACCTGCTTACATAAGGGATCACTTCTGTGACTAGCCTGACCCGATCCTGCTTCAAAGTGTCAACCTGCTCACGCAATAGCCTGCTACCCTCACGTTCCTCAGCATACTCTTGCTGCAATTTCAAGACAGCTTCATCATGCACCACTGCATCCGCCTTTAACATGTTTATCTGCTGCTTCAAATCCTGGACAATGTCAGATGACTCAACGGTGGTAATGAACCTGGCCTCTCTAGCCTTTAAATCCTCAACAGTGGCCAACAGAGACTGCACCTCCAAACTTTTAGACCTAAGATCAACAGACATCCTCGAGAAACGCCTAGCAACAACTGCATCAAGATAAGTGTGGAATTGGCGATCTTTTTTGAATACACGAAGGAATATCTCTTATCCATATCGTCTATCTTTTTGACATCCTCAGCATTCATGTCTCCACCTTCCAACCAGAAAAGAATTTCCTGGTCATGAGCATCTGTAATAACCAAGTATAATATATTGCAGAGGAAAAAACCTGAAGAATACGCAAAATAAAGAAAAAGTTGAACCTGTCTTCGGATCAAAAGGCTTGCGGAACTCAGCAGCTTTCGCATCATCTCCAACTTTTCTCCTCTTCACAACACGACCTGCAACAGATTGAGGGATGCTAGAACCAAGAACCTCCTTCTTCTTCTTTTTCTTCTTACCAGCAGCAGAGGCTCCAATAATTTCAACTTCAGACATATCCACATTCAGAACAGGGGGATCCACAGCGCTTACTCTGGATTTCGTTTTGAACACCAGAAGAACCAGCATCAGCAACAAGGCTCCCTTGCCCCTCAAGATGAGGTACCAAAGTCACCTCCTTTACACCTTTTCTCACAAATTTTCTAAAAGTCATGTCTGCAATGAGCAATAAAGCCATCACGGTGATCAGAAACAAAGGATAAAAAGATTACAAAACACAACGAATATCAAAATCCTTACCATCTATATTTACACCACCAGGCAATGTACCTATCAACTTGGCTTTATACAATACAACATCAGGGTACATTATAACCTTGATAGGGTTTGACCGGATCTCCCGAAAAAGATCATCAACAAGGTACTCGGGGAAAGGATTTTCATATTTTTATGGATATGTAATAACCTCTATCAGTACAGATATCGTAACGAACTGGGAATCAAAGAAGCCTTCATAAAAACAAAACCTTCCACTCGCGAATATCCAAACCACCCCTCCTAAAGCAACCAGCTTTTGAGCGATTACCCACAGTAACCCACTCACCAGAAGGGCATTGAACAAATACCTAAAGAGATCCAGTGACGGCTCTCCACCATATGCCCTACACATCACCTCAAACGCTACTATCCTAGATAGACCAAGAGGAGTGATAGTTGAAATATGGATCTCAAAGTAATCCAGAACACTTAGCATAAACTCCGAAAAAGGGTACCTAACATTCCCCTCAGTCATGGATTTCAGATAGAAACCAACATACCCTTCAGGCGGGGTCAATATTGTTTCTCCATCGGAAGGGATTTTAAAATCTTTTATTTTCCCATGAAAGTATTTATTAACAAAATCAGTAAGTTTCGACCGAATGACAGTCGATTCAGTGATTTCTATGCCTACTTTCGACATCAGAACGAAAAAATAAAGAAGAATAATATGAAAAGACAAGCAGAAAACACGTACCTACCGTGATGATCGGAGGGGAAGACAATCGGAAACCCTAAGAGAGAGAAGGGGTTATTTTTTGGAGACTAAAATAAAGAAAAAAGGACGGGAAAAAGTGTTTATATACCCGGCTGCATGAAGATTACGACCGTCCATAAGTTGCCTAGGGATACGAGTTCATCTACCACCTTTAATTACCTTTCAAATCAATTTAATTAAGGCGGTTTAGAGAATTTACAAGAAATACCCCTGGAGATTATAGAGAAGCCAGTAATAGTCCAACGTAATGCTTGTTTAGCAAAAATCATCACCTTGGACTGGGGGGCTTGATGACATACCCCTCCAGCGGCACGCAGACCCTGACATAGTGATACGAAGGACCGTCCGTTACGAAGGCTTCCGCAGTAAGATAAAAAGGATAAGAATTGTTCCCCTATAATTCGGGATTTGATCTTATCACCTCAACTGATAATTAGGGAAACTATATCCCTGGCCTAAGACTTAGGAAACCCTAGCGACCTACTTGTTCTCCAAGAATACTTTCCCCTATAAAAGGAGGATCGTAAGACCCTCAAAGGGGCATTCAACTCAATATACTCGATCACACATAGATCGCATAAAGAACTCAATTGGCGTAAAGAGATTAACTCTACCTTTTGGGAACCGCCAATAACACTCATCATCCTACATTGTTCTAACCTCGGTTCGGTGCACAAACAGTTAAGAAAAAAACAAAACTTTTAACAAAAATTTGGACCGAGAGAATTGCATAGCTATAAAGTGATGATACGGGTATGCTGGTTAGAATGGTCACAACCAGCCTAGTCATCAGTCCATCATCAATATATGCTGATTTGCGGGTTAGCATGGTCACAACCCAACCCGGCCTGACCAATAACAAAAAAAGGTTTAAATCAGAATAGTCATCAGCCCCTCATCAGTATATGCTGATTTTTTGGTTAGCATGATCACACTCACAACCCAACCCGCTCACAACCGATAACAAAAAAAAGGTTAAAACTTCGACCCAAACCCATTATTATCCCATTAACCAGCCGTAAACCATGCATTTTGCAACCTCTATCTTATCTCACTGGCGGTATTGAGGTGACCATTCATGCAACTTTGCTGGGTTTGAGCCTATTAATCACTATGTGTTGGTTTATAATGGGAATAGAGTACTACACTCACCACTTATTGCGTTGAGAGCGTGACTAATTTGGTGGGTTTGATATCTATCATTTAAAACCAAACCCGTTAACCAAAGAACTTATTTAGCAATTAACTCATTTCATAATTCCCACACCCATCAACCAAAGAGTTACACACATGTACAATATTTTAAATGCACAAAACGTTCAGAAATTAAAAATGAAGGTTTGTCTACGGGTAAGCAACAAATTTCACATAAAGTTTTACTATAAATCAAAAGCCACAAATATGACGTTTTATTTATAGAAGCACTATCATAAACAATTATTGTAAAAAACATGTTGAATGAGTATAGTGGCCTACCTGAAAATACTTGACTTACTGCAAAATCAGAAACCATAACCCAGTTTCACGACCAGCATCGTCTCATAGAAAAACATAACTTGCAATTGTTGGAATCGCATATGCAAGGCCTACAAAGAAATATGGTCAACATGAGCTAGAGATCCTAATAGAAAAACAACATTGAAAATTTATCAACAGACTGAAATCATGAGATTGCAAATAATCAAATAATAAATGTACTGTTGGATTCACAATATACAGACTAAGGAATGACAACATTACATCATTAAACTTTTAGAGAGAAGAATAACCTAAATTGACCCATTCACAAGTAAATGAGTGAAAAGAGGCACCTCTGTGATTACAATTCATTGAGTAAATTTTATGCATAAGGATTGTACATAACTCAGTAGCTACTGCATCCAATATGGAGTCATGAATTCAAGTATAAGACAAATGGAACAGTTAGAGGTGGCATATTTGGTCCATTTGCTTGAGAATGGGTCATTTGGGGTTACCTTTTATCCTTAACAGATCATATGAGCCAAAATAAAAACCCAACAGATGCATACATGATACAACCTCCCAAATCACATTGTACAAAGAAATGTTTTGATATTGCAGATTTAACGTTTTTGTACTTATTTTAACAAACTACTTATATCTAAATTTTTATTTTAAAAAAAAAGGTTGACAAAAAGTGTTTAGTATTGGGCATCAACATGAAAAAAAAAAAAAAACTCACAGCCTAGTATTTTGTTTTCAAACTCTTCAAATATAAAGCCTCTCTCTTCGTAGACATATGGAAAGCCTCACAACAGTCCTATCCTTGATTATCAACTACAAAGCCAGACACCGAAACACATCGATATGGAATCCAGGATATGGGATGGTACATACACATACATCTTTCAAACCGATCTAGGTATATAGATTGATACACAAATTTGGAGAAAACAACATGTACAATTTTTCCTAGAGTAGGACGACGTAAGCTTTTTGAATAAGTAGATATAGGGGTTGAGTGACACTCATCAAATTTACCCAACTTCACAACAAAATGCCTATACTCGATCTTAACTCTCAACATCAACTCGATCTCATAAACCCCGTCGATTTTCTCCAAATCATATCTAGATTTCTCAAAACTACCAAGAGCAACAAAGTCTTCACCTACAGTCTAATTACAAAAACCCACCCAAAAGATCTCATCTTTATGTGAAACCAACAACTAGCACTGGTAGTGATAGTGAAGACGACTAGTGACGGCGTCGTCGAATGGTGTAGGTTGATGTAAATGTAATTATGTAAATGTGGTAGTGGAGATATTTTATAAATTAAAGGTTTAGGTGTAAATTTTAAAAAACTAAGGGCTAGCTCGTTTTTTTTAGTCATTAAGTGTTGAATGTATTAAGTGTCTGAATGTATAAATAATGTTGTATGTATTAAGTAAAAAATAGGATTTGACGGTTATTTTTGTTTATTTTCTGATACCGATTATGAATACCACCAAAGTAAAACCTGTCCAATCCCTGTTAAAATGATATTGGGGCCAATGGCTATTTAGGAGTGGTAATTCCTCTTTGAGATTTATCCAAATATATTATTATATTAGTATCTATATTAATTTGTAGAAAAAGTCTCATTAATTTACATTTTTTTGTTTTCCATCAATAATTTACATTTTTTAGCCCTGAATACTTAATTTATTTATTTTTAGCCATCAACTTGAGGATTTTTTTAAAATTTTAATCATTTAATTACTTAAAAAAAATTCAACATATGAAATATTGTTCTACAAAAAATTATTTCAAAAGATGAAATACAATATATGTGTTCAATGTTCTAGAAGTATATTATTTTAAATTTGTTTTTACTTACATTTTTTACATTTAAATTTATATATTTAATAATTTATCTTATCTTTAAAATGTTATAAACAATCCGCGTAATCACATCTCTCGATTTTCTCAAATTTTCAATTTTGACTTTTCTTGACTTTTTATTATATAAATAAATATAGATTTACACATATAAATATCAATGTCGACTACATGACTAAAGATAAATATTAGCTTATAATAAAATATTATAAATTGATACCTATAAATGTCGTACATTGGTATCCAATACAATATTGATAATGTCGTCCAATTTAATAATATATTAGATTAGATTTTTATAAATTATAAATATTAATATTTAATTTAATATTTAATATAAACACAATATGAACTCTAGATACTTATCCCAAACACAATAACAAATGACGATATACAACATCCTTATCCTAAACACAATAGAATCACAGAACATGGGACGATCACAGAACAAAACACGATTTACAACAGAGGGTTACTTGAATACTAAATTCAAATCAATATGAACTCCATTCAAGATTCATTCTATCTCTCAATCAAAAAGATACAAAATTTTCTCCCTTTTTATATATTAGTTTTGCGTATTAATGTTTAAAGTTACAATTGTCACTCAAATCAAGAGTTCTAATTGTTATCAAAGAATATGAAAACAATCCTAATTGTTATACTAAAAAGCAACTTTGGTTTGTGAGTGGGGAGTACTGTAGCTAAAAGTACTCCCTCAATGCATAAGGTACAAGTTGTTGTTGCACAACCAAAATAATTAACGGTTTTAACGACCGTTAAGTGTTGCGTTGCTAACTAACGGTAGTTACAAAAGGGTATTTAACGGAGTTTGTTTTCAAGTTTAAATTTTTTAACTTTTGCCACCAAAGTTTTGCTTTAGTTACTTTTTGCCACATAACTTTTGGTTTTTAAGTTTTTCCCATCAAAAGTTTATTTCTTTCTTATTTTTACCACATAACTTTTACTTTTTAAACTTTCATCACGGAAACTTTTTCTCGCTCCAAAAATTTTTTTATTTGCTTTTTACCACATAACTTTTGGTTCTAAATTTTGTTACCAAAGTTTCATTTTCTTTACTTTTGACCACAACTTTTATTTTCTTAACTTTTCCACGAAAATTTTGTTTTTCGCTTAATGTTTTTTAACTTTTTCACGAGAGTTTTATTTTTCTCCCGGGGCAACACCCGGGTAGAAATACTTGTTGTTATCTAATTATCATAAGACAGGTGATTGAAAATAAACTTATTCGTGTTATGGGTCCGCATCATGATTGTAACACCCGTCATTTAAAAACCTGGTTTTCAAAAACTTTTGCCAAACGACGTTTAAAACGTAGCGGAAAAGATCACTTTAAAAACTGCCTCATCCGTAACCGGATGGTACCTTTCATAAAATGGTGTTACTAATGTGCATCATCAAAATAATAAAATGAAATCCAAGTCTTGGCACCAACATAAATGATGAGTGATTTATTTGTGACTTTTTCCCCATTCGTTTGACGCGTATTTAAGGTAGAAATGAGCATTTAGTATGAACTTTATGGTACTTAATGGAATTAGGTTTGTGAACAGGTTTGATGTGAGAGATTACAGTTTGTGAGAGTAGAAATGAGTAAAGGAGATCAAGAATGAAGTTCGGGAAATTTACATAGGAAGAATTGGAGCTGAAACAAGAAAACACGAGCGTAGCGGAGCTGCAGCGCCGCTGGAAGCTACCCCAGCGCCGCTGGAGCCTACATGAAGCAGGCCAGCGCCGCTGGCACCATCAGGATTATCCCAGCCGCTGGGCACATAGCCAGCACCGCTGGGGCTAGGTCGGCAGAATTAGGGTTTTTCGTATTTCGTCTATAAATACCCCATTATAAACCCTAAAAACATAACCAGAGGCACATAGGTCGAAAGTTACGGCTAGGGATCAAAGAATAGGGTTTCTTGAGCACTCCAAAGCAGATCTAACATCATCAGACATCAAGGAATCCAACCTTGTGATTTATAATCACCTGGTTTCATATCTTTCTCTCTTTCCAGTATCTCTAGATTCTTATGTTATTTTATTTTATCAGATTGTTCATGGCTACTCAGTCTATGAGTAGCTAAGTTACTAGACATTCGTTAGGACGTGATGTAAACATGACTTGATTGTTGATTATGGTTGATTGTTGAACAGTTTCTATGCTAAATCGCAGATCCATATTTATTTGAATCTGATTTGTTATTGGTTTTCATATACAAACTTGTTTTATTGATTTGTTTGGGTCGAATTGGTACCAAGGCTCTAGAGTCATTTAATCTGTTTGTGAAACATTGATCGGTCTTTAATCAGTAACTGGACATTTGATTGAGAATTAATAATTGGTTCAAACGAGTATGAGTTTTAATTAGGTTAATCTAGTTGATCTGGCGAACGGAAACCGGATCCGGATGACTAGGGTAATCAGTGTCTTTTGACTTTAACAAGAATTCAGACTTACATAAAAGATTTCAGTCATAGTTACAGGCTTAGTTTTTAAAGCTCAGTGAGCGACCTTAACAGGAACTCATTGAAGGGTTTGACCAGTCGAAAGGCAGTCAAGCTAAATAATTTAGTGAATCTAACGAGAATCTGAATGTGAAAAGAGTCGTTCAACAACTTCAATCATAACCACTTTTAAGCATGTCAATCAAAACCAAACGAATGTCAGTTTTTACATATATTGCTGTTTTTATTTCTTATGCATTTTAGTTAACTAGGAAACCCCCAAAAAGTTGTAGTTTCATTTTTAGTATTTTAATTTCCTTAAGTCAGTCCCTGCGAACGAACCTGGACTTACCTAGACTATACTATTACTAGACAGGGTACACTGCCCTTAGTTGTGTGGTAATATAGAATAAGTAGCTCCTTGAATTATAAATTTAAAACTTAGATAAAACACACATCAATCTAAATGCCATATTATTACAATGTCTAATCATAAATAAAGTAGCCAAACATAAGGCTAAGGGAAGTCTAAGAATTAATGACACTAATGCTATCTTCTTTATTACTTCTACCCATCTCACCGAGCTAATCCTTTCCTAGCTCAAGCTTGCTTATCCTGAAGGCACAACATTTTCAAAGAACAAGTGTTAGCTAATAAATTAGCTAAGTAAGATAACATAGTAATGAAAACATTTGCCATTTCATAGTATATTAACAAAAACATGAATTAAATGTTAATATCACATACATATCATAGCACACATTAAACATGTCACATTAGGATCATCATATTAATAAAGTGCCTAACTTTTCTATCTTTCTTTCTATTTACTTTATTTCTTTGCCTAGACGTAGGCTAAGTGACTTATGCCACTTACTTAGGGATGTGGGGTTTGTGTGCAGGCGGTCGTAGACCATACATGGAGTCCTCACACCCGACATGATGGGTAAACCATAAGGTGGTCCATCGGCGTTGTTAAGGAATGACAAAGTCAATCCAACTGAATAAACCGTTTATGCCTTTACGCATTGGTGGTTAGTTACTCCACCCGGAATACTCAAACGTAACTATGCCAGGGAGGTATCATGATTCCCAAACCACGTGACCACATACGCCCTAGCTCCGAGGAACTAGCACGGGTTAAGCTTAACACAAGACTTTACATATGCTCGAGACTTCTTAATTATATTAGCTTAGGCTACACTTTCACCTAAACTAATCACATACATCATCTTTTACTTTAGGGCCCTTAATCGTGCACGTGTCATGGCAATCCTATTCATATGTCTAGTGACTAGGTGTTCAAGCCATGCAAACATTCATATAATCATAACATTTCATCATTTCATAACATATGCATATCATCATACCTTTGAAACATAGATAACTTATCATTCATCATCAATGGTAAACTTACATATCCCATAAGAACTTCCCATATAATCCCATAATCATACAAGCATGCAATTATATTCATTCGGGGGTTTTAACTTATAAAAACTATATTTTGTTGTACCATCAGGTGACGAAAGATGTTATCTTACCTCAATAAGAAAGCAATAACAAAATGTCACACCAATTAAGACTCAACAGTGAATGCTCAAACCTTCAGAACCTACGATGTACAAAAGAGTCCAATTAATTGCTAATTTGCTAAGTTTCTTTTAGCAAATACTCACTATCATTGTCTTTTAATGAAGATTTAAGATCATACTTTATTAGTAAATACTAACTACTTTAAGGTGCTAAATATTCAATAACTTTAAAACCGTCACTTTTGAAACTACAGGGATCAAAATGTCACTTTCAAAACTACAGGGATCAAAATGTCACTTTTGAAACAGGACCGTAATTGTCAATTCAGAAACTTTAGGGACTGTAATTGTCAATTTAGAAACTTAGGGACTGAAAATGACAAATCTGAAACTGCAGGGACTAAAAACATAAATACTGATCAAGACGACGTCAGCATGACATCAGCCGACTGACGTCATCATGACGTCATCAGATGGGACTTGGGTTCGACGGGAGCTTATGCTAGAAGCTGCTTTTTTCTTATTTTATGAATCATATGCTAAACGTATATAAAACTTCAAATAATTATTTCTACTTCGTTACTCAACGGATTTAAGCGATTCTTTTTGCAAAACGTTCGTTTTTCATCAAAGAATATATCTCCAGAAAATATTTTATTTTAATTCTCTATTTAGTAATATCGACAGAATTGTTACAACACGTTAATAAATATTTAAAACGAGATTCCCGGTTCGTTATTCAACCAAATCAAGTGATTCCTTTTGCAAAACTCATGCTTTTCAGTAGAGAATCTAATTCCAGAAGAAAATCCCATTTTAAATGTTTCTTTCTCCAGATCTAATGAAATAGACGTTAAACACGTTTACAAATCGAATTGAAATCCATACGTATGAATCAAGATAACTTCAAATAACTACATAACATTAAAATACATCAAAAAGAATGATTTTACTGTACTCAACCCTTCTTGTATATCCGTCATCATTGAGATCCCAAAATATCCCGAAAACGTTAATTTTCGGGTATGGAAATCTCTAGACACAAGCAAGGATCATTGTAATGAACACATAATGAACAAGAATAGATTACCTACTGATTTCCAGGAAGTAACTCACGAAATTTGAGAGAAAAAGATGAAGAAAAGTGAGAGAATGGTAAAACTTAATGAAAATAGGTTATAGGATAATAATGATTAATTAAAAGGAGGTTATCATACTTGGTTTAACCTAATGGACCAGATTTTATCTTTAATTTTCGTCCATAAGGGTTGGGCTTGGCTAAAGTCCACACAAGCAAGTCCAAAAAGTCATATTAGCCTAAAAACTAAGGCCCGAAGCTAATACGTACACTAACGGATGACCAATTAACGTCTTAGCACATAATGGTGAACCGACACACCATATTAGCATCTCATAACTCAATAACATATTCACATATAGGCACATTAATCATCTCTTAACAACAAATTAATCACCTAGCAATTAAAGAAACTAACGGCGTCAAAGATCAACTAACGGTCAAACGATAGAAGTTGCGATTGACTAACGACAAAGTCGAGGTCAAAGATCAAAAAGTTTAGGATGTTACAATTCTCTCCCCCTTAAAAGGATTCTGTCCTCAGAATCACCATTCTTTCCACATATGTTCTTTTGGCTATCTCCACGTAACTCTATGTTCACCACCTCAACTATTCAACGCAACTTCGAACTAAGGAACGAAAACAACTAAGCAAACGACATGCATACTCTATAATTAAGTTAGGCAATGATCACCAAAAATAACAATAATAGAATAAAGTATTTCAGACCACCTCATCGTTTTCCTCAGCTATTATCTGGTAAGCACGTGCCTTCGCCTTTGGTTTGTCATTCTGTTTATCCCCAACCTTAATCATAGGACATTCTGCAATCTTGTGATCTGTTCCTCTACATTTAAAACAACGAGAAACGTCGGTGCAAGTATTAATAGAGTGACTGGTGCCTCCACATTTGTTGCAGCGAAGAGTAGCAGTTGTACATGGTCCACTATGCCGAGACTTACATTCCACACACCACTGTTTCGACTTATTATTATCCTCACCCTTAGGAGTCTCGCCCTTAAACTTCCTATCTGAATTAGAAGACCCATCATGCTTCCTTTTTGAACCGGGTTGCTTATCATCATTAGTTTTCACCACAGCCTTTTCTTATCATCAACAGTCTTCACAATTACCTTCTCGGACTTGAAATCATCATCCAACTTCTTAGATTCCTTAATAGCATCCGCAAGAGTAGTATGTTGCCTACAAATACCTCGGTAACTAGCTGGAATACCATCTACATAAGCAGCAATTTTGTCTTCTTCATGAGGAAGCAAGTGTTCCACAAACTTGATCTTTGACATGAACGAACGGGCATATTCGGCCATGCCTCCAACATCAGCTTTAAGGGCACGAAATTCCTTTTCAAGTAGCCTTTCTCACGTGTACCAATATACTCTTCCATGAACTTTTCTTTGAAATATTCCAAGTCAAGGCAGACTTCACAGCTGGAGTCATAGAAACAGTAGTGCCTCTCCACCAATCACGTGCACCCTCTTTCAACAATCTAGAAGCACTCAATACCTTCTTATATTCAGGACAATCACAAGAAGCAAATATCATTTCTGTATCATCTAGCCATTCCATACAACCCACAGCATCAAGGTTGCCATAAAAGTCCTTGGCACCACATCTCTTGAAACTTTCAAACTTGAACTCCCTAGGTCGAGGAACATAACCAACTGGAATCACATTACCTCCTGCATTAACATTCTCAGCATGAACAACAACCCGATCATTCACAGGTTCATCCTGTGACCTCTGTATAGATGGTTAACATCCCAATCTTTTTATTTAACGGTTGACTTGAGTCGTTAGGTCATCATAACGTGTTTGTTAAGTCTACGGTGGATTAAATGCTTATATGTAGTTAATGTGTTATACGTGTAAGACTTAAATGTCTTATTGATTGATGTAGTAATGTGTTTAAGATGTAGTTAAATGCCTTTTGAGGTGTTCAAAGTGTTTATTGAGTTGTATATAGTCCCTAGAGGTGTTTTGGGCTAATAATGTGACTTTACGAAGCTTAGGGACCAATTTTGACATAGGGTGAAAGTCAAAAACGGGTTTAGGGTCTTTGAGGGAGTCATTAGTTCATCATTTGCTGAAATTATCACTTTTGTCCCAAGCCCTAGCCACCCCTTTGATCCCCTATCGAATTCTAAGCCGAAAATCCTTCGAAAAGTGTGAATTAAGAGTGCTTGATCGAGTCTTTTGCATCCTCATTGTGATCTACAGGTGGAAAAGGTATAGTGATTTATTTTATCTTTTAATTATGAATCATTAGAAAGTGGATTTAGGTCATTGGAGGATCAGTTGATGTCGAAATAACGTTTGTTTTAATTATGCAAATCATGTGTGGTTTAATAAAGAAGTTTATTGCACTTTAATGGTCTAAAAATGAAGGATTTTGATGTATTAAAGTTGTGTTTTTGATTTGGAGTCGTTTAGATTGGTTTTGGGGTATAATCGATCGAAATAGTGCGGAAACGGGGCTAGTTGCGGCGCAACTGGCGTTGCGGCGCAACCAGTTTCCAGACAAATAAGTTGCGGCGCAACATAGTATGTTGCGGCGCAACTGAAGGCTTGAATTACGGCGCAACGTATGGTTGCGGCGCAACTTTAATACAGAAAGATAAGTTGCGGCGCAACGTGGTATGTTCGCAGCAAGCAATACCATAAAGCACCACAAAACATGTATAAACGGCTATCAAACGTGCATAAAACGTCCAAATAAGATGTGAGAAATATGTATTAATTGAGACACATCAAACCTCCCCACACTTAAACCTTGCTTGCCCTCAAGCAAGTATGCACTTTAATCAATCTTAATAACCAAACAATTCACGATTTCTCAAAACAAAACATGGTTATAAATGAAGTTTCCTACCAAGCGGTGTCGAATACCAAAAGCAAATGCATTTAAAAACTAATGAGCAAAGTTTTAGACGAAATCAGAAAATTCTACTAATCTAGGGCAAAACCATCTTTCGGTTACAATTAGAATCCTCCCTATGTTTGTGTTTTACCTCTTTAACATTTCTATCATTCCAATTAACCTTTAGCTTCTTCCTACTAAACAAATAATCTACTAGCAAGCTTCACAATTATTATTGGCAACATAAGCAATATTCCACAATGATTATTGGTATATTTGTCCACTTAAACACTCACGCAATTGGTTTTCCATAAGGTTTTCATTACGGTATACTTATGAGTCTCTTGACAAAACATACTCCTACGGTCTAGAATTGCAACTCTATCCACACATCAGGTGATCATACGAAAGTGTACTTTAAGCGTCCGGCCAGCGGTTCGCTATGGATACGTGAGTATCGTTAAGAGACATACTCCAGAACTCAAGGTTGGGTTGCATATCCAGAGACCATGCTCTAAACACAAACACATACGAGAACAAAAAGTTTATAATTTAATACCCGTGAGTTTCTATGAGACCCGTGTAGCGAACTTTCTGACAACTCATCCCAAGTTGGAAGCTTTAGGTGAGCTAGGTAAAACGAAGTTACCCCAAGGACTTACTTGTTCGAATCTCAAAGCCCACATTAGCATTAGACTATTGAAAAATGTTTTGCGCGTGTTCCCGCATGTGCCACCCGTTTGATGCCGAAGCACCCCAGACACCCCGATATAAAGACCAAACATAATGACTAGAGCTACAACCTATAACATAAGAATTAAGGACCGGACATCCGGTGTGCAAACCATATGTTAAGTCAAATTACCACAAGCATATTTAATACATTTCAAGCTTTTCATGCACACAAGTTGCAAAATTCAAATGGAAAACCTCAAGCGGTGCCTACCAATACATCATCTAATGAAGCTATTATTCACATTAGGTTCATCGTTAAGGTACAATTCGCAAGCAACCTAGATTATTTGAAGTTTAGAACAAGCCTATGACCCCTTGGAATGATGAAATGCCACAAGCACTAGGAAAGGAAAGCTAAAGGTAAACAATCTCGAGTTTTATCCGAGATTAGCAAAATTCGAAGTCCTCATCTCTCGTCTTTGCACAAAACCTATAGCCTCAAAAATTTAAAAACATAACCAAAATGCTAGTAAAGGAAAGAAACTTCAAAATTTTTCATTTTTTCCAATTTACCATCCCCCTCCCCACACTTAAGTTGTACATTGTCCTCAATGGACGAATAACTAAGGCGAATAATGGGAAAAAGGAAAAAATGCAAAATGTAGAAAGGAACAATGAAAAACCTCCGGGTGAAAGCACGAATTTCACCATTTCAAAGTTGAAGCCAAAAATTAAGTAGGTGCTGAACTGACTGCCAGCATAAACCCGCTTGTTTGTTCCAAAAATTCCAAAAGCAATATCCACAAATCAACTTGCAAACTCGAACTAAGCACCTGACAATTACCATAAGCAAAATACGAAACCACTCCATAGTTCATACGAAAGGAAATACAAGAAACAACTACAAATGTCTCATCGCCTAAACGGCGGATTTACAACCACATTGAAAGAAAATAAAGTGCAATGTCTCATAGTTTTAGAAAATAGAAAGAAGATAGAGAAGATCAATTTTCATCCATGGCCTGAGAAGAAGGAACACCATCGCCAGCATCAGGATCGGCCGGCTCACCAAATATACCTCTGTAGAAATCAAAAGCAGGCCCCGAATAGCGCTCACCAGTAGTATGTCGAAATGACCCAAACTGGGGCATCTCCTGAGTGCCCCCGGCGCTAGTGCTAGCTCTTGCTGTGCTCGACTAGGGCCTGCCGAACCGGGCTGCTGCTGACCTGGATGTGGACATAAGAATCCAAAAGTGGTGCTGGCTGGAAGGAAAATGGAAGGAGGATTAAAAGCCTGAGTGGGTGGTTGTGGAGAAGGAGACTGCGGCCGGATCCAATGGTTGATGTAAGGAGACCAATACTCGTTTTGGAAGCCCAAGCGGTTCACTAGGCTCCACATCGTCCTCTGTCCATCCAGGATCATATCCTGGGTGTCTCTGATCTCCCGCTGCTACTCTAAGATCTGATCAAGAGAATGTCTCCAACCTGAAAAATCATAAGAAGGATAAGGGTTAGGCTGCGGCTCTTGAGGTGGTGAGTCCACCCTCTGCCTCTGTGTTGGCGGCTCCTGCTCTTCATCCGACTGTAAATCCCTCGGGTTAGTACTCCTCATCAACTTTGCCTTCTTCATCTCCGTGGTGTCAATAAGAGTGGTGTCCGCCCTAGAAGTAATCCCCGACTTACCCTCGGGTGTATCACAACCAAGCCTCTCCACCATCTGGGTTACAAAATGACCACACAATAATCTCTGCTCCCGACACTTATGCATATGTCTAGCCAATATATATGGAGCACCCCCAAACCAACCAGAAGAAGGGAGCTCCTGAAATTGTCTCAGCAGCCACAGATCATCAGAAGTGACCTTATCGGTCGCATTCCCCCGATGAATGAATGAGTAGGTGATCATCTTGTGAAGAATCCTCAGCCTCTTGGACCTAATGTCCGACACCTTACTCGCCCCAGAATAAAACTTCTCCTTCCCGGAGATGGTAAACCAAAATGTGTCAAACGACACCTCATCCTTAAAGTAAGAGATATCAAAATCACTACGCTCTAGAAACTTATACACCACACCTCTCTCAAATTCCTTTCTCTCAAACATTCCACATAGGTATCCAAACTCAGGAACGGTACAATGGCGCTGATTACCCCCCAACCGAAAATGGATCACCCGATCCTCTGTAAAATCATCAATGGGTAACTCCTGTACCTGAAGAGTAGAGTAAAACTCCTGACACCACTCCTTAATCGCCGTCTTCCTCAATTCAAAAACCCTCTTCCACATAGGTATACGTATCACCTCACCCCTGCTTTCATCCCAAAACTTGGTCAAAAATCTTTGTTCAAAGTAACCCATCAGATCCGCCTCCCTTATCATTTGCCAATCCATGGTCCTAGGGGAAATCAAAGCATAGTCCTGAATTTCACACAATTTATTAGTATACGCTTGGCGTTCCCCTTTTCGAGCATTTGGGAATTTCAGCCAAGGGTGGGTTGGTGCCTTCAGTGCCCTAATATTCTTGCTCGGTTTTTGAGACGGGGCATTGTAGGTTTCATCTACAGAGTTAAACTGATAACCTTGTGGCCAAACGTTGCCCTCATACCTTTGTGCAACCTGTTGTCTCTGCAAAAACAACCAAAAATGTACTAATTAAGTAAAAGGAGAACAACTTGGGGCATTAACGAAAGGCTAAGGCAAAGAAACGACGAAACTGGGCAAACAGAACAGAACCTCGCGCCGCGATAGGTCCTGGTCGCGCCGCGAGACAGTGTGATTTTTATTTTTTTTGTTTTTCTGAATGGGTTTTATCACTAATTAACAATGTAGTAACTAATTTGAATTAAAAGAACAAAAGGATGATTAAATCTTAAAAAGCCCCAATTTAAAATGGATGAACCCTAATTGGATTTTTCTAAGATTAATCTCAAAATTAGACAATACTAAGTGAAATAACAACAATACAACACTATCTAAGCAATCAACAAGCATCAATTGAAAGAAAAATTAAAGATACAAACAAACCCTAATTATTATTGAAATAAAGATTAAAAAGAAAAGAGAAGAAAACTTACCCTTGACATGATGACGATGATGATATGGAAGAATGAAGAGAGGGAGAAGAGAAATCACAAACCCTTGAGTGTGTGTGTGTGTGTGAACCGTTTGTGTGTGTGTGATTTTGGAAAAGAAGGGTTAAAGAAGAAAAGTGGAAAGAGAGGGTAAAAGATCGGTCCCTGTGCGTTTTGTTTTAACTCTTTTTTTTTTTATTTTTAATTTCCGGTTTTAATGTTAAAAGAAAAGGGGACTTACCTGATCAGCTACTCACCTCGCGCCGCGAATGAGACGGCTCGCGCCGCGACCAACTTGGAGACATCGCGTCATGACAAACGTACCTCGTCCCCGTGAGAAAACGCTCGGACCTGAATGACCCAAAACTCGCGCCGCGAGCAGCCAACCTCGCGCCGCGATCTCGCCTAATCTCTCATGCCGCGACCACACAACCTCGCGCAGCGAGAATATGTTCTGACCTCCTTGCTATCAAACTCGCGCCGCGATTAACTTTCTCGCGCCGCGAGGGTTATGTTTTTGCCCAGTCACGCCGCGAGCTGCTGTCTTGCGCCGCGAGATTTGCAAGCAAAATGTTCTGACCTCGTGACCCCAAAACTAACGCCGCGAGAAGCACCCCTCGCGCCGCGAGATTTTGTTACTTGTCAGATTTTTGAACTCTTTGACACACTTTACGCATACCGGTTCACCCAAAATCATTTCTCATCTGCGAATCTCAACTAAAAACATAAAAATAGAACAAAACTACTGAAAACAACTAAAAATGATAAAAACACACGGGTTGCCTCCCGAGAAGCGCTTTATTTATTTACGAGTCATTAGCTTGACTCGATCAAACCTTGTTCTTCAAACAAAAAGTTGGAGCTTCTCGATCAAGGCTCCCTCCCCAACTTCTTCTTCGTGGTAGAGCTTTAATCGATGTCCATTAACAATGAACGAGCTTCCATTCTCCCGATACAACTCGACATATCCCTAGGGATAAACATGTTTGACAATAAATGGTCCATTCCACCTAGATGTGAGCTTCGGTTGGTGGATTTTAAACTTGGAGAGGAACAACAACACCTTATCTCCCGCTTTGAAGTCCTTTCTCTTGAGCTTCTTGTCGTGCCACACCTTTGTTCTTTCTTTGTACAACAACGAATTGTCGTAGGCACCATGTCTAAGCTCGTCAAGTTCATGGAGTTGCAACATCCGAGTTTCACCGGCTTCTATCAAGTCCATGTTGCATTGCTTTAAGGCCCAGTATGCCTTATGCTCAACCTCTACCGGCAAATGGCAAGTCTTTCCATAAAGAAGTCGATATGGAGTAGTACCGATGGGAGTCTTGAAAGCGGTTCACAACGTCCATAGGGCATCATCTAGCTTCTTTGACCATGACTTTGGATTCCCATCAACGGTCTTCTCTAGAATTCTCTTCAAAGCACGATTGGTGTTCTCAACTTGCCCACTAGTTTGTGGATGATATGAAGTTGAGAAACGATGTGTGACCCCATATCTTTTCAAAACCTTCTCCAATTGGTGGTTAGCAAAATGAGTGCCCCGGTCACTTACAAAACTCTTGGCATACCGAACCGGCTAAATAAGGACTTCAAGAAATCAATCACAACTTTACCATCATTGGTTGGTAGGGCTTTTGCTTCAACCCACTTCGAGACATAATCAACCGCAACCAAAATATAGAGACATTTGTTTGATGGCGGAAATGGGCCCATGAAGTCAATACCCCACACATCAAATACTTCACAAACTTGGATGGCTTGTTGGGGCATTTCATCTCTATTTGTGATGGTTCCTTGCCTTTGACATGCATCACATGTCTCACATAGTGTTTGAGCTTCTTTAAAAATTGTGGGCCAATAGAAACCCGCATCAAAAACCTTCTTTCCCGTCACCGATGGCCCATAATGCCCACCGGTTGGTCCATAGTGGCATTCATCCAAGATCTTCCTAGTCTCACCAACCCAAATGCATCTTCTTATCATCCCATCCGCACACACCTTGAACAAATATGGCTCCTCCCAAAAGTAATGCTTGATTTCGGAAAAGAACTTTTTCCTTTGTTGAGAAGTCCATCCCTTTTGCAAAATTCCTGCACATAAATAGTTAGCAATATCGGCGTACCAAGGTGCTTCTTCATCCTCCACCTGCATCAAAAACTCATCGGGAAAAGAATCATTAATATCATGCTCCTTCAACTCCTCAAGATGAGGGTTTTCGAGCTTACTCAAGTGGTCGGCGACGACATTTTCAGCCCCACTTTTGTCCTTAATCTCGATATCAAATTCTTGCAAAAGCAAGACCCAACGAAGTAAGCGGGGTTTAGCATCTTGTTTCGAGAACAAGTACTTCAAGGCCGAATGATCGGTGAACACAATGGTCTTATTCAACACCAAGTAAGGTCTAAACTTGTCAAAGGCTAGCCGTTTATACATATTTTGTGGTGCTTTATGGTATTTGCTAGTGATTTCAGGTCTAAGGCAGGTATTTCACTCACAAATGGTAGAAAACGACTTAGAAATGGTCCAAAGGCACTAACGGATGAAGAATGGTCGAAAACAAAGTTAAAATGCTGAAACCAGGAAGAACTCGCGGCGCGAGGCAGCATGGTCGCGGCGCGAGCTCACAACAAAACTCGCGGCGCGAGGAAATAAGATCGCGGCGCGAGACAAAAATGCTGAAACCAGGAAGAACTCGCGGCGCGACCTGCAGATATCGCGACGCGCGCCCCCCAGTAAACTCGCGGCGCGAGCATCAGATCTCGCGGCGCGAGCTCACAACAAAACTCGCGGCGCGAGGAAATAAGATCGCGGCGCGAGAAATTGCTGGTCTGACGGATTTTCTCTCTCCTGGGTATAAATACAAACACCCACTCAACCCTAAAAGATAATCTTGGACACTCCAGCCTCCACTTTTTCTCTCTAGCAGTTTTTGAAGGCTTTCCAAGGGTTTTTACTTCCCAAATATCATTTGAAGATTTGAAGACAAATTTTGGCTATAGTTACTTATTGTGGCTCGGTTGTAACTTCGATTTGGAATTCTCCTAAATATTTGGTACATTATGTTCTCTTATTTAATTGAATCTTTGTTCTTTTTCATTATGAGTAGCTAAACCTCCTTACATCTATGAAGATGAAGTGAAACAATTAGTCATGGTTGCATAATATTTTGAATTCAAGTTGGTTTTACTTAACATTTTGTCAAGATCTTATTGAAGTGATTTCTTCTACTTAATCTTGTGTCCTTGGTGATATTTGTGTTTTCGATAGTGGTACTAGTTGAATGCAAGTATTATTTTAGTTGTTTGTCTATGAGCAACTCTTGCTAGGTCATGGTATGATAGTAAAGGATACAAATTAATAGAAATTACTTTGGTAAGTGGATTTAACGGATGGTGGTACCACGTTTCTTTCACAAAGATGAAATTGTTATTTAAATAATCAAACAAACTAGTTAGTTCAAGGAATTGTAATAAGGATGGTGGTACCACTTGTTGCAAGAAATTGAGTTGATTAGGTGATTGAGTCGATTTTACAAACGGAGTGCACGCCGAATGTGTTTTGTCTTGTCACGATTATTATCACCAACATATAAAGAATTTTGAGCTTAACCATATGCAACCTAGACTTCTTGTGTAGCGGATTCGACATAGATGGCTTTTTAATCATTTGATTACAACAAAAATCTTTTCGTATACTCTCGAGTGACACCGGTTGAGTATTTTACTTTACTTGTTAATTTCTTAGTTTCCTGATACGCGAAGTGACAACTCGGTCACAAACCAAACTTTTACTTGTTTCACAGTTTTCACAACTTTTAGTACAACAGTCAGTCCTTGTGTTCGATCCTGGTCTTGCCAGTTACCTATATTACATACGAACGGGTACACTGCCCGTAAGTGTGTTGTAGTCAGTTAACGGTAGACCTTGTTATAAATTTTTAAACTAGATTTCACACATCAAGTTTTTGGCGCCGCTGCCGGGACTGCGGTTTAAGTACTTTAGGTTGAGACTCTGTGAATCGACCCTTTTTCGTGCTTGCACGGGAAAGTTACTTGCTTTATTTAATTTTAGTTTGCTTTGATTGTACCCCAGGTGCTATTAAGGTTTTTGTTTGTTGTGTTGTGTTCGCAGACTATTTACAGGTAGTGGATGAACACTCGAACTTCCGGGAAACCATTAGTGAAGGCAACATCCAACCCCGAAAAACTCAAAAAGCGAACCAAAACCAAATCATCACAACCATCATCATCCGAGCCGTTTTTCATAAACACCACTCCTTACCAAACCCACATACTTAACGAGACTTACTACGAGTCGGGAAGTAACGAGTGGGGTTATTCTCCCGAAAAGGAAGAACCAATCTCCGACAAAGCTCAAACTCCACCCGAATCACCCAAACCGACCGTTAACATGGCCGGACAACAAAACCCTCCCGATCTCTTCAATATGAAGATCGAGGATCTCCCTCGTACCATACCTACATCTCGCCGATCGGCCATCCGTACACCCGAGAGTGAAACTTTCGCGGTGAAAGGTAATCACTTGCAAATGGTTAAGGATTTGTGCTTTGATGGAAGGCACAAGAGAGACCCTCATGAGCATCTTGACAAGTTTGAAATGATTTGCAATCTTTTCAATTATGGGGAGAATCAAGGTGAAAATGTCAAGATGACGCTCTTCCCTATGTCTCTCACGGGAGAGGCTCACAAATGGTTAAAAGGGTTGGCACCGGATAGTTTGATCACTTGGGGGGCGGTTAAGGAAGCTTTTATTGATAGATTCTTTCCGGCGAATCGGGAAAGAGAACTTAGGCTTGTTATCCGTTCTTTCAAACAAGATGAAGATGAATCTATAGTTGAGGCATGGTTAAGAATGAAGGATCTTTTATGGGAATGTCCCGGGCATGGGGTGAGTGACACCGAGGTTGTAGGGATATTCATGGATGGGATGAGTAGGGAGAACTATGACAAGATGGTGATGACTTGTGGAGGTAGTATTAGTTACAAGACCTCAAGCGAGCTTTGGAAAATGTTTGAAGATATGGTAAAAGCTCAAGTCTCTCGGTCTTCAAATAAGGATAAGAGGCCACGAAAGGTAGTGGCTAGAGTCGATGATGGTGAAACATCCGAGGTAGTTGCCGAAATTCGGAAACTTTCAAACCGAATGGAGGGAAGATTCTCAACGGTGGAAAACAATTTTGGGGGCCTAGAGCGTGATGTGAAGATTTTGGCCGGGGGATGTATCCATTGTGGTGGGCCGCACCACCCCGATGAGTGTAACTCGGTAGTAAAGGAGGATGTCAATTTTGTGCAAAACCAACGCCAAGGACAATATCAACCACTCTTCCAACGTGGTAGCAACTACCAAGGCCGCTATCAAGGTAATTCCTCGAACTCTTCTAATTTTTATTCTAACAATCGTGGTGGTAATTTTCAAGGTAGGTGGCAAAAAGATGATACTAATGGAGCACCTCAACAACAACAAGCACCACCATCTCCTCCAAGGAAGGTTGACAATGACGAGGAAGGATCATCTCTCATGGCCATGATGGCAAAGTTCCTTGACAAACAAGACCAACGAGAGGAGGCCCAAGAACAAAGGAACATCTCAATGGAGAATTATTCTAAGCTCTTGAATGACAAGATCGGAGGGTTGCATGACAAGATTGACATTAGCAATAAAAACAACCAAGCTTTGATCTCAAACTTGGAAAAGAGGATTGATAGAATGAGCAACAATCAAAGGCAACAAGGTACCCTTCCAAGCGACACCCAACAAAATCCAAGTCAAGGCCAAGGAGGGTCATGGAAGAACGGGGACGACAAGTACAAGTCACCAAAACACCGGAATGAATCCGTTAATGCCATAACCACACGGTCCGGGAAGGTAATTATCTCGCCTTGTGATAATTCTTTCGTTTCTGACGGTTCTCCGCAGGTTGAGCAAATTGATGAGGAATTGGATGAAGAGATCGAAATGGAGTCACCGCCGATGGTGACCACTCCGGTTCCCAAAGCCACACCGGTCAAGGATGGAACTCCCAGCAACCTAAGTGTGGGGAGGGGGGTTAAAGTCCCCAACTTGGTAAATCTTTGAGGTTTGGTCGAGTCAAGCTAATGACTCGTAAATAAATAAAGCGCTTCTCGGGAGGCAACCCGTGTGTTTTTACAATCTTTAGTCGTTTAGTATTTTTCGTTCTGTTTTGTGTGTTTATGCTGAGATATACAGGTGATAGGTCATCCAGGGCGAACCGTTAAGCGAAATTTAGCGTCACAAAACCAAACTTCTGACGTATATGCAGAAATCGCGGCGCGAGAAATGGTGCTCGCGGCGCGAGCAAGGAAGTCGCGGCGAGAGTACCTTGGCAAGATCGCGGCGCGAGAAATGGTGCTCGCGGCGCGATCTTGGCGGAATCGTAGTCAGAACAAATCCTCGCGGGCGCGAGCAAGGAAGTCGCGGCGAGAGTACCTTGGCAAGATCGCGGCGCGAGGCAGAATGGTCGCGGCGCGAGCAGAAATCGCGGCGCGAGAAATGGTGCTCGCGGCGCGATCTTGGCGGAATCGTAGTCAGAACAAATCCTCGCGGGCGCGAGCAAGGAAGTCGCGGCGCGAGAAATGGTGCTCACGACGCGATCTTGGCGGAATCGTAGTCAGAACAAATCCTCGCGGGCGCGAGCAAGGAAGTCGCGGCGCGAGAAATGGTGCTCACGACGCGATCTTGGCGGAATCGTAGTCAGAACAAATCCTCGCGGGCGCGAGCAAGGAAGTCGCGGCGCGAGAAATGGTGCTCACGACGCGATCTTGGCGGAATCGTAGTCAGAACAAATCCTCGCGGGCGCGAGCAAGGAAATCGCGGCGCGAGAAATGGTGCTCGCGGCGCGATCTTGGCGGAATCGTAGTCAGAACAAATCCTCGCGGGCGCGAGCAAGGAAGTCGCGGCGAGAGTACCTTGGCAAGATCGCGGCGCGAGAAATGGTGCTCGCGGCGCGATCTTGGCGGAATCGTAGTCAGAACAAATCCTCGCGGGCGCGAGCAAGGAAGTCGCGGCGAGAGAATGGTCGCGGCGCGAGAAATGGTGCTCGCGGCGCGATCTTGGCGGAATCGTAGTCAGAACAAATCCTCGCGGGCGCGAGCAAGGAAGTCGCGGCGAGAGTACCTTGGCAAGATCGCGGCGCGAGAAATGGTGCTCGCGGCGCGATCTTGGCGGAATCGTAGTCAGAACAAATCCTCGCGGGCGCGAGCAAGGAAGTCGCGGCGAGAGTACCTTGGCAAGATCGCGGCGCGAGAAATGGTGCTCGCGGCGCGATCTTGGCGGAATCGTAGTCAGAACAAATCCTCGCGGGCGCGAGCAAGGAAGTCGCGGCGCGAGAAATGGTGCTCACGACGCGATCTTGGCGGAATCGTAGTCAGAACAAATCCTCGCGGGCGCGAGCAAGGAAGTCGCGCGCGAGAAATGGCCTCGCGGGCGCGAGCAAGGAAGTCGCGGCGAGAGTACCTTGGCAAGATCGCGGCGCGAGAGAATGGTCGCGGCGCGAAAAGCGTAAGGATCCAGGTAGTTTTACTGTTACTTGCAAAATAGGTGATTTAACTGTGAAAAAGGGATTGACCGATTCAGGTGCTAGTATTGATATAATGCCTTCATCTATTTATGCTAAACTGAACTTAGGAAAACCTAAACCCATCAACATGAAAATTCAATTGGCCGATAAGTCTATTATAAGACCCTTGGGTATTTTAGAGGACGTGTTGGTTGAAGTGGGTGGGTTAGTCTTTCCTGTGGACTTTGTCATCATTGATGTGGGTGAAGCATTAAATGTCCCTCTTATTTTAGGAAGACCGTTTATGGCTACGGCCGATGCTACCATTGAGGTAGGTCGTGGCAAGCTTACATTGAGGTCGGGGGACGAATCGGTAGAATTCTCGAATACTTTTTCTTTTTCTTCATCTAATGTTGTTGATTCTCCTGAGACTGTTTGTGTTAGTTCTGGTGACTATCCTTTTGATGAAATGTTGGATGATGACTTAGAGAAGAAGGGAAGTGATGGGAAGATAACCCTAGTGATAAATTCTAGACCGACAAGTAGCCGAAGTGCCAAGATCCGGAAATTGTACGCTCGTGTCAAGTCGGCGGTCTCTCATGGTAAAACGAAGTTGTCAAGAGAGCTATGCTCGAATTTGTCAAGCAAAGAAAAGGAAGAGTTGTTGTTGGAGGTGGATGCCTTTGGTCGAGCGAATGATTGGATTAGAACAAAGATGAGAGAGGATTGCTTCCCACCGGTCAAGGATGGAACTCCCAGCAACCTAAGTGTGGGGAGGGGGGTTAAAGTCCCCAACTTGGTAAATCTTTGAGGTTTGGTCGAGTCAAGCTAATGACTCGTAAATAAATAAAGCGCTTCTCGGGAGGCAACCCGTGTGTTTTTACAATCTTTAGTCGTTTAGTATTTTTCGTTCTGTTTTGTGTGTTTATGCTGAGATATACAGGTGATAGGTCATCCAGGGCGAACCGTTAAGCGAAATTTAGCGTCACAAAACCAAACTTCTGACGTATATGCAGAAATCGCGGCGCGAGAAATGGTGCTCGCGGCGCGATCTTGGCGGAATCGTAGTCAGAACAAATCCTCGCGGGCGCGAGCAAGGAAGTCGCGGCGAGAGTACCTTGGCAAGATCGCGGCGCGAGGCAGAATGGTCGCGGCGCGAGTTCAGCGATGACCAGGTCAGAAGTTTTCCTCGCGGGCGCGAGCAAGGAAGTCGCGGCGTGAGTTATCTGGGTAGGTCGCGGCGCGAGGCTCTCTTCTCGCGGCGCGAGGCGTGTTCTGCCAGTCAGTTCAGCACCCACTTGAATTTTGGCTCCAATTTTGCGGCGCGAGGCTCTCTTCTCGCGGCGCGAGGCTCTCTTCTCGCGGCGCGAGGCTCTCTTCTCGCGGCGCGAGGCTCTCTTCTCGCGGCGCGAGGCTCTCTTCTCGCGGCGCGAGGCTCTCTTCTCGCGGCGCGAGGCTCTCTTCTCGCGGCGCGAGGCTCTCTTCTCGCGGCGCGAGGCTCTCTTCTCGCGGCGCGAGGCTCTCTTCTCGCGGCGCGAGGCTCTCTTCTCGCGGCGCGAGGCTCTCTTCTCGCGGCGCGAGGCTCTCTTCTCGCGGCGCGAGGCTCTCTTCTCGCGGCGCGAGGCTCTCTTCTCGCGGCGCGAGGCTCTCTTCTCGCGGCGCGAGGCTCTCTTCTCGCGGCGCGAGGCTCTCTTCTCGCGGCGCGAGGCTCTCTTCTCGCGGCGCGAGGCTCTCTTCTCGCGGCGCGAGGCTCTCTTCTCGCGGCGCGAGGCTCTCTTCTCGCGGCGCGAGGCTCTCTTCTCGCGGCGCGAGGCTCTCTTCTCGCGGCGCGAGGCTCTCTTCTCGCGGCGCGAGGCTCTCTTCTCGCGGCGCGAGGCTCTCTTCTCGCGGCGCGAGGCTCTCTTCTCGCGGCGCGAGGCTCCCTTTTTCCCATTTTTCCCTTAGTTATTCGTCCATTGAGGACAATGTACAACTTAAGTGTGGGGAGGGGGATGGTAAACTGGAAAAATGAAAAATTTTGAAGTTTCTTTCCTTTACTAGCATTTTGGTTATGTTTTTAAATTTTTGAGGCTATAGGTTTTATGCAAAGACGAGAAATGAGGACCTAGAATTTTGTTAATTTAGGATAAAACTAGAGATTAGTTACCTTTAGCTTTCCTTTTCTAGTGCTTGTGGCATTTCATCGTTCCAAGGGGTCATAGGCTTGCTCCGAACTTCAATATAATCTAGGTTGCTTGCTAATTGTACCTTAATGATGAATCAAATGTGAATAATAGCTTCACTAGACGATGTATTGGTAGGCACCGCTTGAGGTTCCATTTGAAATTTTGCAATGGTGATCTCTCGCTTTCACCCGGAGGTTTTTCATTGTTCCTTTCTACATTTTGCATTTTTCCCTTTTTCCCATTATTCGCCTTAGTTATTCGTCCATTGAGGACAATGTACAACTTAAGTGTGGGGAGGGGGATGGTAAACTGGAAAAATGAAAAATTTTGAAGTTTCTTTCCTTTACTAGCATTTTGGTTATGTTTTTAAATTTTTGAGGCTATAGGTTTTATGCAAAGACGAGAAATGAGGACCTAGAATTTTGTTAATTTAGGATAAAACTAGAGATTAGTTACCTTTAGCTTTCCTTTTCTAGTGCTTGTGGCATTTCATCGTTCCAAGGGGTCATAGGCTTGCTCCGAACTTCAATATAATCTAGGTTGCTTGCTAATTGTACCTTAATGATGAATCAAATGTGAATAATAGCTTCACTAGACGATGTATTGGTAGGCACCGCTTGAGGTTCCATTTGAAATTTTGCAATGGTGATCTCTCGCTTTCACCCGGAGGTTTTTCATTGTTCCTTTCTACATTTTGCATTTTTCCCTTTTTCCCATTATTCGCCTTAGTTATTCGTCCATTGAGGACAATGTACAACTTAAGTGTGGGGAGGGGGATGGTAAACTGGAAAAATGAAAAATTTTGAAGTTTCTTTCCTTTACTAGCATTTTGGTTATGTTTTTAAATTTTTGAGGCTATAGGTTTTATGCAAAGACGAGAAATGAGGACCTAGAATTTTGTTAATTTAGGATAAAACTAGAGATTAGTTACCTTTAGCTTTCCTTTTCTAGTGCTTGTGGCATTTCATCGTTCCAAGGGGTCATAGGCTTGCTCCGAACTTCAATATAATCTAGGTTGCTTGCTAATTGTACCTTAATGATGAATCAAATGTGAATAATAGCTTCACTAGACGATGTATTGGTAGGCACCGCTTGAGGTTCCATTTGAAATTTTGCAAATTGTGTGCACAAAGTGCTTGAAATGTATTAATTATGCTTGTGGTAATTCGACTTAACATATGGTTTGCACACCGGATGTCCGGTCCTTAATTCCTATGTTATAGGTTGTAGCTCTAGTCATTATGTTGGGTCTTTATATCGGGGTGTCTGGGGTGCTTCGGCATCAAACGGGTGGCACATGCGGGAACGCGCGCAAAACATTTTTCAATAGTCTAGTGCTAATGTGGGCTTTGAGATTCGAATAAGTAGGTCCTTGGGGTAACTTCGTTTTACCTAACTCACCTAAAGCTTCCAACTTGGGATGAGTTGTCCGAAAGTTCGTTACGCGGGTCTCATAGAAACTCACGGGTATTAAATTATAAAACATTTTGTTCTCGTATGTGTTAGTGTTTAGAGCATGGTCTCTGGATATGCAACCCAACCTTGAGTTCTGGCGTATGTCTCTTAACGATACTTAGGTATCCGTAGCGAACCGCTGGCCGGACGCTTAAAGTGCACTTTCGTATGATCACCTAATGTGTGGATAGAGTTGCAATTCTAGACCGTAGGAGTATGTTGTGTCGAGGGACTCATAAGTATAACGTAATGAAAACCTTATGGAAAACCGAGGGCATGTGTGCTTAAGTGGACAAAAATACCGGTAATCATGGTGGAATATTGCTTATGTTGCCAATAATAATTGTGAAGCTTGCTAGTGGATTATAAGCTTAGTAAGAACGAGCTTAAGATCAATTGGAACGATAGAAATGTTCAAGAGGTGTTAACACAAGCATAGGTGGGATTCTAATTGTAACCGAAAGATGGTTTTGCCTTAGATTAGTCGAATTTTCTGATTTCGTCTTAAACTTTGCTCATTAGTTTTTAAATGCATTTGCTTTTGGTATTCAACACCGCTTGGTTGGAAACTTCTCATTTAACTAATTTTGTTTTGACATTTTGATTTATTGGGTTATTGAGAATTGGTTTAAGTGCATACTTGCTTGAGGGCAAGCAAGGTTTAAGTGTGGGGAGGTTTGATGTGTCTCAATTTATACATATTTCCCACATCTTATTTGGACATTTTAGGCACGGTTGATAGCCGTTTATACATATTTTGTGGTGCTTTATGGTATTTGCTAGTGATTTCAGGTCTAAGGCAGGTATTTCACTCACAAATGGTAGAAAACGACTTAGAAATGGTCCAAAGGCACTAACGGATGAAGAATGGTCGAAAACAAAGTTAAAATGCTGAAACCAGGAAGAACTCGCGGCGCGACCTGCAGATATCGCGACGCGAGCCCTCCAGTAAACTCGCGGCGCGAGCATCAGATCTCGCGGCGCGAGCTCACAACAAAACTCGCGGCGCGAGGAAATAAGATCGCGGCGCGAGAAATTGCTGGTCTGACGGATTTTCTCTCTCCTGGGTATAAATACAAACACCCACTCAACCCTAAAAGATAATCTTGGACACTCCAGCCTCCACTTTTTCTCTCTAGCAGTTTTTGAAGGCTTTCCAAGGGTTTTTACTTCCCAAATATCATTTGAAGATTTGAAGACAAATTTTGGCTATAGTTACTTATTGTGGCTCGGTTGTAACTTCGATTTGGAATTCTCCTAAATATTTGGTACATTATGTTCTCTTATTTAATTGAATCTTTGTTCTTTTTCATTATGAGTAGCTAAACCTCCTTACATCTATGAAGATGAAGTGAAACAATTAGTCATGGTTGCATAATATTTTGAATTCAAGTTGGTTTTACTTAACATTTTGTCAAGATCTTATTGAAGTGATTTCTTCTACTTAATCTTGTGTCCTTGGTGATATTTGTGTTTTTCGATAGTGGTACTAGTTGAATGCAAGTATTATTTTAGTTGTTTGTCTATGAGCAACTCTTGCTAGGTCATGGTATGATAGTAAAGGATACAAATTAATAGAAATTACTTTGGTAAGTGGATTTAACGGATGGTGGTACCACGTTTCTTTCACAAAGATGAAATTGTTATTTAAATAATCAAACAAACTAGTTAGTTCAAGGAATTGTAATAAGGATGGTGGTACCACTTGTTGCAAGAAATTGAGTTGATTAGGTGATTGAGTCGATTTTACAAACGGAGTGCACGCCGAATGTGTTTTGTCTTGTCACGATTATTATCACCAACATATAAAGAATTTTGAGCTTAACCATATGCAACCTAGACTTCTTGTGTAGCGGATTCGACATAGATGGCTTTTTAATCATTTGATTACAACAAAAATCTTTTCGTATACTCTCGAGTGACACCGGTTGAGTATTTTACTTGTTAATTTCTTAGTTTCCTGATACGCGAAGTGACAACTCGGTCACAAACCAAACTTGTACTTGTTTCACAGTTTTCACAACTTTTAGTACAACAGTCAGTCCTTGTGTTCGATCCTGGTCTTGCCAGTTACCTATATTACATACGAACGGGTACACTGCCCGTAAGTGTGTTGTAGTCAGTTAACGGTAGACCTTGTTATAAATTTTTAAACTAGATTTCACACATCAAAGGCATATACCACCGCCAACAATTCCTTCTCGGTTACGGTATAGTTTTGTTGGGCGGGGTTTAGGGTTTTGCTAGCAAAGTAGATAGGACGAAAATGCTTCTCATCCCTTTGCCCAAGAACGACCCCCAAAGCAAAATCACTAGCATCACACATAAGTTCAAAAGGGTAGAGACCAATTAGGTGAAGTCATTATCGGAGCATTAGTCAACTTGTCCTTCAAAAGAGAAAAAGAATTAAGACATTCATCATTAAACTCAAATGGGACATCCTTTTCCAACAATCTAGTCATAGGCCTTGTGATTTTAGAAAAATCTTTGATGAACCGCCGGTAAAACCCGACATGACCTAGAAAACTTCTTACCGACTTCACATTGGTGGGTGGAGGTAATGTAGTCATGATATCAATTTTGGCTTTGTCAACCTCAAGACCCGCCCTTGACACTTTGTGACCCAACACACTACCTTCTTTGACCATAAAATGGCATTTTTCCCAATTAAGCACCAAATGCGCTTTTTCACATCTATCAAGCATTTTATCCAAATTTGTCAAACAACTATCAAACGAGTCACCAAACACCGAAAAATCATCCATGAAAACCTCCATGGAAGTTTCAATCATATCTTGAAAAATAGCCAACATGCATCTTTGAAAAGTGCCCGGTGCATTACATAACCAAAAGGCATGCGGCTATAAGCATATGTTCCAAAAGGGCAAGTAAAACTGGTTTTCTCTTGGTCATTTGGATCAATGGGTATTTGGAAGTACCCGAAAAACCATCTAGAAAACAAAAGAATTCATTACCCGCCAATCTTTCAAGCATTTGGTCCATGAAGGGTAAAGGAAAATGGTCCTTTTTGGTGGCCTCATTTAACTTACGGTAATCGATACAAACTCTCCAACCGGTGACCGTCCTAGTTGGGACCAATTCATTTTTCTCATTTGTGACAACGGTCATTCTACCCTTCTTTGGTACACAATGTACCGGGCTAACCCATGGACTATCCGATATTGGAAAGATAATACCCGCATCAAGTAACTTAACAATTTCCTTTTTTACAACATCTTTCATGTTAGGATTAAGCCTTCTTTGCCTTTGAATGACCGGTTTCACATTTGCAATTAAATGATTTTGTGTTTGCAAAAATCGGGGCTTATCCCGGGTATATCGGATGTCTTCCATGCAAAGGCCTTTTTATGGGCCTTTAGGATGGACATGAGTTTGGCCTTCTCCTCACCCGAAAGTGATGAGGAGATAACAACGGGGAGTAGAGATGTACCTTCAAAAAATGCATACTCCAAGTGATCGGGTAATGGCTTGAGCTCTAAATCCGTAGGAGGATTATCAATGGAAGTGGGCAACTTACTACTTGGAATTCGTTCAATTTCTTCAAACCCCTCTTCCTCCAATGGAGTGTCATCCATGCTTAGTGCCAAAATCTCTTCAATCTCTCCAACTTGGTCACTAGCGACCTCTCTCCCTCCAATGTTAGCCAAGCTATCATCATTTTCTTCACCATCAATTCCAACAAGCTCCAACATCTCCAATTCAACCGCATTATCTATAACATCAATCTTAAAACAAGTGTCATCGGAAGAATAAGAATGTTGCAAAGCTTTTTCAATTTTAAAAACAATTCGGTCTTCCCCGACACCCAAGGAAATTTCCTTGTCCTTTACCCGAATGATAGCATCCGCGGTATATAAGAATGGTCGGCCCAAAATGAGAGGCACCTTGGTGTCTTCCTCCATTTCTAAAATTACAAAATCAACCGGAAAAATTTTATATTCTTATGTGTGTGGTGTATTTGGGTTACCAAAACCTTTTGAGGAGAATATGTATCTAATGAACCGACTTTAAAGTGTTAGACTAATACTCGTAATTGTTAGCTTTTTAGCTTAATTTTTAGAGTAAATTACACTTTTCGTTCCTGAAGTTGGCACATTTTTCACTTTTGATCCCTAAAGTGAAAAAATTACAATTTTGACCTTAAACTTGGTCAATTTTTTCAATCGTGGACCTTTGGCCAGACGGAGTTAAATTTTGGCTGTTAACGTTACACCCGAGGGACTAAAAGTGAAAAACGTGCCAACTTTAAGGACGGAAAATGTAATTCATTCTTCCATTCATCTTCTCCAATAAGATTTCGGCCTCCAGTCATCTTCTCCGATGGACTCACAAACTTGACCAACTCCATTTCTAGCTAGCCATTAAGGGACGAAAAGGGTGGTTGCCCCCTCTCTCTTTATCACTCTTTCTTGCCACTTCCATGATACGTTGTCGTTTTCATGTTTGAGCCAATGATTTCTAAACTCCCCATTCATCTATCAATCAACAACCCTTCAAAATTATATATTATGTCTATATATAATTATATTATATATATATATCTATATTATATATATATATATATATATATATATATATATATATATATATATATATATATATATATATATATATATATATATATATATATATATATATATATATATATATATATATAAATTTATATATCTATATCTATATATATATATATATATATATATATATAGATAATAATATATATATATATATATATATATATATATATAGATATAGATATAGATATAGATATAGATATAGATATAGATATAGATATAGATATAGATATAGATATAGATATAGATATAGATATAGATATAGATATAGATATAGATATAGATATAGATATAGATATAGATATAGATATAGATATAGATATAGATATAGATATAGATATAGATATAGATATAGATATAGATATAGATATAGATATAGATATAGATATAGATATAGATATAGATATAGATATAGATATAGATATAGATATAGATATAGATATAGATATAGATATAGATATAGATATAGATATAGATATAGATATAGATATAGATATAGATATAGATATAGATATAGATATAGATATAGATATAGATATAGATATAGATATAGATATAGATATAGATATAGATATAGATATAGATATAGATATAGATATAGATATAGATATAGATATAGATATAGATATAGATATAGATATAGATATAGATATAGATATAGATATAGATATAGATATAGATATAGATATAGATATAGATATAGATATAGATATAGATATAGATATAGATATAGATATAGATATAGATATAGATATAGATATAGATATAGATATAGATATAGATATAGATATAGATATAGATATAGATATAGATATAGATATAGATATAGATATAGATATAGATATAGATATAGATATAGATATAGATATAGATATAGATATAGATATAGATATAGATATAGATATAGATATAGATATAGATATAGATATAGATATAGATATAGATATAGATATAGATATAGATATAGATATAGATATAGATATAGATATAGATATAGATATAGATATAGATATAGATATAGATATAGATATAGATATAGATATAATATGTGAAGATATAGATATAGATATATATATATATAGACTGAAGATATAGATCAGATATATATATATATATATATAGATATAGATATATAAGATATATATATATATATATCTATATATATATATATATATATATATATATATATATATATATATATATATATATATATATATATATATATATATATATAGATATAGATATAGATATAGATATAGATATAGATATAGATATAGATATAGATATATATATATATAGACTGAAGATATAGATCAGATATATATATATATATATATATATATTTAGATATAATATATATATATATACATATAGCATCATATAACTATGATTTGATTTGATATTTACTAACAATGATATTAATCTTATTATATATATATATATATATATATATCTATATATATATATATATATATATATATATATATATATATATATATATATATATATATATATATATATATATATATATAGATATAGATATAGATATAGATATAGATATAGATAAACAAAAACTCTTTCGTACGTATGAAATTTGATATCGTATCATTTGAGTAAATGATTTTGTTTGTAGTTTAGTTTTGGATTGAAAGTCGAGTTTTTATTAGGTATTATCGGAAAATAAAATGTCTAGTCGGAAAATTCCATCGGAAAAGATGATCGGAGAAGATGACCGGAAAAAAAAGAAAGAATGGAAGAATAAATTTATTTGTATGATTTTCACTTTTCGTCCCTCAATGGCTAGCTAGAAATGGAGTTGGTCATTGGGTGTAAATAATAAGTTTGTGAGTCCATCGGAGAAGATGACCGGAGGCCGGAATCTTGTTGGAGAAGATGAATGGAAGAATGAATTACATTTTTCGTCCCTAAAGTTGGTACGTTTTTCACTTTTAGTCCCTCGGGTGTAACGTTAACGGCCAAAATTTAACTCCGTCTGGCCAAAGGACCACGATTGAAAAAATTGGCCAAGTTTAAGGTCAAAATTGTAATTTTTTCACTTTAGGATCAAAAGTGAAAAACGTGCCAACTTCAGGGACGAAAAGTGTAATTTACTCTAATTTTTATTATCCAAAACACTAAAACAATTAATTAATGTATGTATTAAAAGAAATAAGCACAAATAATATCATCAAATGTCAAAATAATTTAATTAATCTCATAAAATTTACAATGACTTTATATATTACATTCATTGATAGGTAATTCAAAAGTCTTAGAATAAGAAAAACAAAAACAATTACATCCAACATTAAATTGAACATATCATTAACTAATAACCTCTTTAACTAATAGCCTTAACATAAAAACATTTCCATCACCCAAATTATATCAAAACTATATGCATATCATTACTTACAATGCTAATGATCATTAAAGCCTTAATTATCCTCATAAATTCCATCAAAAATTTTGTGCTTATAAAAAAACTATTACTCAACTTTCTATTATATAGAGTGCAGATATATATATGTATAGGAGAGGAGAACCTAAGTTGGGTGAAAAACCTCTCACATACTTTTTTTTAAAATATAAAAAACATGGGGGCCAAACATTTATTCAAAATATTAAAAAATTAGTATGTGAGGGGTTTTTCACCCAAGTTGGGTGCATAACAGTCACATACTCACTTTTCCCATATATATATATATATGTGTGTGTGTATATATCTATACTTCTATACTTACATATAAAAGAGATAACTATTTTATTTTTGGTAATGTTGAAAGTTACTATATGCAATATTACTAAAATACCTTTACTCTTTCTCTAAATCATCTTTTTCTTTTTTCACTAATTTAATCATTTCACTAATATACCTAATATACCATTAATGAAATAAATTACACCACAGTCCCTCAACTCTTAAAATAGTTAAACTAACCATTATATTAATTACATTTATATCAATAGCCTAATTGTGTATTGTTCGCTTCGAAAATCTTCTTTATATATTAACTGCCATGTTCTATTTGACATAATTTTCCTACGGTTTGTTGATGTCATCAACTACACTGTTAGAGAGAAACAGAATTTAGGAGAGAAATGATTATACACACAAGACTGATTTGTATTATTACACACAATATGTATATATACAAGATATTATTGTAACCGTCTCCAACTAACTCTCTTTTCTATTTACACTAATCGTCCCTCATCTTCTATTATTACTAAAGTAGCCCCTGAACTAATGCTTATGTAACAATACCCTAATGGATGGGTAGTCTCAAAATATATTAATTAAAGCTAAAAAATTAGAATTCAAGTATATTAAATCCCTATGACCAATATCACAATTTAATCAATACGAAAACTAAAGAAAGAAACATATGAAAATTAACTCCATATAAATATTGATTCCAGTTTACCCTTTTTTTTCAACTTTAGTTAAATTAAAAATTTGCAGTTTGTTATATCTAAACTTACTACAAACACAAACAACAATTTTAGACTAAACGATTTAGAGTTAAGCTCAACAAAAAGAGAAACAAAAAGTGTACAATATATAATTTGAAAAATACATACCAATTCATCAACAAAGACCATCTCGAACGTTTTGATTTTATTCGGGTTGTTCCACTCCGAAACAGTCCATACATGCACAACACGGAGTCGTAGATGATAGTTAACATGTGTTGGCTTAATGACCTATAATGGATAACAAACTAAATTAAAAGAGATATATTATTTATTATTATTATTATATTATTAATTACAATACTAATAATAATAATATTAATAATGATAATAATAATTTAAGTTCATAATATATTGAATTTCATAAAAGTGATGATCTTTAAAAATTAAAAACATGTTACCTGATATAGGAGGAGGTCGAACCTTTTGGTAGTCGACTTTTTTTTTTAATGCTTATGTAACATACACCGAGTAAGAGAAGCTTGTCATGGATTTGGTCATTGTCAAATTAGCGGATTATCTGGTTTTTCTTTCCCTTATTGTTTTTTCCCCCTGAAATTCTGGTAACCTTCTGTTGATGCTAATCATCTCAAAATACGCCATCTCCCTGGAAATGAAAAGTTTTGTTTTTTTCATTAGCTTCATTGGTGTGGCTAGGGAAAGGGTTCGGATATGGTCACAAGGATGTTCTGGTACGTGATTAGAGAAAACTTCCTACTCATACCATTTATAACGCAATAATTAAGCTACTTACTTTTTGTGGTTTACTTTGTAATATTAAGATGTTACACTTGCAGGGGCGGTTCTTTATAGGGACCAGTGGGGGCCCGGGCCACTGCCATTTTTTCGCTTAGTAGTGCTAATATACTCGTATTTCGTCTGAAAATTTTTATATGTATTAAGTCGGCCCCAAGGATTATTTTTTAAAAAACTTTTATATGTTTAATAAATTTAATAGTCCAATAAAATTTACCTTTTTAGTTTTTATAGCCCACAATCCACTTAGCCCAAATAATTCTAGTAGAGTAAAACAAAAAAAAAAAAAAGAAAAAAAAAAAAAAAAAAAACAAAAAAAAAAAAAAAAAAAAAAAAAAAAAAAAAAAAAAAAAAAAAAAAAAAAAAAAAAAAAAAAAAAAAAAAAAAAACAAAAAAAAAAAAAAAAAAAAAAAAAAATAAAATTTACCTTTTTAGTTTTTATAGCCCACACTCCATTTAGCCCATTAATAATCTTTGTTTTTGGGTCTAGTTCCCTGCTCCAGGAAAGAAAGAAAAAAGGATACGACACCCCCACCACCACTCCTCCCACCTCCGCTCTCTGCCTCCCTGCTTCTCTGTGTGCTCTCCACGAGTCCACCACTGTCCACTGAACTCGGCCAGCCAGGCAGCCACCCTCTTTCTCCTACTTCGCACCACCAATCCCCCAAACGGTTAGGTTTTTTCAATTTTCGCAATTCATTTTTTTTGCCCTAATTTAGTTTATTGCTAATTGCTATGTAAGTTAATTGATGTTCATCAACTTGTTATTTTTCCTTTTCAATTGAAAATTGATGGATTAATTTAATTGTTGTTGGTGTCAAGTTAATTTGTTATCCAATATCCATTAAATCTGCATTAACAGAATGTTATAAAAGGGTTTTTAGTTTTATTTATTTTATTTTATTTTTGAATTTGGATTATAGCTTAAAAAAACAAATGAAAATCAACAATATATGCTAAACCTGTACTTCTTATATCAATAATGTTTATAGGTATATCATGGCAAAGACGAAAACTATTGATTCTTTTTTCAAAAGAAAAGACGGCGAACAAGAGAGTAAACGTCACAAAGCTTCAACAAGTGAGCCGCAACCAGTTATTAATCAAGTGCCACAACCAGTTCCTGATGAAGCACAAGCACCACAACCAGAACCAGTTACTAATGAAGTGGATCTTAATCAGCTAGAAAGAGATCCGGCAAAACGAAAACAAATGTGGGAGGAGACGAGCTTATCTTTCTTTAGGCCCTTATCAAATACGTCTTACGGAGTATGCAAATAAAGGTTCAAAGAATCATACTCGTAGATTCCAGTATTCTTATTTTAGTATGTTCCCAAATTGGTTAGAGTATTCTCCAACAACGCATGCTTCTTGGTGATTTACATAGAAAAGGAAATTGCTGAAAACAGTGATACCCCATCAGTAATCGATGCCTTCAAAGAGCTTAAAGATCGTAACGCTGATTTGTAACGCTGATTTGTAACTCTAGTACCTGGTACACGCCTTTTCTCTTGTTATTTTCATAAGTATATGTAGTTTTTTGTAGGTTAGAAAATATGTATTGGTAATTTGAATGGAAAACTTAAATTATTAGTGTTGTTTTTGTTTGACCCGACCCGAATTAGTGAATTACATGACCCTAATATAATACCCGGAACATAGCAATGGCAAAAAAAATAATTCAGGCCCCCACCACTAAAACTTTCAAGATCCGCCACTGTACACTTGGGTCTATATATCTGTCTATATTGCTTGTGAAAAGTTTCGACTATTATTTCAGGTTACATGGGAACGGCTTGGTTTCCGAATTTTGCCAGGAAAGATAAATTGTAGTTACATCATTCGGTACGGTATTCACTGTCCTTTTTTGATAAACAACTTGGAATATTATTTAAGGGTCTTCTAAAGTTCTATACAGGTTTTATTTTTATACGTCAGAGTTTGAAAGTAGAATATTATATAGCACACACTCATTTGTTAATTTTCATGAAAGTCTAGACCATGAAAGTTTCATTTGTTTTTAACTTTTACTGGTTTTTCTTCTCTATAGTATGATTCATCCATATATATTTATTAATTTTTTTCATGTCATTGCCAGCTTTACTTACATTTGTGTACCAAAAAACAAACGTTATATTTTCTCTTACAAATAAAGTTCTTTTATTCATTTAAATCTAGATTCTAACTTTTTTAGAATCAAATTTTGATTTTATGCCCGATTAACATAATTTGAATACGTCAATGAATTACTAGTTAAGGTTATACATGATAGGTGGTACATATGATTGGGCGTCCCAACCTAAAAACACTTCCTTATTGGGGTAGTATAAGCGGATAGTACTTAGGAAAAACATCAATCAGAAGAGGCTATATCGTATTTTTACATTTAACTATATTTGTTTCCTATCGTGATAAATACTCAAGAGTAATTGTATCTGTCTATATCTTTGATAAAAACTTCTGAGGTGACATGGGTTGCTAAAGACTGAACCTCCATTTTGTGATTCAACATAATATCCTGCCTTTCTTAAGACTCAACCACCACTTATGTTGAAACTTTATCAGTTTTTAAAGTTCTAGCATATCTATTAAGATCTACCTTTGTTAGCTTGTTTTTTGGGTTTTCAATTTACTCCGGTCTTGTTGGAAACTTCGACTACAATAAGCAGCAGCATCCTCTTACATTTCAGTAGATTCTGTGAAGAGATACCAAGGTGGGTAATTTGTTTTTACCTTAATTGAAAGGCATGTTAAATGCTAAACATCCTCTACTTGGAATGTGGGCAGTTCGACTGATTGGGTAATGGGTCAATACAAGTAGTTTTGGAACATATCAAGGTTGGTTATCCAAGACATTCTTTTGTTAACAAAAACTATGTTAATAAAGGGGGTTTTGTTTAAAATTATCACGAAAACCCAACTATATAATTAACACAATGAACTGTATAACGTCGGAAGTAATGGCCAACATGCTACCTACATGGTTGTAAAATAGGTAATGTTGCATGTATCTGTAAAATGAATAGTGCCTTGCATTTTTCTTACAATTTTCGTTACCAAGTTAAAAAATTTGGATAATAACAGTGATATATACTATTATGTGGTATCCACTTGACTATCACTATAACTCTGCTTTTGATCTTGACTACATATGAGTAACGAGAATCTGTGAATCAAGAGCGCTCATGAGAAGGTTACACCAAATAAAGTAGCAACAATAGTACTAACGGACCGAAAGCTCCTAAAATCAAGGTGATGCATGTACAACAATATGGGTTCCTACTGTTTTATTATTAAGGTTTGTTATACAATAGCCATTCTATTTTTTGTTTCATAGTTCCTATATGTCTTGGTGCAGTATGCTTATATTTTGATGCTCATGTGTTTATAGTTAAAGTTGTTGGAACCACGTTAGTGTGACCGTCACTGATCATCTATCATTCCTGATATGATAATTGACAGTAACTGAAATCCCTATGTCTAAGTAAATATATGATGAGCGTATTTACTCTTAAAGACGTAGTATAGGGTTTCCCATTAGGTGATTGTAACTAAGAGGACTAATGGTGCACACATTAAACACCAAAGGGGTTTAAAGTGTAAATAATCTCCTTATATATAGAGAGTCATTAACCCTAAGTTAAGGTTAATCCCTACACATAATACACCCTAATTTTCGTGTGTTTTCTTTTCTCTAATTCGTGCATAACATTATAGCCGAATTACTCATCCCATTATTAATCAATCATCTTGTTTTGGGAACCCGAAACCAATGGCAATTATGTTTAATGCCTTTACAGGTTCACGTTGGGATTTTTGGGTTTTTATCAAAGTAATATTATCCTTATAATATTAAAACGCAGCGGAAAATTGAACCATTTCAATATGTTGGTATAGTTAAATTCAAAGTTTTAACTTATAAAAGAAAACCCAAACAATAAGGATCCATGTATATGAATAGCATACATACAAAACAACAACCATAGGGTGTTTAGAAAGACTACCTTCTTCCAAGCTTATGAGAAGGTGGAATGAAGGAGATGATGATCTTGAAGTGACAAGTCTTCAACCTAGAAGAACCTCAAGCTTGTATACCCCAAGCTTCCAACAAACACCCAAATGTGCTAGGATTCAACCTGAAACCCCTTTCTTCTTTTTTGTTGGCCGAAATTCCCAAGAGAAAAACAAGAACAAAACTAGTTGAGTGTCTTGAGAGAAAAACTCTTACAATTGCATGTGTGTGGTGATACACTCTATGTAGTGTATTGTGTGTTTTATGTCTTGTAAAACATGCAAGACTACAAGTGTTGAATTGCATGTATCACCACATGGGGGGGGGGGCGGCCACATGGGTGGTCACAAACCAATTTGTGTCCAAATTTTATAAACCATTTATTTGTACATTTTGTATATAAAATGTAACATAACTTGTTACATATCTTATGTAACATATTACATATTATATACAACACACATAAATGTTTATTTTACCAAATAAACATATTCACATTTCTCTCAAAATAAATCATCCATATAATTTATTTACATAGCTCAAGTGCAAGTATTTAGAAAACCACTTTCTAAATGTTTCAAGTATTGATATTTATTTAAAGATCATATCATATAAATAAATACCATAAGTGTTTGTCTAGCTTGTTATTGGGTATGACCCGACTTGGATCATCACGTACTAGCCACGTCAATTTAATATGTGTCTTGGGCAGACGAATTCCAACAATCCCCCACTTGCACAAGATTCATAGAAGATTGACGCAAGCAGCAAATACCGCCTAACAACAGTTTGCTACCCCTAATACGTATGACTAAGTGCCATTCAATAACATCATCCTCTTCAAGTCCCTTACTTGAAATGATTTAGGTGAATCGATCATTTATCCTTTTGTCACAGATGTCATGTTAAATCCTAGAGACACAGAGTGATCATTCTCTATTGATTTAACTTTGTAACAGGCCTTAGACATCTTACTCTCAACGAATAAGAGGGACAAATTCCATCTCGACTACATACGTCTTTCACAATCACCTTATATCATACCTGAGCTTAGTCTTATGTACTGCCATGTTTCAGAACAGCGAAGAGTTAAGTCAAAGTATATATTCAGTGAATATCAAGACCCAATATGTATCTCAGGTCTGAGGATACAATGATATTCGCCTTTTAACTCAAGATTACTTATGATCTATCATAGAGATTCTATGTAGTAATGCTTGATTGCAGGTCAGTCCAATATTTGTATCCCACAAATATCTATGAACCTTGGTAGCAACACTTTGCTCTATATTCAAAAACCTTTTGAATATCTACCAATCCAAGTTCATAATAATCTTACATTCATATTTGTTCCCACAAATATGATCGACTACGGACATTTAGAATAATTAACTTATTCATGGATTTAAACATGCAAAAATGGAACTTAACACAATTTAAATGCATAATACCAATATTCATATAAATGTGTTAATAACTACAAGTGTTCCGATATCCAAATACATAAAATAGATCAAATCCAATCACTAGAATATCGAAGTCCCATGGCACAAGTATGACTCTCATGCTTAGGCCTTTCAAGGAGCTTCGGAGTGGGTCCGCAACATTTTGATCGGTGTGAACTTTGTGAATACATATCTTTCCCTTTTCAACTTCATCCTTATGTAGTTGAATCTCCGCTCAATGTGCCTAGTCTTTTGATGTGCACGAGGTTCCTTGATTTGAGCAATCGCACCCTCGTTATCACAAAGAATTTCTAGGGGTTCTTGAATGGAAGGAACAACCCCTAGATCGGCAATGAATTTCTTCAACCATGCAGCTTCTTGTGCTGCTAAAGAAGCGGCGATGTATTCCGATTCTGTAGTGGACAATGCAACTACATCTTGCTTTGAGCTTTTCCAAGAAACAGCTCCTCCATTTAGAATGAAGATATACCCCGATTGTGATCGAGAATCATCTCGATCAGTTTGGAAGCTCGCATCCGTGTAACCCTTTACAACGAGTTCCTCCTCACCAGATCCATATATTAAGAACATATCTTTAGTATTTCTAAGATATTTCAATATATATTTGACAGCCATCCAATGACTATCTCCTGGATTTTGCTGGTATCTACTTGTCATGCTCAAAGCGCATGACACGTCCGGTCTCGTGCATATCATAGCATACATGATGGATCCTATAGCAGATGCATATGGGATTCCACTCATTCTCTCTTGCTCAACTTTTGAGCTAGGAGATTGAGAAGTACTCAATATAGTTCCTCTTTGAATAGGTACCAAACCTTTCTTAGAGTTTTCCATCTTGAACCTTTTCAAGATTTTGTCTATGTATGCACTTTGATTCAAACCTATTAAGCGCCTTGATCTATCCCCTATAGATCCTTATTCCCAAAATATAGGCGGCTTCACCAAGATCCTTAATGGAAAAGCAACTTCCAAGCCAGGCTTTTACACCTTCCAAGGTTGGAATGTTATTTCCAAATAGTAGAATGTCATCGACATATAATACTAGAAAAGTAATGATGCTCCCACTAGCCTTCTTATACACACAAGCTTCATCGGCATTTTTGATGAAGCCAAATTTCTTGACTTCTTCATCAAAACGACGATTCCAGCTTCTTGATGCTTGTTTCAATCCATAGATTGATTTCTTTAACTTGCATACTTTATTAGGATGCTTAGGATAGACAAAACCTTCAGGCTGATCCATATAGACATCTTCCTCAAGATATCCATTTAGAAAAGCGGTTTTGACATCCATTTGCCATATCTCATAGTCATAATATGCGGCTATGGCAAATAATATCCTAATAGACTTTAGCATTGCCACAGGCGAAAAAGTTTCATCATAATCGACCCCTCGAGTTTGAGTGAAACCTTTTGCTACAAGTCTAGCTTTATAAGTACTCAAGTTTCCATGCATATCGTGTTTCAATTTGAACACCCACTTACTTCCAACTACTTTGAATTAGGAGGTTCAACAACCAATTCCCAAACTTGGTTGTCATACATGGATTGCATCTCAGCGTTCATGGCCTCTAGCCATTTGTCCAAATCTGATTTGGACATAGCATCATGGTAGGTGGTAGGTTCATCAGAAACTACCATGTAGCATTCATCCACGAGAAATCCATATCTCTCAGGTGGATAAGTAGCTCTACCAGATCTACGAACGTTTTGTGTGTCTTGATCAACCCTTTGATCATCTTCAACAACCTTTTGTTGAATGCTAGTGTCACCCAAGTATGTATCTGTCAGTGGTTCTTGATCTTCTTCAAGTTCCACTGTTCTGGAACTAGTTCCTTCCATAAGGAATTTAGTTTCCAAGAACTCAGCCTTTCGAGCAACAAATACATTTTGCTCATTAGGATTGTAGAAATAATATCCCAAATCATCTTTGGGATATCCTACAAAGATACACTTAGTGGATCGGGGCTCTAATTTGTTTGAGGCATCATGTCTTACATAAGCCTCACAACCCCATACCTTTAAATATGACAAAGATGGAACTCTTCCATGCCATATTTCAAAAGGTGTTTTCTCCACTTTCTTGGTGGGAGCCATATTTAAAATTCGGGCAGCAGAGATTATGGCATATCCCCAAAATGATAGAGGTAGTGAGCTTTTACTCATCATGGAACGAACCATATCTAATAGAGTTCGATTCCTCCTTTCAGACACACCATTATGTTGTGGTGTTCCAGGTGGAGTTAGTTGTGAGACAATCCCACAACTTCTAAGATGATCTTGAAAAGCATCACTTAGGTATTCACCTCCTCTATCAGAACGAAGAATTTTAATTGTCTTACTGAGTTGGTTTTCTACTTCATTCTTGAAAATTTTGAACGTTTCAAAAGCTTCACTCTTATGTTTTAATAAGTATACATAACCGTAACGACTATAGTCATCGGTGAATGTAATGAAGTATCTTTCACCATTCCTAGTCATTGGCTTAAAAGGACCACATACATCCGAATGTATGATACCTAATAAATCTTTTGCCCTTTCATTAGTGCCTTTGAAAGGTGCTTTAGTCATCTTGCCTTGTAAACAAGATTCACATACATTAAATGAATCATTTGATTTTGTTTTCAAAAGACCATTCTTTTGAAGTGTTAGTATGCGATTCTTATTTATATGGCCAAGACGACAATGCCAAATATAGGTTTCACTTAAATCTAATTTAAGTTTCTTGGTGGTAGCTTGGTACATTGAGTTATCATTTGTTTGGCTTTCATGAACTAATTCATAAATACCATTTAAAGGCATAGCTTTAAAATAAAATACATCATTCATAGAAACATGGATATTATTGTTAACAAAATTAAAATCATATCCAACATGTCTTAAACGGGAAACAGAAATAATACTCCTAGTCAAACTAGGTGCATACAAAACATTGTTTAATACAATTTCCAAACCATTTGGAAGTTTTAAAAGATAGTCTCCTTGGGCTTCAACATGCACCAATGCACCATTGCCCATAAAGAGACTAATGTCCCCTTCTTGATGTGCTTCTTTCTTATGAACCCTTGTAACATATTACAAATATGAGTTCCACATCCGGTATCCAATACCCATATGTAAGAAAAAACTGTATTAAGCTCAATATATATCATAAATATTGTACCTGAGGTTTGCCCTGCATCCCTCTTAGCTTTTAACTCTTTGAGATAGGTTGGACAATTACGTTTCCAATGTCCTACCTCCCCACACTCAAGCATGGGTCATTGACAGCAACCTTTTGCTTCTTCGCTTTTGGGTATCCATTTTTCCCTTTCCTTTGCCTTTAAAATTCCCTTTGTGTTACCCTTTCCCTTAGCAACATTTGCCTTGGGTCCGGAGTAAGCCCTTTTATTTCCGCCTTCATTGATCATGAGAACGGGTTGAACTTTTCCTCCCATACTAGCCTCGGCCGTTTTGAGCATCCCATGAAGCTCGGAAACGGTCTTGTCCCATCCATTCATGTTATAATTTAACACGAAAGTTTCAAATCTCTTAGATAATGAGTTAAGGATCATATCCGTAGCTAACTCATGAGACGGGACAATTAAGCCTTTCGAGGCGATCAATGTAGCTTTTCATTTTAAGAACATATGTTGAGACGGGTTGCGAATCATCCATGCGACATGCATGAAGCGCTCGAACCGTTTCGAAGCGTTCAACCCTTGCCTTTTGTTGGAACATTTCCTTGAGTTGGGTAATCATGTCGTATGCCCCATGGTGCTCGAACTCCTTTGGAGTTCGGGAGTCATACTCGCTAGCATTATGCAACTAACTTGCACGGAGTCCTCGACATATTTAGCCCAATCATTATAGGCTTCAACATCAGTTTCTTCGGGCTCATCAGGAATAGGATCGTCTAACACATAGGATTTCTTTTCGTGCCTAAGAACAATTCTTAGGTTACGAAACCAATCCACAAAGTTGTTTTGGTTTAGACGATCCTTTTCAAGGATGGATCTTAGTGAAAAATTATGGACGTTTGGGTTGGGGTTAATTGCATTGTTAGCGGCCATCTACAAGATTAACAAAGTTCTTTATTAGTATTTTCGATATCAAATATAAATTTTAATTGTTAATACCCTTTTATGTCTCATAGACAATTAATAATTAAAACCTAGAATCCAACGTTACATTTAGATGATGGTTAGGTGACCTTTATCCCATGATCTAAATTAACAAGGTAGTCAACGTTTGACAATTGCAACACTTTACAATTTCTAGTGGTATGGGACCGGTTTAATATCTTATATTAAGTTGGCATGTTTAATCCCATCAACGCCTTTGGTTACCATGCTTCGGTGACCCTAATCACATGGCTTCCAAATCAAGTTGTCCTACTTATACACACATGTAAATTTATCTTATACTAGTGGTTAGGTGACCTTTATCCCATAAGTACAATAAATTTACCTTAACTTATAAGTTCCCTCAAAGTAGTTAGGTGACCTTTATCCTACAAAGAGTTCCCAAATAATTAAGTGTTGTATAAAAGGATGACGTTTAACTTGTTTTAAAGGGTCGTTTGAGTTTTTATATTCTAGTTAAAAACTATGTACCATAATGAACTTTGAAATCCAAATTTCAAGGTTCTTTTATAAAATCCATTTTTATAATTGTGACCATTAACTTTTAATAAAAACCCATTTTAATTTACCAAGTTAATGTCAATATTAAAACCAATTTTAATCTTTTATGTAGTCATCAAGTTTGTTGGTTTTGAGCATCCATATGACAAAATAAACAAACAACCACACAAATATAATAAGTGCACAACATTAGCCAACTATTTTGACCACACTTGTTAGCCGAAACAAGTGGGCCAAAAGGTCTCAACCTAAGGGACAAAGTAATACAAAATATTGTGTTAGTTGAGCTCCCACTTGATCTTGCATCCAAATGCTTCAAGTAACCTTTTGTGATGTGATTTGACAATTTTCTTCATTTTGATAACCCACTGCGCCGCAGTGGGTCTAATATACTCCGACTGCGCCGCAGTGGTAAGTCACTGGTCTCGGCTGCATTATCCCCCACTGCGCCGCAGTGGGTTTGACATATTCCCACTGCGCCGCAGTGGGAACTTACTGGTCATCTAGGCCTCCAACTTTTAGCCCCAAACCTTTTGATGCCTTCTTGGAGATTACATTTATTAGAAAAATGCAACTAATCTACTTATTACATACCAAATGAAATAAATAGATTACATAACCAAATGAATGAATAAAATCCTATTTAACTATTACAACCATTGAATAATTAAACAAACACATCCACACATCACAAACATTCACAAGGTCTCTTGGCTAAGTTGTGACACTAAAATACACAAGAAAAAAAGGAACCTCCTTTTGTGTATTAATTTCGGCCATAACCAAAATGGCCAAAACATGGATTTTGTCCAAACAAAATATCAACTTTTGATGTATGTATCCATATAACCGGCTCTAGATGCCATTGTTGGGATTTTTGGGTTTTTATCAAAGTAATATTATCCTTATAATATTAAAACGCAGCGAAAATTGAACCATTTCAATATGTTGGTATAGTTAAATTCAAAGTTTAACTTATAAAATAAAACCCATAAGGATATTTATTAATTTTTTTCATGTCATTGCCAGCTTTACTTACATTTGTGTACCAAAAAACAAACGTTATATTTTCTCTTACAAATAAAGTTCTTTTATTCATTTAAATCTAGATTCTAACTTTTTTAGAATCAAATTTTGATTTTATGCCCGATTAACATAATTTGAATACGTCAATGAATTACTAGTTAAGGTTATACATGATAGGTGGTACATATGATTGGGCGTCCCAACCTAAAAACACTTCCTTATTGGGGTAGTATAAGCGGATAGTACTTAGGAAAAACATCAATCAGAAGAGGCTATATCGTATTTTTACATTTAACTATATTTGTTTCCTATCGTGATAAATACTCAAGAGTAATTGTATCTGTCTATATCTTTGATAAAAACTTCTGAGGTGACATGGGTTGCTAAAGACTGAACCTCCATTTTGTGATTCAACATAATATCCTGCCTTTCTTAAGACTCAACCACCACTTATGTTGAAACTTTATCAGTTTTTAAAGTTCTAGCATATCTATTAAGATCTACCTTTGTTAGCTTGTTTTTTGGGTTTTCAATTTACTCCGGTCTTGTTGGAAACTTCGACTACAATAAGCAGCAGCATCCTCTTACATTTCAGTAGATTCTGTGAAGAGATACCAAGGTGGGTAATTTGTTTTTACCTTAATTGAAAGGCATGTTAAATGCTAAACATCCTCTACTTGGAATGTGGGCAGTTCGACTGATTGGGTAATGGGTCAATACAAGTAGTTTTGGAACATATCAAGGTTGGTTATCCAAGACATTCTTTTGTTAACAAAAACTATGTTAATAAAGGGGGTTTTGTTTAAAATTATCACGAAAACCCAACTATATAATTAACACAATGAACTGTATAACGTCGGAAGTAATGGCCAACATGCTACCTACATGGTTGTAAAATAGGTAATGTTGCATGTATCTGTAAAATGAATAGTGCCTTGCATTTTTCTTACAATTTTCGTTACCAAGTTAAAAAATTTGGATAATAACAGTGATATATACTATTATGTGGTATCCACTTGACTATCACTATAACTCTGCTTTTGATCTTGACTACATATGAGTAACGAGAATCTGTGAATCAAGAGCGCTCATGAGAAGGTTACACCAAATAAAGTAGCAACAATAGTACTAACGGACCGAAAGCTCCTAAAATCAAGGTGATGCATGTACAACAATATGGGTTCCTACTGTTTTATTATTAAGGTTTGTTATACAATAGCCATTCTATTTTTTGTTTCATATTCTATATGTCTTGGTGCAGTATGCTTATATTTTGATGCTCATGTGTTTATAGTTAAAGTTGTTGGAACCACGTTAGTGTGACCGTCACTGATCATCTATCATTCCTGATATGATAATTGACGATAACTGAAATCCCTATGTCTAGTAATATATGATGGGCGTATTTACTCTTAAAGACGTAGTATAGGGTTTCCCATTAGGTGATTGTAACTAAGAGGACTAATGGTGCACACATTAAACACCAAAGGGGTTTAAAGTGTAAATACTCTCCTTATATATAGAGAGTCATTAACCCTAAGTTAAGGTTAATCCCTACACATAATACACCCTAATTTTCGTGTGTTTTCTTTTCTCTAATTCGTGCATAACATTATAGCCGAATTACTCATCCCATTATTAATCAATCATCTTGTTTTGGGAACCCGAAACCAATGGCAATTATGTTTAATGCCTTTACAGGTTCCACAGGATCATCTGGGATGTCTTATCACTCGAATCGAATCATGTTTATTCCAACATGTGGTATCAGAGCCTCGTTACAATCGATCCGTCATGATTTGGTTCGAACTAGAGGGATTTTTTCGCGATCTAAAAATTGCAGAAGACGAAACTCGTGCTGACGTCACACGAACTTCGTGCTGATGTCATCACGAACTTATGTATACTTCGTGCTGACGTCATCATGGCTTCTGCAGCTCTTCGCGCTTACGTCATCATGAATTCGCGCTTACGTTATCGCGAACTCACGCTTACGTCACCACGAACTTCAGCTTAATTTCATACATAAATTACTGAAAACTCGTGCTTACGTCATCACGAGTTTATGACACCTTCGTGCTGACATCATCATGACTTTATGATATTTTCATGCTTACGAGTTCACGACTTACTGATATCTTTGTGCCTATGTCATCATGACTTATTGATGTCTTCGTGCTTACATTATCACGAACTATTACCTAACTTTTACCTTATAATTTTGTGGTTCTGCCCCTTGGACCCCACCAGGGGCTGCCGCCCCTTGGACCCCGCTTCCAGGGGCGCTGCCCCCGGAACCCCGTAACCTTTGGGGGCTTCGCACTAATGTACATGGTTTTATCATTTGTGCCCAAAGGTCAAATGTGATTCTCATGTTGCGTTCTTTTCCTTTTGCATAATGAACACTAAGTGTATTGATTCTGCCCAAAGGTGATTTAATATACTTTGTGTGCTAAAAGGACTATATTCATGCATAATATAGACGATTCTTAATTTTGTGCCCAAAGATCAAAAGATAAGCGTTGTGTTGCATGACCCTAATGCTCATGTGTTACTTAGATGTTAGTTACTTCTGCCCAAAGTGATGTAACATCTAAGTAGAGCCTTATTTTAGCTTATTGTTTTGGTGTTTACAATAGGCTTACTTATCACTAGCTTCATTACTATAATAATGGTCTTTGTCTCATTACTTTTAGGAACATTAATATTAGCCCTTTTGTATTTTAGGCATTATTTTAGTTCCATTATTTTAAGAGACATTACTTAGTCTGCCTTAGATATCTAATTATGTCATGATGAGGAACATTATTATTAGGCCTACTTATTTTAGGCATTACTCTAGTTCCATTACTATTAGACATTAGTTAGTTTGCCTTAGATAGCTAATCATGTCACTATAACTTCATTACTATTAGGCCTATTTATTTTAGGCATTACTATTATAATCTTCTATTGCTAGTATCATAAATCAATATCCTCTTTATTTCCACTGTAGTACCTAACTTAGGCACTAAGCCACTTACTGATGCAAAACTTTGCTTCATGAAAGGATTAATTACCTCTAACTCTGGAGATGCTAGACCTTGACTATGTTATTCGCCATAATGGACCCACTGCTATTACTGCTAACTCTTTTGCAGCTCAAAAAGCGAATTTTAAGAAAGTGGGATAGGGCGAATCGTTTGTCACTAATGATGGTCAGGAACTTCATCAATCATAGTATCCAAGGGAATGTATAAGGCGTTTGTAAGTAGCTTAAAATACAAAGGAAATAGCAGTATTTGTGAACACATAATGTAGATGACTGACATGACTCATAAGCTTAAGAGTCCTAAAATGGAAGTCTTTGACAATTTTCTTGTGCATTTTATAATGACCTCATTGCCTGCTCATTTCGACACCTTCAAAATTAACTATAGCGCTATGAAGGATAAATAGTCGATGAGTGAACTAATCGCAATGTGTGTGCAAGAAAATGGTCGCCTTAACTTGGGCGAACCTGAAGTTGTTCACCTTACTACCACTGCTAATTCCATTAAGAGGAAGGATAATAACAGTAATAAGACTGCAATTAAAGTTCAAAAGGCTAATCAGGGTGCTATTGCCTCTAGCTTTAAGTCCTTGACGAGCAATCCTAACTGCAAATTATGATTGTGCCCAGATTGCCCTAAAATCAAGGAGTAACTAGCTGAGAAAGGTAACTTACTTTATGTAATGTTTGATTTATTTACGTTTGATGTATCTATTAATACATGTGCGAGTGATTTTAGTTCTATGGTTCATGTCATCAATTCTATACGAGGATTCCATGCAATCTAGAAACTATCAAATGACCAGAGAAAGCTTAGAGTTGGAAGGGTCGATCTCTTATATGTCGAAACCATGGAGACTTATGATTTACATATAAACACTGGAAAGTATATTAGACTAGTAGATACCTTATGTGTACCGAGAATATCTCGGAACCTTGTATCTGTTTTTCTATTCTAAGACCTTGAAGGTTATGTAATAATTCATGGTTACGACCAGATTGCCATTATTCATAATAATGAATTCCTTGGTCCTAGTTTCTTGAATGGATTGTTGTATAAGTTAGAACTAGATCATAATGTATCACAGTCTTTATTGTCTCCTAATATTGATGACATAACTAAAACAAAGACAAAATCACCTAAATAATTAGAGAATTCCTCAATAATGTGGCATAAACATCTTGGTCACATCTCACGAGTTCGCATGATACGACTCATAAATGATGAAATATTACATTCTCTTGACTTTAGTGATTTTGAAACATGTATTCAGTGCCTCAAAGTAAAAATGGCTAAAGGGATTAAGAAAGGAGCAACTAGAATTTCCAACTTGTTGGAAATAATTTACTCTGATGTTAGTAGCCCCTATCCCGCATCCATTAGAAATACATCATTTATTACATTCATTAATGATTACTCGCGTTATATGCACCTATATCTGATCTGAACCCTTAGAGACTTTTATTGATCTTAAAACCTTTGGTTTTAAACCAACTTGATCGTAATCTATAAAAGTTGTGAGGTCAGATAGAGGAGGTAAGTATTATGGTAGACATACTGATATTGGTCAAGCTCATGCTTCTTTCCATAACTTTTGAAAGGAACATGGCATAATAAACCAATACACCATGCAGGTTCTCCTCAACGAAATGATGTTGCTAAAAGGAGAAATAGAACCTTAATGGACATGGTGAAAAGTATGTTTGTCAACACTAACTTACCTATTTTCCTTTGGACTGAGGCCTTAAAACAGCTTTTCATATACTCAATAAGAATTCCAGTAGAATATGTCCCTAAGACTTCTGGACAGAAAGGAAATTGAGTCTGAAATATATGAAAGTATGAGGTTGTCTTGCCGAAACATAAGTTTATAAACTTAAAGAAACTGGATCCTAAATCCCTTATATGTTTCTTTATCGGTTATTAGTTTTACCGTCTTTCCTACACTACTAGAATTATTGACACTTTTCTAGAGAACTAAGAGATCAGTGGGAGCACGACAAATCATAACTTAAGATTTGCAAGAAGTACAAGAAGCGGGGGGAACCACTCGTCAGTTATTATTACTCCTCCGATAACTCCTCTTGTACCCAACACTGCTCATAATATCACTGATCCACCTTCTCCTAATCAAAATCCTAATTCTCCTAATCAGGATACTACTAATGATAAAGCATCTTATTAATAATTCTTCTAATCAGGATACTACTAATGATAAAGCATCTTATTAATAATGCTAAAGCAAAGCATCTTACTACTAATGTTAAAACATCTTCCTAACTGAAGTTGAGGACGTTGGAAAGCTTACTGATCCTATTCCTTATTAAGAAGCCATTAATAGCGATCAGGCCACTTAGTGGAATAAAGTCATGATTTAAGAGCTTAATTCTATGTAGCATAATGACGTTTGGGACTTGGTTGAATTTCCTGAAGAATCCAAACCTGTAGGTTGTAAATGGATATTCAAAACCAAATTAGACCCGAATGGAAACGTCGAACGCTATAAGGCCAAACTGGTTGCGAAGGGCTTTACTCAAAAGGAAGGAATCGATTATCAAGAGACCTTTTCTTCTGTCTCATAAAAATTCCTTAAGGATCATCATGGCATTCGTAGCTCATTATGATTTAGAGTTACATCATATGGATGTCAAGACCACTTTCCTTTCCTGAATGGAAACTTGCGATAAGACGATACCATGTGAACCTGAAATTGCAGAAGGTAAAGAGCACATGGTTCTGCAAGTTGAATAAGTCCATATACGGGTTGAAGCAAGCATCACTAAAATGGTACCTTAAGTTTAATGAAGTCATAAAAGGACAAGACTTCCTAAAGAATCAAGTGGATTAATGCACCTATCTCAAGATCAGTGGGAGTAAACTTACAATCCTTGTTTTGCACGTGGATGATATTATACTTGCAAGTAATAACTTGGATATGTTGCGTGAGTTGAAGCGTTTATTTTTCGCATAATGTCGACATAAAAGATCTCGGTGATGCCTCTTATGTAAAAGGTATCAAAATACATCGAGATAGGCGTAATGATGTTCTGAGTCTTTCTCAAAAGGCTTATATTGAACACATCTTAGAACGTCATAACATGCAACACTACACACCCACTATAGCTCTAGTAGTAAAAGGAGACGTATGTGATTGTTTCCATAGTCCGAACATTGAGATTAAAAAGAGCAAATGAGGATGATACCTTACTCATAAGTAGTTGGGAGCATTATGTACGCTCAGGTCCGTACTTGTTCAGATATCGCTTATATCGCCGGTATGCTTGGGAGTTACTTATCTAATCCCGAATTAGCACACTGGAAAGCGGTTAAAAGGTTCTACGATATCCGCTAAGGACCAAAGACTACACATTACTTATAGAAGAGGTGACAACTTAGAAGTAGTAGGTTGTTCTTATTCCGATAAGAAATCTACTTCTGAATATACTTTTATGATTAGCTGGCAAATCTATCTCTTTACGGAGTCATAAATAAAAATTGGCTGCAACGTCTACCATGACGGCTGAACGTTCATAATTTCATGTTATGAGATGTTGTTAAAGAACCTGGTCAGTGGACTCAAAGTCGTCAACTTTATTACTAGATCATTGAAGCTTTACTGTGATAACTCAGCTACCGTAACTTTTTTGAACAATAACAGTTCAACTGGCGCTGAGATGTATCTCGATACAAAGTATATGTTTTGTGAACAGATTGAGGAAAATGTTCTTTGTATTGAGTGCATAAGTACACATAATATGCTAATGGATCCAATGACCGAAGGTCTTCCTCCTAAAATCTTCGTAGGACACGTTTCGAAGATGAGGGTTACTTAAAGACTTATTATGATAGGATGTTGTACTTATTGGTCATTATTATTACTTTAATAAAAATTTTCCTCCTTATTCAAGTTTTGTTTGTCTATTAGTTACACTTAGAGCTCATAATAGTGTATAGACATTATATAACAAAATTTGTCTTAGTCAATTGATCATTGCTTATTAGTTTTAAATTTGAGTCATAGTTTGACTAGTGGGGGTCCTGAGTTGATGTTCTTCTCTACGACTGTACTTATTGGCTATGATTTCAGTTTAAAACAAAATGAGTATTATCCCGGCCGGACTTACTGAATACTCATAGATAAATGATCGCTTGGTCAAGTGGGAGAATGTTGGAACCACGTTAGTGTGACCGTCACTGATCATCTATCATTCCTGATATGATAATTGACAGTAACTGAAATCCCTATGTCTAAGTAAATATATGATGGACGTATTTACTCTTAAAGACGTAGTATAGGGTTTCCCATTAGGTGATTGTAACTAAGAGGACTAATGGTGCACACATTAAACACCAAAGGGGTTTAAAGTGTAAATAATCTCCTTATATATAGAGAGTCATTAACCCTAAGTTAAGGTTAATCCCTACACATAATACACCCTAATTTTCGTGTGTTTTCTCTTCTCTAATTCGTGCATAACATTATAGCCGAATTACTCATCCCATTATTAATCAATCATCTTGTTTTGGGAACCCGAAACCAATGGCAATTATGTTTAATGTCTTTACAGGTTCCATTGGATCATCTGGGATGTCTTATCACTCGAATCGAATCATGTTTATTCCAACAAAAGTAAGTTTTAGGTGTGGTCTTTTCCTGTGATAACATTTTATAGTTTGGTCATGTCATTTGATATTTGTTTTTTTTTGTTACATTTGTGTTGTTGAATTATACTCTTCATGTCCATTAATGTTTGGTTGAGATGTATCAAATCAACCTATACACATGATCTAATTTCACTTCTGTTTATGTATGGAATTTCTTCCACCATTATATATTCTTAATTAGACCATTAGCTATTGTCTCTTTCATATTGCCAATCAACAATAATTTCTTGATGTAATCCTCAAGACCTTTAGTTTTCAATGTTTTTAAGGCCACTGTATCTATGTTCTTGCTAATCTGATGTATTTAGTTACTCTCTCTTGATAAGATATTTATGTCTGACCAACCCATTTCAATGTTTTTTACTAATTGAATGTTGGTGTTTTTAATTTTCACCTATTTCCTATACAAGTTGATGTTTTGAAACAATATATGATCATATTTACGAATCTCAATAACGAGCCTCTATAATCATGCGCATGGTATCGATTTCAGTGGGCCGTGCAATGGCCAACATAGAAACTCACGTGATGTATATATTCAAAATCAATGAATGTACAAACAAGTTGTAGATGTTGTGTTATCCATAAAGCGTGTCACGTCTAAAAGTTTTTGTCATGAACAAGCGTCGGTGGATCAACTTGGTTGGTTGGGTTTACAATTACTTAATATTATTTCTTTACTCTATAGCCGACCGAACAATCAAATTTTTTACCGATGGTAATGGTCTAAATAAGGGTACATTGAATTTTAAAAACAAACTATGTGGCATGTTTTAGGATGTAAAAGACACTATAGAATCCAACATGGCATCCCCAAATTTTTTTGGACTAGCGGTTACTTTGAATTACAATTAGAATGAACTTGAATCACACATGCGTTTACATTCGATTTGTACGATTAGTTATATGGTAGTTATCAGTCTTTTCAATCCTCTCAGATACTATGTTTGGCAAGAAGCTTTTTGGAGCTTTAAGCTTTAAGTTTTTAACAAAAAGCTCCTATGACATTGTATGTTTGACACAAAAGCTTCGAGGTGGGGCTGTGGCTAGGGGATAAGCTGGAGCTTGAAAATAGGAGTAGGGGCTGAGACACTACAATAAAGCGCTTATTTGTACACACTTTTCTAGATATATACTCACGATAAAAAGCGTATGTAACTTTGTTGTTCACGGTCACACAAACCGTGGACAAAAGAGGCGTTACAAAATTATATAGATAGTCCACTGTATTTTTTGTAGACATATTATGAATTGTTTACACTGTTTACCGTGAGCAAATTTTAAATTGTTCACGGTTTTTACCGTGGACAATGTTTGGAAATATACACTAAAATTAGCATGGAGAATAATTAAATTGCTACTAAAATTAGCGTGAACAATATTTGAAGTTGCACAGAAATTGACGTGCACAAATTTTTGAGTTTTTACAAAGAATAGCGTGATCAAATTTTTTGAAATGCTACAAGAATTAGCGTGGACTATTGGTGCACAAAAGTGAGGTATCTATACAGCTCATACGTACATACAAAAAACAACATATTTCCAAAATGGATTTCAGAAATTAAAAGACTTCATAGAAACTCCTGGGTTATACATTCATGAGCTCAAATGTACATTCATATTTCATTCACATATAAAAGACTTTATAGAAACTTCTAGGTTATATATTCACTATTTCATTACATATTCCATTGACAGAACATTCATATTTCATTCACATCTTTGGGTCCCTTAACAGTACCTGAAAAAAGAAGAAAAAAAATGTATCAAAATACAACTCTATGCTACCCATCAGGAGGATCCCAATAGAATAATTCCCACTCGGACAATGCTTTAATCATAAAATATGCATAGAGACGGTTCTAATTCCAATTAACAATAGTGCATCTACTTCCCTTGTAGTTCTAGTAAAGAAAAAAAAAGCATAGGCTGACAGATGTTTGTCAATATATAATAGAGATATATTATACCTTTTAAAACACAAATATTGGAGCACATTCATAAATGATCTTGATGTAATGCACGAGAAGATGTCTGGAGAAAAAATATGGCAATTATAGTAAGAAACATAATTAACCTACAAATATATGTATAAATATAAATGGTTTAAGTCGTAACCTGTGGTGTTGTGGACATACGTGCCCCATAGAAGTCAGAAAAAGCAGTCCTAAAGAGTCGAAGCTCTGCAGTACAATCATCGATACTTTGCTGCATAATCAACATTTGCTTACTCTGACTTTCTATATTCCTACTCTGAGTTTCAATCTGTTCCCTTTGAGATTCAATTTGCTTACTTAGTGTCAACTTTATCCAACAGGAATCTGTTTTCATTTGCTATATTTTTGCCTCTTAACTTTCTTAAATCAAAACCAAACTTAGTTACTTGCGATCTTTTCACTCCAGCTCCATAACCAGTAGGCCGTCCACGCTTACTTGGCCCCCTTAATTCTTGCATAACTTCCCTTACAATTTCTGATTGCTTTTCAGAATCAATAGAGTCACTGCCGACCTCTAATACCTTTCTAGCAATTCCTTCTTGTGCTCGATCCTATAACAGTAAATGTGATGGCAGGTTTATGAAGTAAGCTTTTAATATTAAAGCATGCTAAACTAGTGGTATTAAACTGAAATAAAAAGGTTTGATAATTTACATACCAAAAGTTGTCTTGACGCGTGTCTAGCATACAACCCATTTTTCATTAAATGAGAATTTCTAAAGAACTCAACATCATTTGCTTCTCTTCCTTTAATAACCAACTGCAGATTTAACAAGTAACATACATGTTTCAAGCCCGACTTATAAAACTCGATCCAATTTCAAATCATCAAGTAAACTTTTGCCATATACTAATATATAAAGTACAAAGATATTCTAAAAAAAACAAGGTTTGAAGACTCACGAATTCATCTTTTTTCCGTGCAAAACTAACAGCACCAGTGCTGTGATGATGAAGTTTGCTATCTCTTGCATCCTTTCCATATTTCGACAGTTTCTGCTTTAGCACACAACCCTTTGAAAAATGAGCAAAAATCAGATACCACTTTAACTACTTCAGATTGTGGTCTTGACAACATGGAAACCCTTAAAGCAATCGGCAAAATATCTTGCATTAAAATGTGACCATCATGATTCTTGAGGTTAGAAAGCTTAAGATCTTTCAAGCTTACACACCTTGAAATATTTGAAGCATATCCATCAGGAACTTTAAAGAAATTTTAACACTCGTAAAAAGTTGGACTTCTCTACACTAGACATAGTGTAACATGCAGGGGGTAAGTATGGTTTCTTGTTAGGACGATCTATAAGGTGGAGGTCATGCCTTATACCCCATTCCATGAGATCCTTACGAGTGTTTTCATTGTCTTTAGTCTTCCCATCCATGTTTAGAAAAGTGCCAAGCAGATTATCACACACGTTCTTCTCGATATGCATCACATCTAAGTTATGTCTTAGCAGGTTATACTCCCAGTAAGGCAAATCAAAGAATATGCTCCTTTTTTACCACAATTGGTTCTCTCCATCAACATTTTCTTTTATGAAATTCAATGTATGTTCAAATGTACTTAAAACCTCTAATAACATTCCAAAAGCCTTATTTGATATGCCACCAATACATTTGACATGATGCAAGTGTAAAGTGAAAGATAAATTTGTATATTTGCAACCAGAATAAAGTTCATTATCACATTCTTCTAACAACCTCTTATAAGTTATATTCTCTTCCTCATGTTCAATTCTTTTGGCAGACTCACCTTCAAAAGTTGAATCCATTACTTCTTCGCCATTTAAAGGCATAGAACTAACACCTAAGGCATCACGAATTAAACCTCTTATGTCATCTTGAGAAAAAACAGTTTCTCGACTAATACCAGACTCTAATAGTTCTGAAGGTATAACATGCTCCCCATGAAATGTCCATGTCGTATACCCCGGCAAAAAGCCATAACGCAATATGTGGGCATGTACACTATTAATCGCCAATAATTTACAATTACAACATCTAGGACATGGACATACAATCGATCCTCTTATAGCTCTAACACTAGCAAAATTGATAAACTGCTCGACTCCGTTTTTGAAAATGTTGCTTGCTATCGGAGCCGTAATCCAACTTTTATCCATATTTAAGTATACCTAAAAATTATAGTAATAAAAAAGATATAGATACAGAATATTGAAGCTGAGATAAAATTATAGAAACCTATAGATACAGAATATTGAAGCTGATATAGAATTATAGAAACCTATAGATACAAAAAGAGATAACAAAGTAGACCTATAGATACATAAATAGATAAATACATATATAGATAGATACAGAAATCGATAGATACAAACCAGAGAAAAAATTGCAGCAGCGGCAACAGGAGTGACAGAGAAGGAAACTACAATGGCGATTGGAGTAACAATGATTGACGACGATTGGAGTAACAACGGCGATCAGCAACGATTGGTGGCGATTGGAGTAACAGTGGCGATCAGCTGCGATTGACGGCAATCAACTGTGATTGGCGGTTAATCAGCCACGATGAAGAAAACCTAGGTGAATGGAGTATTAATAAAATTATAAAAATTATATGGGTGTTCTTAAAATTTCATGCTCTTTCATTATAGATGTCATTCGATATACTTTCGATGAATTTTTAAATCCGAGGGCGGAACCCGTACGGTTAAGGCATTTGGCTATCACACTCTATGACCTATCACACTTTATGACCTATCACCCCCTACCTATCACACTTTATGACCTATCACACTTATGACCTATCACACTTTATGACCTATCACACTTATGACCTATCACACTTATGACCTATCACACTTATGACCTATCACACTTTATGACCTATCACACTTTATGACCTATCACACTTATGACCTATCACACTTTATGACCTATCACACTTATGACCTATCACACTTTATGACCTATCACACTTATGACCTATCACACTTTATGACCTATCACACTTATGACCTATCACACTTTATGACCTATCACACTTATGACCTATCACACTTTATGACCTATCAGGCATTTGGCTATCACACTTTATGACCTATCACCTTATGACCTATCACACTTTATGACCTATCACACTTATGACCTATCACACTTTATGACCTATCACACTTATGACCTATCACACTTATGACCTATCACCTTATGACCTATCACACTTTATGACCTATCACCTTATGACCTATCACACTTATGACCTATCACACTTATGACCTATCACACTTATGACCTATCACACTTTATGACCTATCACACTTATGACCTATCACACTTTATGACCTATCACACTTATGACCTATCACACTTTATGACCTATCACACTTATGACCTATCACACTTTATGACCTATCACACTTATGACCTATCACACTTTATGACCTATCACACTTATGACCTATCACACTTTATGACCTATCACACTATGACCTATCACACTTATGACCTATCACACTTATGACCTATCACCTTATGACCTATCACACTTATGACCTATCACACTTATGACCTATCACACTTTATGACCTATCACACTTATGACCTATCACACTTATGACCTATCACACTTATGACCTATCACACTTATGACCTATCACACTTATGACCTATCACACTTTATGACCTATCACACTTATGACCTATCACACTTTATGACCTATCACACTTATGACCTATCACACTTTATGACCTATCACACTTATGACCTATCACACTTTATGACCTATCACACTTATGACCTATCACACTTTATGACCTATCACACTTATGACCTATCACACTTATGACCTATCACCTTATGACCTATCACACTTTATGACCTATCACACTTATGACCTATCACACTATGACCTATCACACTCTATGACTATCACACTTATGACCTATCACCTTATGACCTATCACACTTATGACCTATCACACTTATGACCTATCACACTTATGACCTATCACACTTATGACCTATCACACTTATGACCTATCACCTTATGACCTATCACACTTTATGACCTATCACACTTATGACTATCACACTTATGACCTATCACACTTATGACCTATCACACTTTATGACCTATCACACTTATGACCTATCACACTATGACCTATCACCTTATGACCTATCACACTTTATGACCTATCACACTTATGACCTATCACACTATGACCTATCCACTCTATGACTATCACACTTATGACCTATCACCTTATGACCTATCACACTTATGACCTATCACACTTATGACCTATCACACTTATGACCTATCACACTTATGACCTATCACACTATGACCTATCACCTTATGACCTATCACACTTTATGACCTATCACACTTATGACTATCACACTTTATGACCTATCACACTTATGACCTATCACACTTATGACCTATCACACTTATGACCTATCACACTTATGACCTATCACACTTATGACCTATCACACTTATGACCTATCACCTTTATGACCTATCACACTTATGACCTATCACACTTTATGACCTATCACACTTATGACCTATCACACTTTATGACCTATCACACTTATGACCTATCACACTTTATGACCTATCACACTTATGACCTATCACACTTTATGACCTATCACCCCTACCATCTCACCGCCGCAACGCACGGATACGTACTCTCGTAAATTGATAAAAGGGGGACGATGTCTTATGCTCCAGGTGATTGTGGGCCTTATTTTTATTTTATAAAATACTATATTAATTTGTATAAAAGAATAAGTCCACCGTTTAATAAAATACTAGTTTGGTTAAATAGTTTAAAAAAAAAAATTTTGATTGATTAAATTATGTCCACGGTTTTTAGAGTGTTTATATAGAAGAATTATAAGTCAACATAATGAAAAAAGCTCACGATTAAGGTAGTGGATTAAAAGACACAAATTTCTTCACAGTTTATAATATAAATTTAAATGAAATATTTGTTCACGGTTTTAATTGTGGGAAATACATTTTTTTTCCACAGAATTTATCGTGGACTTATTTACAACTTTTATTCACGCACATCGATGCGGATATTCTTATAATGACCGTATACAATTTTACAACACAATAAACCGTGAATAATATTTGAAAAATCTACACTCATTAAAACCGTGAATAAATAACCGTGACAAATCATAGTTTTTTTTTGTAGTGAGACTTCTATATCAACCCTTCTCACAACAGTTTTTATTTTAAAGACCTTTCGAGACTTTTAGGATCTTTCTGGAGCTGAGATGTTTGATTTCAAACGAATATCTAATCATGGCTTTAATTTTAAAAGAGACTTATATTTAAAAATTCTGGAAAATTCCGGCTTTAAGCTCCTAAAAGCTTCTTACCGAACAACAATTCATCCATACAGTTCCATACTTTCATGTCCCCTGTTTTCTCATACTCTTCTATCTTCCCTCTTTTATCCAAAACAATCCGTCTTCTCCAAATTATTATGGAATCAGTTTGTGATTATCAAAGACATAAAAAACGAATTAGGTTTTGCATTTGAGCGACAAGGATGATGATTCCAAGGACCTTTATTATGCTATGATTATTTTTGGTGATTATTTAAATTGAGATTTTGCGTGATCAACCTTTTGGCATATCAAACTGTTATTTGTTGTTGTTAATCGTTTACAAACTCCAGAAATTAGATGAATAAGTTTTTGTTTTATCTTGCCTTCGCCCTGTAAGATCCTCACTTTCAATATCAAAGATTACTTGATTTCACATTCTTAATTTTCGTTTGTATTAGAAGTTTACTTAACTTAATTTACCCAGTAGTTACGGTTAGTTTTTGTTTTTAATATATATGGTTTTTTGTTTTTTGTTTATGTTTTGTTTTTTTTTGTGCCAGAAATGCTTATGTGACATGTTATTCAAATTTTGCCAGAATAGTTATTTGGCTGGCGGCTAACGGTGTATAGACGGTTTTTAATCTTCTTATATAATGCCCCTAAGTTTTTTCTTTCTTAAATGTTATTAAGCCTATCTTATTTTGTGAATTTCGGGTTTTTTATGTGTATATAAAGTTTGGGTTTTTATGTTTAGAAATTGGCTTTTTTGATTATTGGTTGTTGATTTTTAGGTTATTATCGATGTGGCGCTGCTTATCTTACGATGGGAAATTTTGAAGAAGCAGTTGAAGATTTCTAGCAGGTTTCTGTCACTATTCACTTATGAAATTATGTTTATATGGGAAAAGTCATTCATCGACCTACCATTGTGGATGCCCCAAGTGATAAGATGTATTAGATTATGTTTTTACATGTTTCACTATTGGTTTGTTGCTTTTTCCAAAGCTACTAACTCAATGTTCGTATAGCCAAAATTTAATTGTCTATGAAGTGAAATCCTTGCTTGAAGGACTCACTACAACTTCTTAACATTGTGCTATTTTCGAGTCTTAAAGGTAGTATCCTCCTATTAGCATATGTCTTTACATGGCCCTGCTCTAATAGCATATACGGGTTAGAATTTAGTTCATGGTATGGTAACTTGGTTATATAGTAGCAGGTGAGAATAGAGTTGTTTGCTATCTGTGTTTGTATCATGTTATAAATTTTTGATGGATTATGTCTTTAGCCAAAAATGTTTATATGGTACAATAATACTGTAACATGGTCATTTGTGATATATGCATGTGCGAAACATGGTCATTTGTGATATATCCATACGGGAAAGCATGGTCATTTGTGATATATGCATGTGCGAAACATTACGTAATAATGAAGTGTAATTCTGTAAATTGTCTTTATATACATATTGATTCTTTCGACGTACATTCAAATCAGGCAGCATGTATAACTTCCAAATTCTAGTTTATATGACTAATGTTAGGTCCAGATTTACTGGACTCGCTCCAGACTCGACTACTGGAGCCTTACTGAAGATCTGTCCAGAAACGTGTTCTACTGGACCTACTCCAGACTTGGAATCTGGAGTCCCTCTGAAGATTTGTTCAGAAATAATGGAAGACCAGTGAGCAAACACTTGTATAGAAAATCTGGAGTATTCTCCAGATTAGCTCACTGGACTTCACCCCAGTCCAGATCTACTCTACTGAAGACATTCTCACTGAAGTCAAAGACTGAAGTCATAATAAAGAAGACTGACAAATGGCGGAGTCCACTGGAAGTCTTACCAGATCTGTACACTGGAGGATTGTCAGTGTTCTAGACCTTACAAGTCTGAACACTGATATCGAGGAATTGACTTTTGCCTTTACACACTTTCCAAAGGACATTCCACTTGTTCTTTACCAAAGTTTATACGTGTGTAAAGGTGGTTGGTTAAAAGAATAAAGTCATATTGATGTGACTTTATCCTTGTACCTTAACCAATGCATTTAATGTTCTTGTCGGTTCATTAAATGCATGCAACCATATTTGTACGGCACAAAATTCACTAGTGAATTTTGTTGCCTATAAATACAAAGTCATTTCTTTGTAAAAATTACTTTAAAGCATACATTTAGCATTAGAGTGAATTTGTCTAAATACTCTCGATCTTAAACAGGGATACTTCACAACTTTAAGTATCTCGATCCAAAAGAGTTATTTGACAAATATAGATCATTTGTAATTCATAGGTTGTTAGGATACATACTTATTTGTATTATCTTGATTCCGCACAACCTTGTATTTTATTTAACATCATAAATAAAATACACCTTGAAAAATACATAATGTTCCACTTTACTTGTTTATTGCTTTAAGTCATGTATTACTTTATTTATATACTTGCATTTATATTTAAGTAATACTAGTCCATTCTAGTGATTATTAGACTTGTTGTATTTTACACTTCTGGGTTTAACCATCGTATTTGAGACCTCACATTTGGTATCAGAGCAGAAGGCTAAACATTGCCTAGATCTGCTTCTTTGATGGCCACCCCTGAAAATACACAAGCAAGTTTTAATTTTGGTCCCGATCCTAATGTTAATGTTAATGATCAAAATAATGAACCACCTATTGTTAATAACACTAATCCACCTCCTCCTCCTACTCCTGCTTCTCCACACGTGCATGTGCACTATTCAAATAATCATGTTCCTAAATTCAGTAGGAATAGCGATGAATTTGGTACGTGGAAGGCTAGGATGATATTGCATATCACTGGTATTGAGAGGAACATGATGAAAATCTTAAATGAAGGTCCTTATGTCCCTACATCACCTCTCAATCCCCTTCTTGATCCTTCTGGATCTAGAAGAGGAAGGGAAAAGAGGGAGGAACATTGGTCTGAAGAGGAGAGGAGATTGGTGAATCTAGACACCCTTCTCAAAAACATGATCATCGGGGCCATTCCAGAAACCCTAATTCCCACACTAGTTCTTTTTCCTAGTGCTAAAACCATGTGGGGTGAACTTCTAAACCAGCATGAAGGAGGAGATGACACCATTGTCACCAGAAAGGTCTCCTTAAACAAAAGGTATGGTCATTTTTTGCTCAACCTAATGAGTCTCTCACTGGTACTTACACCAGATTTATGAGTATCATAAACCAGTTGAGAGGTCTCGGGGTTGAAAAAGACAAGGATATACTTCTGGAGAAATTTTGTGATATTCTGCCCACCAAATGGTCTCACATGATCCCGGTCTTACGACAAGGTAAAACTCTGCACACACACACTCTCTCAACTCTTTATGGAGCTTTCAGGTACACTGAAGAAAATCAAGCTCAGAGAGTGGTTGCAGAACAAGATGCTTATAACCATGCCTCCAGTAGTCCTAATGTGGTTAGTCATACTGAACCACAAAGTACAGCACTGATATCTTCTGAGAATGTATTTTCTATGAAGAAGATGGTGTCTGAACTCATGGATTCTGGAGAGTCCAGTCAAATCTCTCCAGACTGTTGTGATGAAACTGATGATGATGACCTTATTGCAATGATTGCTAAAACGTTTAACCGTTTCAAAGCAAGAGCAAATAGGCCATCTGGACAATTTGCATCCAGTTCTTCAACTGATAAGACCAATTTGACATGCTTTAAGTGTGGCAAAAAGGGTAATTTCATGAAAGATTGCAGGTCCAGCCAGTTTGTATCCAAGCCTGGTCCATTATCTTGAAATAATAAGCCTGATGATAGCTATAAATTGAAATATAAAAAGCTTAAGGCCCAGATTGCTCTCATGGCACAACAAATGGAAAACAATAATAAGTGCATGATCGCAACAACTGAAGAGAAGTGGGTTCCTTCTGATGATTCATCTGCTGATGAAGAAGAAGAAAGAGATTGCTGCTACATGGCTCTGGCAGACGAAGAGCACCTGGTGAAGGAGGATGTCACATCTGGACGATGGGTGGACATTGTTATTAAAAAGGTTAGTGATTATGATACTGCAACTGACCAAGAATTAAAACTGGACATAGCTGAAGCTCTTAATTCTGATTTGATATTTGTAGAAACTGTTAGATCTGACTGTGTAAATGGTCTAGAAACAGATTTTTCTGAAATAACTGTTTTAAAATCAAAATTAAAAGAACTTCAAGACATTGAACTGGCATTTCAAGCCCAGGTTCTGGTAACTGAACAATTGATTCAAGAAAAACAAGATCTTGAAGTCATTTTAGAGAAAGAAAAACTGGTGATTAAATCATGGCTAGAAACCAGAAAGCCATATGATGCTGGAGTAAATCAATTTCCTGCTCAAAAACGTGCATATTTAGATGGAAATACTCATGTAGCATCATTAATACCAGAAATCGATCGATTACCAGAGGGGTTCAGGCCCACCACTGTTTATGATGAGCCTGTAACTCCCAAGGCCAATATTTTCCCAGTTCAATCCCCAGAGGTTAAGACTGGAGCATTCCAGATGACTGCTCCAGTTAAAGAGGTTTATCGGAATAACCCTTTGCCTCAGACTAATCCCCTACCTAAGCCTAGAACTGGAAAGGCTAAGGTATCATCTGATGAAAATATTTTGTCCAGGTTAGAGAGCCAGATTCAAATACTGACTCGTCAATTTCAAAGTTTTAATGCAAGATTAAACTTTATTGAGGGTACTTCATCTGGCCCTAGACAAAATACAAAACCTTTTGCAAAAAAAGATAAATCTATTTCTCCAGTTGAGAAAAAGAAAAAGGTTTCAAAACTATCAACCCCAGTGGTCTTTTCAACTAAGACCACTGTTGAAGAAAGTGAACTAAACCAGATTGCCCTAGGGACCTATAAGGGAGGGTCCAGTGAACCCATCAGTCGATGGGTTCCCAAATCTAACTGATAATATATGGTGGATGTGCAGGGCGATCGAAAGAAATATATCTGGTATCTTGATAGTGCAGCTGGCAGGACGATGACCGGATGTAAGACCCTGCTGGAGGAGTTCACCATTTTTGATGGACCCTCCATTACTTTTGGAAATGATGGTTGTGGAAAGACTGATGGATACGGTGTTCTGAACAATGGACAAGTCAAGTTCAGACGTGTTGCATTTGTGAATGGTTTGAAATATAACCTGATCAGTGTAAGCCAACTATGTGATGATGGCTATCAAGTTTTATTCAATATTGCTCAGGGTATCGTATTCAACAAGGACTGGAAGGTAGTGTTGATTGTTCCCAGAAAAGGGAATGTGTACATGATGGATATGGAAAGCTCTCCTTCAGAGCAGTGTTTCTATACTCAAGCTGATGAAGACACAAACTGGTTATGGCACAAAAGGTTATCCCATTTAAATTTCAAGAATATTAATAAGTTGTCCAGAAAACAACTTGCAGATGGGATACCTTCAGTTTCCTTCAAAAAGGAAAGGCCATGTCCAGGATGTGAGATGGGTAACCAGAAACGTACCAGTTTCAAGACCAGACAGAATTTCAGCATATCTAAACCTCTTCATATGCTTCATATGGACCTCTTTGGTCCAGTGAATGTTCAGACTCGTGCTGGTAAAAGATACACCCTGGTAATAGTAGATGAATTTTCCAGATATTGTTGGGTTATCTTTCTCAGGTCTAAAAGTGAAGCTGCTGCTGAAATCATCAGTCTTATCAAGCAAATTGAGCTCAAGTACAGTCGAAAGGTGTGTCAGTTAAGAAGTGACAATGGAACAGAATTCCAGAATGCAACTCTGGAGTCATTCTGTACTGACACTGGCATCTCCCAGAATTTCTCATCAGCCCGCTCTCCAGAACAGAATGGAGTGGTGGAAAGGAAGAATCGAACGCTGATAGAAGCTGCCAGGAGTATGCTTGCTGAATCTGGTCTGTCTACCAGTTTCTGGGCTGAAACAATTGCTACTGCTTGCCACACCCAGAACCGGTCAGTGTATGTGAAGCGACACAAAAAGACAGCCTATGAAGTCTTAAGAAATAGAAAACCAAATATTGATTATTTTCACGTTTTTGGATGTCTAGTTTACATCCTGAACGACTCCAGTCAGTTAGGCAAATTTGATGCCAAAGCTGATGAAGGGTATTTCTTAGGCTATTCAGCCATTCGCAAGGTCTTCAGAGTCTACAACAAGAGACTGGAGAAGGTCCATGAGTCAATTCATGTCACATTTGATGAATCAAATGCTGCAATCAACAAGAAGCTAGCCCTTGACACTCCCCCAGTATCAGTGTCAGTTGAGAATATACCATAAATGTATTCTTATGAAGAATTCCAAACTGAACCAGTACTTCAAGAAATGCCTTCAAATGAAGAATTTCATGATGCAAATCGTGATTTAAATGACTCAGATGAAGATGCTGAAGTAGTCTGGCAAGATCCTCCTCCTGAAGCAACTCAAGAGGAGACTCAACTGAATTCTTGCACTGATATTGTTGTCAGTAACAATCCTGGTCAGTACTCCAGATGGACAAAAGCTCATCCTATTGATCAGATCATTGGTGACTCCAGTAGAGGAGTTCAGACCAGAAGAGCCTCCAGTAATCAATGCTTATATGTTAGTTTTCTATCATTGATGGAACCTAAGAAGATTGACGAGGCTATGGAAGATCCAAGCTGGGTGACTGCTATGCAAGAAGAGCTTCACCAGTTTGAAAGGAACAAGGTCTGGTATCTGGTTCCTTTCCCAGTTGGAAAGAAAGAACCAATTGGAACAAGATGGGTCTTCAAGAACAAGGTAGATGAAGATGCTGAAGTAGTCTGGCAAGATCCTCCTCCTGAAGCAACTCAAGAGGAGACTCAACTGAATTCTTGCACTGATATTGTTGTCAGTAACAATCCTGGTCAGTACTCCAGATGGACAAAAGCTCATCCTATTGATCAGATCATTGGTGACTCCAGTAGAGGAGTTCAGACCAGAAGAGCCTCCAGTAATCAATGCTTATATGTTAGTTTTCTATCATTGATGGAACCTAAGAAGATTGACGAGGCTATGGAAGATCCAAGCTGGGTGACTGCTATGCAAGAAGAGCTTCACCAGTTTGAAAGGAACAAGGTCTGGTATCTGGTTCCTTTCCCAGTTGGAAAGAAAGAACCAATTGGAACAAGATGGGTCTTCAGGAACAAGGTAGATGAAGATGCTGAAGTAGTCTGGCAAGATCCTCCTCCTGAAGCAACTCCAGAGGAGACTCAACTGAATTCTTGCACTGATATTGTTGTCAGTAACAATCCTGGTCAGTACTCCAGATGGACAAAAGCTCATCCTATTGATCAGATCATTGGTGACTCCAGTAGAGGAGTTCAGACCAGAAGAGCCTCCAGTAATCAATGCTTATATGTTAGTTTTCTATCATTGATGGAACCTAAGAAGATTGACGAGGCTATGGAAGATCCAAGCTGGGTGACTGCTATGCAAGAAGAGCTTCACCAGTTTGAAAGGAACAAGGTCTGGTATCTGGTTCCTTTCCCAGTTGGAAAGAAAGAACCAATTGGAACAAGATGGGTCTTCAGGAACAAGGTAGATGAAGATGGCCACGTAATCAGAAAAGCTGGTAGCACAAGACTAAGGGTAAACAGCAGAAAATGAACGAGAGCGGAGGAAGGATAAAAGGAATGGGAGAGGAGGGGAGTGGAAGAGAGGAGAAAGCTAGAGGAAGGAAGAGAAAATGGACGGAATACAGAGAGAGACAGAAATAAAAACGAGAAAGGCGGAGAGGGACGAGGCGGTAAGTGGCGGTTTGGCCAGCGTAGGGGGTAGAAAGGCATAATCGGAAATGGCGGGAAAGAGAAGACGGCAGTAGAGGGAAATAAAGAGAGGGACAAGAAAAAAGAAAGAGATGGGTGAGGGTGGGAGGCGTAAAAACGGGCGTAAAATAAGGTGGAGAGGGGTGAGAGGGGCTTCCCCTCAGAACTTCTCTTCAGCACTTCGAACGCTGATAGAAGCTGCCAGGAGTATGCTTGCTGAATCTGGTCTGTCTACCAGTTTCTGGGCTGAAACAATTGCTACTGCTTGCCACACCCAGAACCGGTCAGTGTATGTGAAGCGACACAAAAAGACAGCCTATGAAGTCTTAAGAAATAGAAAACCAAATATTGATTATTTTCACGTTTTTGGATGTCTAGTTTACATCCTGAACGACTCCAGTCAGTTAGGCAAATTTGATGCCAAAGCTGATGAAGGGTATTTCTTAGGCTATTCAGCCATTCGCAAGGTCTTCAGAGTCTACAACAAGAGACTGGAGAAGGTCCATGAGTCAATTCATGTCACATTTGATGAATCAAATGCTGCAATCAACAAGAAGCTAGCCCTTGACACTCCCCCAGTAACTCCAATTGTCTTCTGTGAATCTGATCCTATCAACTACAATAAAGAAGATTCAGAAGACACAGTTTCCAGTCATCCTGATCTGGAACCTGTTCAGAAAAAGAAACGCTCCAGTGGTACTCCATTATATCCTTCTATTATTTTCAAACTACCCTCTGAAATTAATATTGGATCAGATGTTCGTACTACTCCCCCAGTATCAGTGTCAGTTGAGAATATACCATAAATGTATTCTTATGAAGAATTCCAAACTGAACCAGTACTTCAAGAAATGCCTTCAAATGAAGAATTTCATGATGCAAATCGTGATTTAAATGACTCAGATGAAGATGCTGAAGTAGTCTGGCAAGATCCTCCTCCTGAAGCAACTCAAGAGGAGACTCAACTGAATTCTTGCACTGATATTGTTGTCAGTAACAATCCTGGTCAGTACTCCAGATGGACAAAAGCTCATCCTATTGATCAGATCATTGGTGACTCCAGTAGAGGAGTTCAGACCAGAAGAGCCTCCAGTAATCAATGCTTATATGTTAGTTTTCTATCATTGATGGAACCTAAGAAGATTGACGAGGCTATGGAAGATCCAAGCTGGGTGACTGCTATGCAAGAAGAGCTTCACCAGTTTGAAAGGAACAAGGTCTGGTATCTGGTTCCTTTCCCAGTTGGAAAGAAAGAACCAATTGGAACAAGATGGGTCTTCAGGAACAAGGTAGATGAAGATGGCCACGTAATCAGAAACAAGGCCAGACTGGTAGCACAAGGCTACTGCTAGTCAGATGTCGATTTTGATGAATCATTTGCTCCAGTGGCTAGACTTGAAGCGATCAGAATATTCTTAGCATTCGCTGCTTATCATCAGTTCAAGGTCTACCAGATGGATGTAAAGAGTGCTTTCTTGAATGGAAAGCTTGAAGAAGAAGTTTATGTCAGACAACCACCAGGTTTCGTTGATGAAAAGCATCCACATTGGGTATATCGTCTGGACAAAGCGCTTTATGGCCTCAGACAAGCCCCACGTGCCTGGTATGACACTCTGACTAAACATTTATTGAAAAATGGTTTCAAAAGAGGTGCAATTGACAATACCTTATTTATTCTTCATGAAAAAGGTAATATGTTAATGGTACAAATTTATGTTGATGATATTATTTTTGGGTCTACTGATGAAAACATGTGCAAGAAATTTTCGAAAATAATGTCAACTGAATATGAAATGAGTTTGATGGGTGAATTAACGTATTTTCTTGGACTCCAGATTAAACAAAACAAAGATGGCATTTTTATTAATCAGGAAAAATATGTTAGAGATCTTTTAAAGAAATATGATATGAACTCTTCACCATCTAAACCTACTCCAATTTCTGCACCACTGACACTGGACTCAGATCCAGATGGTAAACCAGTAAACACCACTGTCTACAGGGGCATGGTTGGTTCACTGATGTATTTAACTGCTAGTAGACCAGATATTATGTTTTCAACATGTTTATGTGCCAGATATCAGTCTAATCCAAAGGAATCTCATATGCTTGCTGTAAAGCGCATACTGAAGTACCTTAAGGGTGTCCCCAGTTTGGGTCTTTGGTATCCCAAAGGCTCAGGCATGGATCTAATGGGTTATTCAGATTCAGATCATGCAGGTTGTAAGATAGACAGGAAATCCACTACTGGTGGATGTCATTTCCTTGGTGGCAAACTGGTCAGCTGGACCAGTAAGAAGCAAACTTCAGTTTCATTGTCCACTGCTGAAGCTGAATACGTGTCTGCAGCCAGTTGTTGTGCTCAGATACTCTGGATGAAGAACCAGTTGCTTGATTATGGTATTAAGTACTCAAAGACCCCAATCTTTTGTGATAATACCAGTGCCATTGCTATCTCGAACAATCCAGTCATGCATTCCAAGACGAAACACATTGATCTCAGGTATCACTTCATTCGTGATCATATTATGAAAAACAACATTGAACTCCATTTTATTCCCACTGACAAACAACTCACTGACATTTTTACTAAACCTCTGGATGTCAAAACTTTTGAATATCTTGTTGGTGAGTTGGGAATGTTAAACCCTTAAATCTGGAACCTTGGTATTGAACGCCATTGTGTACTACTGAGGATCTTTGATTTAAAGATTTATAAATTTATGACTGCTCAGATATTGAACGCCGTTGTGTACTATCTTTGCATTAATAGATTTCTGGATCAACATTCCAGGGGGAAAGACTTGAAAGATATTTTTGCTCTTAAAAATGTTTTAAGTTCAGGGGGAATTTATTAATTTATTTTCTCACTGGACAAAATTATTCAGAAAATATTACTGGTACTTTGTAAATATGTCCCTCTCACTGGTAATTGGACAGGTTGAAGTGCGTGTTTGAGGTGACTTTTGTCTCCTTGTAAATGTGTCCCTCTCATTTGTCTGTATTAGTTGACGTGCATGTTTGAGGTCACCAGTCTCTTTCAAAATGGTTTTCACTGGTACTTTACTGGAGTGTTCCTCCAGTGTACCATCAGTACATGCGTCACTGGACTAATCCACCAGTGATACTGGAGTGTCCAGTCAACCTCTAGATGCACTGAAATGAGTCATAATTTTTTTTAAAATACTTGGTCATTGTGCGTGCCACGTAAGCAAACTTTTTAAAGATATTTATCTTATAATCCTACGTGGCATGTAAAATTTTCAAAGTAATGATGGTATATTTTTACCTTGGGAAGCCAAAAAGTGCAACTTGATACTGTTTGTGGGCTGTAAACCGTCACACATTTATGTGTGATGTGATGTAATTAATGCGGATCTCAGAACCCGATCAAAATTTTATTTGATAATTCAACTTAACCGTTTGAGTTCCACATTCTCTCTCCTATATATACCCACTTTCAATTTCATTTGCATTTACTTCGAACATATTTATTCCCAAATCTTTCAAATTCCTTCATTTATTTCTTCATTCAATTTCCAATCATAATCATCTCTCATATTTACTCCATTTCTATTCAATTCTTCATCAAATCTTCATCAAAACCCTAAATATTCAATTTCATCTTCATCTATTAATATTCAAATGGCACCAAGACAACCTAAATCTAAATCTCCTAAAAATCTGCTCGCCGGTGAATATGCTCCGACTAAAAATGTTGAAAGGGCACCTCATATCACATTAGAGGCAAAAGCTATAAGAATAAACATGAATAACTGGATGGACAGACTTTCACTTTCCAGTGTTCATAATGCCCAATCCGTTATTGGGAGATTAAATACATTTTTTCTCTCATGTCCATTATATGGTGCTTTGACCTTAAATCCAGGGAGGATGTACCATGACTATCTTTGTGAATTCTGGTACACTGCACAATATGATGATGCAACTTTATCAATTACTTATTCTCTGAAGCAAGGTACCAGATCCTTGGGTTTCACTGTTAGTTTACTCAGGTCTGTTCTACAGTTGAATTATTTTGAATAAAATGAGTTGCCCATTGAACTTCCCTCTGGTATCAATACAAGGGAAGTGTGCAGACTGATGGGGCACACAGATATTATAGATGAGCATGGCCAGCTATCCAGAAAGGGAACAGTCTACATGAGCAGACTGACAGACTCATGGAGATACTTCTTCACGCACATCTTTGAATGTTTGGGAGGTAGTTCTGGAGGGTTGGTGATGTGACCAATTTATATAGATCGCTCACTTCATTATTGGCCTTTTTCGTATGTGTTTTGAGTCGATATTGTATGCATTTGGCGCGTTTATGGTGTTTGTTAGTGCTTTCAGGTTCTTAGCAGGTTGTGCGTCCATTTGGTACATTTTCTGACGATTTTAGGCCAAGATGTTGATCCGAGTGTTCGAGTGATGTTGATAAAGAAAAACAAAGATTTCAGCAAGATTTGACTGCGCCGCAGTGGGAGGAATGTTGCCCCACTGCGCCGCAGTCACTGGAGTGAAGAAGCCACATGGATTCCAGCAAGTTTGAGCTGCGCCGCAGTGGGAGTATTCACACCCCACTGCGCCGCAGTCAAGGTGTGCCAAAGCCAAGGCTTTCCAGAGGTTTAACACTGCGCCGCAGTGGGAGGAATGTTGCCCCACTGCGCCGCAGTACTTGGTCGATCAAAAACAAAATAATTTCCAGTGGATTATAACTGCGCCGCAGTGGGAGTGATGTTGCCCCACTGCGCCGCAGTCAACCAAAGAACAGAGTTCCAGGGGCCTGTCACTGCGCCGCAGTGGTGGTGCACAAGGCTCACTGCGGCGCAGTGAGTGCACGGGGAGATCAGGGCTACAGCCTCTTTGCATCAGATTTGGGGGAGGTATATAAAGAAAAAAAACCCTATTTGCCCAGGATCCAAGTTTTTCTTTCTAGGAGCTGTTCTACCACGAGTCTTTGACGGATCATCGCAGATTTCATCATTTGATTCATTGAAGATTCAAGAACATCCATCTAGATCGTATCTAATCTTCTGTCTTGCAATTTATATTCAACAATCATTGGTACAATATGTTTTCTTTCAATTTCTTTATTGCAATTCAATTTAGTATGATTGGCTAGATTTCTAATCATCCACTTTGATGAAACTTGACGAATGATATGATTGCAATATTTTAATTCAAGAGTTGATTCAATTATCGTGTGTCGTGATCTTTATCAATTAATTCCTTGCAATTTATTCTTTTGATGTTGATGGTTTATGTGTTCATCGTTAGTGGTACTAGGTGAATACGTTTATCGTTTCAATTCGATTGTCTATGGTCGTTTGTCACCGGTTCATGGTATGACGGTGAATGTCAAATCTATAATAGGAGTTAAGTGGTAAACGTGTTTAGAAACGGTTGGTGGTACCACGTTTTCATTCACATTGGCATAATTGGTAATTGGATAATCAAGCAAACTAATTGTTGGGGAGATTTTCTAGGCATTGGTGGTACCGGCTTGGGTAATTTAACTAGCAACTTAGGTGTTTGGGTTATTTGTGAGCGGTTGGTGGTACCACGCGAGCATTTTATCCTGTCACGATTATCTTGTCAACTCTAAATAATCTGAACTTTGTCGAGTGCAATCATAACTGAAGTCAAGTGGATTCGAAGTGGGTGATCTTTATTCATATTGTTTGAACTTTCTTTACTTTTCAATTGTCTTGTCATTTCAATTTCTTTAATTTCATATTATCAAGGTGAGGTAGCAATTCGGCTACGGTTCCATCCTTATTCCAAAACCACTTTAGCTGACAACTATTTCAAAACCATTCCCCGTGTTCGATCCTGGACTTACCTTCTAGCTATACTATATACGAACGGGTCCACTGCCCGCAAGTGTGTAGTAGTCAGTTTTAGGGTATTCCTTGTTTTAATTTTTAAACTCGATTTCACACATCAGTTGGACCAGATAAATCAAACTCATCTCCAGATTGCCTACTGCCTCTAGTTTGGACTCAGAGTGGATTTCGCTCAGATCCTATTTGATGATCTGGTAGAGCGTCTTAAAGTGAAAGGTAGAAAAGCCTTTGTTCCATATATCCGTTTTCTTTCACTGATGTTTAAAAGTGCTCTTGGAGACCAGTACGATTTTGAAACTACTCACTTTTCTGTGAGTGAGTATATGAGGGATCTGACCAACCTAAGATCTCCACTGAATGAGGTAGATATTCCTCAGTCCATGCTCTCTTTTCAAAGGGAAGAAGTAGAAGTGGCTCCAGGTAGAGGTCAAGTTGGTGAAGGACCCTCTGGTGACCAAGATGTTCAGATTATAGAAGCTGTACAACCCATCAGACAAGTGGCTCCTGAAGGTCAACAACCAAATGTTGAGCCTTCCAGACGACCAAGATCAAATAGGCGTCTGATGAGAGCTGGAGTTCAGGTGAATCCAGAAAGACATCCTGGTGATGTAATGAACATTGATGGGTCTCCTATTTTTGAAGAGGAGAATGTTGAAAGTATACAAGTTATTGAGCAGACAGAAAATGTTGAGCAGGTAGAACAAATTGTTCAGGCTGATGAACAAGTATCTGGTGAGCAAGAGGCTCGAATCGATTTGAATGTTGAAGCAAGTGAACAGGCTGGTGAACTGGTTGGTGCTCAGGCTGGTGATACAACTGTTGGTGAAATGTTTTGGGATGAGGCTGATTCTCCCATATCAGAAGATCAGAATTTTGATGTCAATATGAACTTTCTGGGTGAGGATGTTGTACAAGTTGAAAGTCTACCAGAAATGCCACCACCTCCACCAGAAACAAATATTCCTCCACCAGAATCAGAAATGCCACCACCCCCACCAGAATCAAACATGCCACCACCACCACCACCTTCAATTCCAGAAAATACTCAATACTTCACTCCTCCAACCATTCAAACTTCACAATCTCAACCTCCACCACTTGAAACTCCAGTCAACGTATCTGAACAACGTGTGCTGGACCAAACAGTTGTTACTGATGAAACTGCAACTGAAGAGGTCTGGGCACAAGTACCCTTAATGAACAGAATGACTTCAAATCTTGAACCTCCCAGTGGTCTCTCCACTTCGTCTTCAGCCGAGGTCCAAGGCCTTTTAAGTAAGGTGGCGGACCTGGAGAGATCACTCCAGTCATCATCCCAGGTTGTTTCCGATTTTAAATCTTTATTATCGAACAATCTAGCATCTGAAATGAATATATTTGCTGGGAATGAAAAGCTTGTTTTTAAGAAACTGGATGAGCTGGTACTGGCCACTAATAACAACACTGAAAACATCAAAGTGGCAGTCCAGGGATTGGAGACAGGGCTGGTGAATGCTGTTCAGACTGCAGTGAAAGGTGAACTTGTTCAACCACTGACAGGCCTGAAGGATGAGGTTCAGAAGTTGGTTACTAGGGTTAGTTCATTGGAAAGCAGGCCCACACTTGATCAGGCTGCTGTTGTTAGCACGATTAGTGATGAATGTACAAAGAAGTTCAGACTTAGTGTGTTGAAAGAAATATCTGAAGAAATTTTTGAGTTTGTTCTTCGAACTATTCAAGATGGGCTGCTACCCCAAGTGGAGAAGTTGATAGAAAAAGAATTGCCAAAGCACTTGCCTCAAGAAGTTGAAAATGTTAAAAAGGAAGTGCAGGCACTCAGAAAGAATGTGAATGATACAACTCCAGTGACTGGAAGAACTTTTGGTGCACTGGACAGACACATGCTAGAACAATTATGGAATGATCTCAAGTCCAGAACTGGTGATCATTCCAAGGGGGAAAAGTCGTCTGGTGTCCAAGAAGGGTTGATTAGAAAGAAGGAAGTTGTTGCCAGTGCTGTTGAAAGGGCCTTTGCTACTGAAAGCATTGTGCAACAAAAACAAGTGACTGGTACTGATGCCAGTGCACGATTAGCACAGAGAGCATTAGGCACTGAAGCCACTATGCTGACTGAAGAAGCTGCTGGTACTGAAGCCAGTGAGCCCCAGTTTGAATCTTTCCCAGATATACCAACTACTCTGAAGTCTGTTAAAGGAAAAGAACAAATGGTATCTGGTGAAGAAGAGGAAACTGTTGAAGAATCATCAGAGTTTCCTACTGCTGATGATGAAACCTCTAAGAAACTTGAACAAGAATGCATAATGATAGAGATCTTTAAGAGAAATCAAAAGATGAACTGCTGGCCCATCAAAGGGAGATGGCAACTATGGGGACTCTGGATTCTTATAATGCTGGCAGGTTGGGCATAAACATTGATGTGTACAAAAAGATGAAGGAAGACCCCAGAGTTCATCAATGTCTGAATGCATTGAATGATGTTCATGTACGCTCCTTTTACGCTGAAGAAGAACAAATTTATGATTCAATAATTTATGGCGTTAGTGTACCAGAACTTATCAGGTAGAGAAAGGAGGAACTGGTGAACCTCCAGAAGAAGATAAGGAAAAATGCTGGTGCTCTGGAGTTAGAGTATAGAAAGAAATTGACTGGCTTACCTAAGCTTACTGCCAAACAGCTCAAAGCAATTAAAGATGCAGATGTGAGCACATTCATTCCCCTGGACACTTATCTGAAAATCAATCGTCAACAACTCCAGTCTGCTGTAGAACAAAAGAGAGTGTCAAAGGAAACTGAAGCAATGATCCAGACAGCCAAATGGAAAGACAAGTATAATGAAATGTTGAATTTCAGGGCTGATGCTAGAAGGATCACTGGTGCAGAGATTAAGCTTGCTGATAATCATGAAGGTATGTCAAAGTTTGAAATAAAGTTGACCAGGGAAGGTAACTTTACTGATGAAAGAAAGAGTACTTCAGTCCAGGCGTTTGGATGGACTGAACTGAAGGAGATTGCCTTAACGTTCAGGGGGAAGACAGATTTGTCGACTGATGTTAAAGCATTTCTGAAGAGGGTTGAGAAGGTATGGAGAAGAAAGCAACAGATGGAAGTTGCAATAGGCATGAAATCGCCAGAATCAGTACCATCTTCTCCATCACCAAAGAGAAAGGCTTCTGAAGATGCTCCAGGACAGACATCGAAGAGAAGGGCCTGACTCTTATCATTTACTTATTATAATTTATTGTTTGATGAAAATTGTAACTATTTATCAGTTGATGTATGTAATATTAGTTGCAATTTTTGATTCATAAAAGTAAATGATCAGATTTAGTCTAAGTTAAAACTTAAAAGATGAAACTGAAAACACTCTTGATCTATAAAGTGTTTTCCAGTAACTTAGATTTTTTAGACTAAGTCAAAACTTGTGTTTTTCAAGCATATAAAGTTGTATAGATTTAAGCTTGAAAACACTTGCATTATTTCTAAACAAATAGGGGGAATTTGTTAGGTCCAGATTTACTGGACTCGCTCCAGACTCGACTACTGGAGCCTTACTGAAGATCTGTCCAGAAATGTGTTCTACTGGACCTACTCCAGACTTGGAATCTGGAGTCCCTCTGAAGATTTGTTCAGAAATAATGGAAGACCAGTGAGCAAACACTTGTATAGGAAATCTGGAGTATTCTCCAGATTAGCTCACTGGACTTCACCCCAGTCCAGATCTAGTCCATTCTAGTGATTATTAGACTTGTTGTATTTTACACTTCTGGGTTTAACCATCGTATTTGGGACCTCACATTTGGTATCAGAGCAGAAGGCTAAACATTGCCTAGATCTGCTTCTTTGATGGCCACCCCTGAAAATACACAAGCAAGTTTTAATTTTGGTCCCGATCCTAATGTTAATGTTAATGATCAAAATAATGAACCACCTATTGTTAATAACACTAATCCACCTCCTCCTCCTACTCCTGCTTCTCCACACGTGCATGTGCACTATTCAAATAATCCTGTTCCTAAATTCAGTGGGAATAGCGATGAATTTGGTACGTGGAAGGCTAGGATGATATTGCATATCACTGGTATTGAGAGGAACATGATGAAAATCTTAAATGAAGGTCCTTATGTCCCTACATCACCTCTCAATCCCCTTCTTGATCCTTCTGGATCTAGAAGAGGAAGGGAAAAGAGGGAGGAACATTGGTCTGAAGAGGAGAGGAGATTGGTGAATCTAGACACCCTTCTCAAAAACATGATCATCGGGGCCGTTCTAGAAACCCTAATTCCCACACTAGTTCTTTTTCCTAGTGCTAAAACCATGTGGGGTGAACTTCTAAACCAGCATGAAGGAGGAGATGACACCATTGTCACCAGAAAGGTCTCCTTAAACAAGAGGTATGGTCATTTTTTGCTCAACCTAATGAGTCTCTCACTGGTACTTACACCAGATTTATGAGTATCATAAACTAGTTGAGAGGTCTCGGGGTTGAAAAAGACAAGGATATACTTCTGGAGAAATTTTGTGATATTCTGCCCACCAAATGGTCTCACATGATCCCGGTCTTACGACAAGGTAAAACTCTGCACACACACACTCTCTCAACTCTTTATGGAGCTTTCAGGTACACTGAAGAAAATCAAGCTCAGAGAGTGGTTGCAGAACAAGATGCTTATAACCATGCCTCCAGTACTCCTAATGTGGTTAGTCATACTGAACCACAAAGTACAGCACTGATATCTTCTGAGAATGTATTTTCTATGAAGAAGATGGTGTCTGAACTCATGGATTCTGGAGAGTCCAGTCAAATCTCTCCAGACTGTTGTGATGAAACTGATGATGATGACCTTATTGCAATGATTGCTAAAACGTTTAACCGTTTCAAAGCAAGAGCAAATAGGCCATCTGGACAATTTGCATCCAGTTCTTCAACTGATAAGACCAATTTGACATGCTTTAAGTGTGGCAAAAAGGGTAATTTCATGAAAGATTGCAGGTCCAGCCAGTTTGTATCCAAGCCTGGTCCATTATCTTGAAATAATAAGCCTGATGATAGCTATAAATTGAAATATAAAAAGCTTAAGGCCCAGATTGCTCTCATGGCACAACAAATGGAAAACAATAATAAGTGCATGATCGCAACAATTGAAGAGAAGTGGGTTCCTTCTGATGATTCATCTGCTGATGAAGAAGAAGAAAGAGATTGCTGCTACATGGCTCTGGCAGACGAAGAGCACCTGGTGAAGGAGGATGTCACATCTGGACGATGGGTGGACATTGTTATTAAAAAGGTTAGTGATTATGATACTGCAACTGACCAAGAATTAAAACTGGACATAGCTGAAGCTCTTAATTCTGATTTGATATTTGTAGAAACTGTTAGATCTGACTGTGTAAATGGTCTAGAAACAGATTTTTCTGAAATAACTGTTTTAAAATCAAAATTAAAAGAACTTCAAGACATTGAACTGGCATTTCAAGCCCAGGTTCTGGTAACTGAACAATTGATTCAAGAAAAACAAGATCTTGAAGTCATTTTAGAGAAAGAAAAACTGGTGATTAAATCATGGCTAGAAACCAGAAAGCCATATGATGCTGGAGTAAATCAATTTCCTGCTCAAAAACGTGCATATTTAAATGGAAATACTCATGTAGCATCATTAATACCAGTAATCGATCGATTACCAGAGGGGTTCAGGCCCACCACTGTTTATGATGAGCCTGTAACTCCCAAGGTCAATATTTTCCCAGTTCAATTCCCAGAGCCTGTAACCCCGATCTATCGGATTGCCGGGTTTCCTCACATCCCGCTCCTTCTCTTCCTCTTTGAAAAAGCCTTGTCCTTGAGGCTTGTAAACTTCAAATAGATTAAGTTTGCGAGTAAACATAATTGTATGGTGCCACCATAAATTCATCCATCCTCATGTTAAAACCCGAATTATATGGGATGCATGAACTGCCATCCTTATCATGAAAACTCTTAATTAACCCACCATTTACTTTCTGAGATAAAAAAGAATCATTAATATCCTTTTTATAAAAACTTGATTTGCAATAGCCAATGGGAAGAGTTTCTTTAATTGAAGATATCTCCCAAAGAAACACCTTTTTGGTGAAAACTGAAAGTCACAGTCACCACAATTCTGATCGATTTTCCATAAATATCGTGTTCTTCGTCTACATCATCATTGAATCTCGTCACTGATTGCTCAAGTGGCGCGAATGGCATGGGTTGCAACAGCGGGGAAGCGAGTGGCGGGTTAACAATCTATCCAAGAAACATCTGGACGACCAAACACTCTTCGGCTTCCGTTGTTATTCCGTCTTCATCGTATTGAGGTTCCTGATCTATTGGAATCCCCATGTCATTTTCATCGTCCCAGACAATGAACCCTGAGTTCATTTTATCCAAACCTTCTACATCATCCCGGATGGTTGAAGAGGTTGTTGTTGCCTTATAGCGTTCCTCCGGCTGTAACTCCAAGTCCCTGACTTGTTGCTGCAGCCTCTTGATTTCCGCTATGTCCCGGGGATCCCATAGGTGGTCCTCGTTGCCTTAATCCACAAACACTTTTTTGTCTATGTTTATTAAATTTAATGCATAAAATGAATTGAAGAACTGTATGATTAGGATCATCTGACTTGTGTGAAATTGAAGTGCTAAGACCCATTTGAACTCTATTAATCCGTTTCAGCTTTAGCTGATTTTCTTTACTTGACATGTTAGATATAAACCATAACCCACATTAATGCATTTATTAGTAAATGGGTTGATATTGACACCTTTAATAGAAAAAGGTAGTGTGGATGTGAACTAATAAAGATTGGGAAAATGTCGCCTCCAATGATGCATAAGCTTCGACACATTGTAGTGAGTTTTCGTCATCACTTTCATCTTCTTCAAAATCACAACCGATTAGATAAATTAAATAATTAAGACCCCCCACCTGAATCATATAGGCTCAAATACTTTTATCGATAGTGTCTATAGTAATTTCTCTTTTTATTGCTCCTTTCACTCCTATATAAACTATGCGACCATATGTCTATTCCTTGTTGAAAAAAAAGAGATGCGAAAAGATGATAATACCCTTCACCCTCAAAACCTGACACATTACTTCTCCCGCTTAATTAATCTCACTCACAGATGTCTTTTAAATTTTAAAACACACGCCCCCCTCGGGACTTTCATTCCTTCTCCACTACATCGACTTTTCACTTTAATCTACTATCAATTGAAGATTCATTTGTTGGGTTGGTTTTCCTTTGGCCCATGAGGAAGAAGCCCACAAATTAGACCCATATCCAAGAGTTCTTTGACTCTTGTTGACTTGTAACTTGATAAAGTCTTGGTGCAACCATTTATCAAGTGTAAACAAAAAATGATCAATAATAGAAAGAGAGAGAGAGATCAAAAGAGAGAAAAACTTCCAGCTCGTTTTTACCCTGCAGCAGTCCAGAAAACTGAAGATCCCTAGAGATTGAACCGTTGGATCGTCCCCATTTTTGGTCAGTGTGTTCCTAACACCTGGGCCAACATTTTAGACGGTTGAATTAGTCTCAAGTGCTCTGAAGCTCGAGTTACAGTGGCTGGAACAGAGGGCAGAAAATCTAGTGATATTGTTCTTCTTTTGTCTTTGTTTTGTTGCCATACATCTTGATGCTTTATTCCAAGTGTAACAACCCTCAATTTCCGACTAGGAAAACTTACTTGTAATTGTCTAAGTATCTATCCCTAGAGGTTTATTAAGAGATTTGACCTTCTAGACATTTAGGGCATGGTAATATTTGCCCTCTAGTTCAATAGAATGCCAAAAGGAAGCCAGTTACCTTAGAAATGTCATAAACAATAACTATAATCATTCAAGACAATCTCAAGCTATAAATTAGTTCTACCTGAACTTGATGAAACGTCAATGAACCAAAAACTTTATTTCGAGAAGTTAAGACTACATAAATAATTATACAAGGTTCACAAGTTGTAATAGCAACAAAAAATCTTTATAAATATCCAACAATTCAATCACTAAGCTATTTCAAGTATATTTGAACACAAAAATATAATTACCATCTCAAAATTTTATTTATAAACCTTATGTACATAATAGTGAGCTTGAATAATAATAAGCTTATATATATGTAATTAAATAAATACAAGTTTATAAATAACGATTTAAGTAACAATTATAAAACACAAAAATGTATCTATATATACATACATATATATACACGGCATATATATATAAGTACAAATACAAATTATGTCTTAGAAGATTAAATTAACTTATAACCCTTATACATACATACAACCCACACATACACAAATTATGACTAATAAAAATTAAAATACAAACACATATACACACATACCTTTCATATACATCAAAAATTCAAATTTTCCCTCTTATTTCTAAGGCCAAAACCGGCCTCCCCCTTCCCAAAACACCTCACCCAATCAAAAAATTAGCTAGTCTCTTTATTCTTACACTTCCAATGCATACTACACTCATACTTACACTCCAACTCACACCTTACACTCCCTAAACACTCTTACACTTTCCCATACACACACAAACACATTTCTCTATCTCAAAACACTCTTTTCTCTCCCTTTTCTTGGAAACTCACGGCTGAAAACAAAAAAAAAAGAAAAGAAAAAGTTAACCAAAAATCAATCTAATCTTTAACAACAATAATAAAAGTTTATGCTAGATTAATCAAGTGTTGATTCAAGATAAGATTAAGGGTTATTACAAGCTTGGAATAAGGGTTGTTAGGAGCTTTAAGGCCATGAAATTTCTGCCCAAAAATAATCTCCAAAATCGAGTTAATTAAGGGTATAAATCTCCATCTCTTTGTTTAATCTACCTTGTTTTTACTTATATTCAAAGATCTTTATCAAAAGCTCATATTATCTTCTTGTTTTCTTTGAAAAACACACTTGATGAAGGCAAGTTGATAGAATCTTCTTCCTCATGCTCATGCATGTCGAGATCTAGAAGAAAGATTCAAGGATTCAACCTTGGTAAGACCCGAAAGTGTTGGTTTAATGTAAAGGCTTGTAAAGTTGTGATATGGATCATCATGGATCCGATTTTTATAAGTTATAAGGCAATATTTCTGTGATTTTTCATCAAGAATGACATTTTCAAAAGTTAGACTAAAGTTTATAGCTTGATCTTGTTTAAAAGTGTTAGATCTTAACATGCATGCTTAGATTTGATCTAGTTTAAGTCGATTTTGAATTGGGATTTGAGATGAATCTTAAATTGATGACTTCATATATATTTTGATGTTAAACACATGTTAATAATCTGGGATTATGAAATTAGTACAAGTAATAAGGATTTTATAAGAATTAAACCAAAACTATGTTCAAAATCATAACCGAAAATCACCAAAAACATATATATACCTTCACCACTTTAATCAAGTGAATTGTCCATAAATATATAATATGAAATTTGGAAATGCACTAATGAAGTGTTAATAGATGAGTTAGGATGAAGAAAATGTATTGGGGTTGTTGAGTCCCAATGTTCATTGTAAATTTGGTGATGACAAATCTGACCTATAAACACTTAGTAATCTTTTGGTTCTTGTAATCTGATCTGGGTCAGACTAAGCTGACACAGCTTATGATCTGTTTCTGGCCCAGATCATGCTTCATGCTTTGTAATTGCTATCATATGGAAGCAAGTGTTGTTCAAGCTGCATCAAATGATTATAGCATTCAATCCAAGTCAAAGATGAGGATTGAAGATAGAAGACCAAGCTGGTAGTGGAAGGCAGCTTGGGATTAGCAGTCAGCTTGGAAATACTTAGACAGATTGGTGCTTTGACAAACAGCCCAATCTGTGTCTGACAATCAAGTGAAGATAACAACCTGGATTGAAGATAAGGACAAATGACGTTACTAAGAAGGTTCCTAGAATCTAGGTTAGTGGTTGTATTTACATATGCGTGTCCATACTCTTATTGGATAATGAAGAATGTGCAGCAGTACGTGGGGGACCACAAGTACCATGAAAGGCACGATCAAATTTTCCTTTGTCATCCAGTGAAAGAAGAATACGTGGCTTGATTGGATACCAAGAGAGGAAGGGCTCTCACCTATAAGAGTCTTATTCCTTGATTGCATATGTGTGGCCTTCCTGAGAATCATTCTTCACCTAAGTTTTCTCTGCTCTTAGACACAGCTTAGTCTGTTGGAGATCAGCTTTGGCTGATTTTCTTGAGCTGAAACTTATTGATAGTAGTTTGTCATTTCAAGGGTTGTTTAGATATCTGTAGGCTATCTTTATTCCGCAACAACCCTGTAATTCTTTGTATAGATTATCTCTTAATAAAGGATTACGTTGAAAACCACAATCTGTGTTCAAGAATGTTTTGTTTACTTTACTGCTTTACTGTTTTAAATGATTCCTGCACTTTACTTACTTAACATATAAACTGAATCTTTAAAACGTTTTATTTAAAAGTTTGTAAAGTTCAAGGAAAGTTGTATTCACCCCCTCTACAACTGTTCTGTGTACAATATACTTTGGTATATTGATACACCTTGGGACGTATCAATTGGTATCAGAGCCAGGTTAAGAATTAACTTAACTTGATCCTTGCTTATTTTCTTTAATAGTAAAGCATAATGTCATCTTATATTGATAATGGTTCTTCAACCAGACCACCCATGTTTGATAAAGATGATTTCAGTGGGTGGAAAGGTCGAATGTCTTTGTTCCTTGAATCCATCGATAACAATATACCTGACATCCTTTCGGATGGTCCTTATGTTCCTACACAAACCATTGTGGTAGAAGCTGTGGTCAGGGAAGGTCAACCAACCATTCCTGCCACAGTCAAATCTATTGTTAAGGACAAGGCAGATTGGGGGGATGAGGATAGGAGGTTGGCAAACTTGGATGTGAAGGCTAGAAATTTCATTGTCCAAGTTGTGCCCAAAGACCTTTACCATTCTATTAAAATGTGTTCTACAGCTAAGAAAATGTGGGATACTTTGACTGTTATGTTTGAGGGTTGCTCTACCTCCATGGAATCCACAATAACCACTTTAACCAGGAGGTATGAGAGATTCTTCTTTTTGAGAAATGAATCTTTAACTGACACTCATACCTGCTTTAATGCTTTAGTTAATGATTTAGCTGCTGTTGGAATTACCAAGAAAAATGAGGTTTTAAAAAGTAAATTTCTTGATTCATTACCACCTAAATGGAACAACTATATTTCTTCTGTTAAATTAAGTTCTGTTTATCATGATCTTGATCTCCCTGGACTCTTTGGTTTGCTTCATAACCAAGAGTGTTCAGAAGTTGAAAAGTTGATTGCTATGGGAGATTCTTATAGTCAGCCTGCTGCTGCACTTGTTGCTTCTATGACTGAACACCCTAGCTCAATTAGTAATGAGATCATTCCTTGTGTTAATGATGATATTCCTGTGATTTCTAATCCTAACTCTGTTTGTGCTGAATCTGAATGTAATGAATTTGATGGTGATGAACTAGCTAATGAAGTAGCTATGTTGACTGAAAGGATCAGAAGGAGATACTTTAGTAAGTTTAAAGGAAAAGGAAAAGCTGGCCAAGCTGATAAGACCAAGAAGCCATTTGACATGTCCAAAGTCACTTGTTACAAATGTGGCAAAACTGGACACATGGCTGGTGATTGCAGATCTAAAGAGTCTCCTCAAGCTGGGCCATCCAAAGGTGGAAGAAGTGAAAAATACTCAAAGCTCAAAACAAAGTACAAAGCCTTGAAGGCACAAGTAGCTGAGCTGAGTGAGAAGGTGAACAAAAGTGAGAAGAGTCTGGTAGCCAAAGACTGGGCTGAAAGTGCCACATCATCTGATGATGAGCTGTATAAAGATGCCAAGTGTTTCATGGCTAAAGAAGCTACTCAAAAGTTTGCTGAAGATCTGGTGAAAATCCAACAGCAATCTGAGTCAGCTCACCAGGCATCTACCAGTCAGACTGTTCCACCTGAGGTAATTTCTTTTTCCAATCTGTCTGATAATGAGAAACTGTCTAGACTAAATAGACTTGGTGATGATGTACTTTTACAAAAACACTTTAATCAAGAACTCAAAAAGGAAATACATGTTTTGAAACTTGATGTCAGTTCTAAAAGTCACACCATTGAAAAACTGGAATCTGAAGTTAAAGCTCAAAAACAATTAAACTCCATTTTGGTTAAAGAAGCTAAGACTGAAGAAGAAAAGTTTTTGAAAGTTAAACATATTACTGAATCATGGTGTATCTGTTCTAAAAGAACTGCTATGTGTGTAAATGATCAAATCCCTCATCAGATCCAAGCTAGTTTTGATGGTGATTATGATAGGGCCATAGCCATTAGTGAAGTCTGTGCTATGGAGCCTTGCTATCAGCCTCCTTCACCACCCAAAGTCTAAACCAAAGGGAAAAATTCTAAACCAATTAAGTTGGTTCAGAAATCTGGTATTGGATTTAATGATCCTGAAACCATTGGTCAGACCATTGCTGAAGCTGTGTCTGAAGCTGATAAGGTTGTTGAGTTAAAACCTGAAGAAAGTCTTGACTTATCTAAGCTGACCATTACCCAATCTGTGTCAGATTCAAAGTCTAAAACAAATAAAAACAACTCTAAGAAAAATAAAAGAAAGGTTAGAGATCATAGTGTTCCTAAAGAGAAAATAAAGATTTTAAAGAATGAGAAGTCTGGTTCTCAAGGAAATGAGTAACAAACCAAATCTGTGTCTGTTTCAAATAACACCAAATCTGACTCTGACAAAATGATTTCAAAATATGTTGAGTCCAGAACTGGTGAGGTTTCAATTGATGCAAATTTTCTTAAAAATGTGTCTGATCCAATAATTGTTGATCAAAGAAAATTGAGAGATGAATGTAAGAAATATGGAATAGGCAAAGGTTTTGCTAAAAAGGAAACTCTGAATGTTGCTAAAAAGAACTTTAAATCTGGTAAAGGATAGATCAAGTAACAATGGGTGTCCAAATGTGATAAGAGTCTAAGTTCTGCTTCCCAATCTGAGTTAGACCAGAAGGTCAGCTCTGGTGAACCCATCCTTGGATGGGTTCCCAAAAAGAACTAATCTCTTATTATAAATGCAGGGCGATCATGACGATAATACCTGGAACTTGGACAGTGGGTGTTCCAAGCATATGACCGGATGTAAGTCCCTGCTATGTAGCTTTAGGATTCGCGCTGGTCCTAATGTTACTTTTGGAGATGACTCTCAAGGAAAGACTGAAGGATTTGGTATACTTTCAAATGGTCCCCTTACTTTCAGAAGGGTCTCATATGTTAATGGTCTGAAGCACAATTTGATCAGTGTAAGTCAATTGTGTGATGCTGGCTATGAAGTGAGATTCAGGTCTGATAAGGGTATTGTTCTTGATTTAGAAGGCAATGTCTTTATATTCTTTTGACATGAGAAAACCTACTGTAACAAGAGAAGTTTGTTTCATGTCAAAGACTCAAGATGAGCTGAACTGGTTGTGGTATAAAAGGTTGTCTCATATGAACTTTAAAGACATCAATAAGCTGTGCAAGAAAGAATTGGTGTCTGGTCTTCATGTGATCAATTATGAGAAGGACAAGCTGTGTGGTGCTTGTGATAAAGGCAAACAATACAAAGCTACTTTTAAGTCTAAAACATGCTCAACCATTGATAATTGTTTGGATCTGCTTCATATGGATTTATTTGGACCAATTAGTACTCCTTCATTCACTGGAATGAGATACTCTTTGGTTATTGTTGATGAATATTCTAGATACACCTGGGTTTTCTTTCTTAAGCACAAGAGTGAAGCTGCTGACAGCATTATTCATTTTATCAAGCAAGCTGAAATTCTCTACAAAAGGCCAGTCAGGCAATTAAGAAGTGATAATGGTACTGAATTCAAGAATATCACTCTTAATTCATTCTGCAGTGAAAAGGGAATTTCACAAGTCTACTCAGCTGCCAGAACTCCTCAACAAAATGGTGTTGCAGAAAGAAGAAACAGAACTCTCATTGAAGCTGCCAGATCCATGATGGCTCAAAACAATGTCAAGTCTCATTTCTGGGCTGAAGCAGTTCACACAGCTTGCTTTACCCAGAACAGATCCCTTATTGTGAAAAGGCACCAGAAGACTGCATTTGAACTTCTTAGGGGGAGAAAACTAGAAGTTGGTTTCCTAAGGATGTTTGGAAGTCCTTGTTACATTCTAAATCAGAAAGACCATCTTGGAAAGTTTGATGAGAAAGCAGATGAAGGTATCCTCCTTGGATATGCAACAATGATGAAGGCCTACATAGTTTACAACAAAAGAACCAAAACTATTGAAAACTCTGTAAATGTAAGCATTGATGAAGGTTGTTCTAAGCCAGATTGCTCTCCTCCTGAAGATGAAGATTTCAATTTTGAAGAACTGGATGTACCTGAGAATGAGCCTCCAACTAATCCTCCAGTTGGAGCTGATAATGCTCAAACTCAGGGGGAGCAACTTATTGAAGAAGAAGAAGATGTTCCAATCTTTGAAAATGTACAAGCTGATCCAATTCCTCCTGAAGAAATTATTCTTAATCCATCAAATGATGCTCAAGCTGACTCAGATTCTACTACTCCAGTCCAAGCAGATCAAGCGGGACCTTCAAATCTGAATCAGCCTATTGTCCCAGTTGCAAATAATTCTACTCATGTGACAAAATGGACAAGGAGTCATCCAATCAATCAAATTATTGGTGATCCTCTTTCTGGTGTTAAAACAAGAAGAAAGGCAACAGACAACTTTTGCATGTTTGTCAATTTTGTAAGCAAGATGGAACCCACCAAGATTGATGAAGCCCTGGCAGATCCATCTTGGGTTAATGCAATGCAAGATGAACTAACACAGTTTGAAAGAAACAAGGTTTGGGAACTTGTTCCAAGACCTCATCACAAGACTGTGATTAGAACCAAGTGGGTCTACAGAAACAAAATGGATGAAAGGGGAGTTGTGACCAGAAACAAAGCAAGATTGGTAGCTCTTGGTTATAGACAAGTGGATGGAATTGATTATGATGAGACCTTTGTTCCTGTGGCAAGATTAGAAGCAATAAGAATGTTTTTGGCTTTCTCTGCACACAAAGGTTTCAAGGTCTATCAAATGGATGTGAAAAGTGCATTTCTTAATGGGAAATTGGAAGAAGAAGTCTATGTTGAACAACCTCCAGGTTTTGAAAGTTCAAAGTTTCCTGATCATGTTTTCAAGCTTGACAAAGCTCTCTATGGCCTAAAACAAGCTCCAAGGGCATGGTATGATACTTTGTCTAAATTTCTTTTGGCTAACAAATTCAAAAGAGGTAATGTTGACAAGACTTTGTTTGTGAGAAAGTATAATGGTGATATCCTTCTTGTGCAAATTTATGTAGATGATATCATATTTGGTTATAGCAGTGAAAGACTTTGCAAAAGGCTTTCTGAATTAATGTCTAAAAAGTATGAAATGGCATGATGGGAGAACTAAACTATTTTCTGGGTTTACAAGTAAAACAGACGAAAAATGGAATTTTTATAAACGAAGGAAAATATGTTAAAGATCTCTTAAATAAATTTGGTTTTAGTGATTGCTCACCTATGAAAACTCCTATGGGAACTGGTGATAAGCAGGGTGAAGATAAAAATGGCAAATCTGTTGACACCACAGCTTATAGGGGTATGATAGGATCATTACTTTACTTGACTGCTAGTAGACCAGATATTATGTTTGCTACATGTCTTTGTGCAAGATATCAAGCTAGTCCTAAAGAATCACATCTTAAAGCTATGAAGAGAATCTTCAGATACCTTAAAGGTAGTCCCAATCTGGGTCTTTGGTATCCCAAAGACTCAGGATTTGATCTAATTGGCTATCCAGATTCTGACTTTGCAGGCTGTAAGATTGATAGAAAAAGCACCTCAGGAGCTTGTCAATTGCTTGACAATAGACTTGTAAGCTGGTCCAGCAAAAAGCAGCATTCAGTTTCTATCTCTACTGCAGAAGCTGAATATGTTGCTGCAGGAAGTTGTTGCTCTCAAATTCTTTGGATGCAATATCAGCTTCAAGACTATGGTGTCACTGCTTCAAAAACTCCAATCTTTTGTGACAGTACTAGTGCCATAGCAATCTCCAACAATCCTGTGCTTCATTCAAGGACCAAGCACATTGATATCAGATATCATTTCATTAGAGATCATGTGATGAAGGAAGATGTTGAACTCCACTTCATTCCAACAGATAATTAGCTTGCTGACTTGTTTACAAAGCCATTGGATGAATCAAGGTTCAACTATCTCATCAGTAAGCTAGGTATGCTAAATATGTAAAAGGCAGTGAGCTAAGTAATAACAAATCAGACCCCTTAGAGTTATTTTAAATTTTTGAGGGTAAGCTGTGTCTGACCCAGACTACCCTTTCATACTTGGTGCATTTTCAAGTAAAAGAGGGTAAGCTGAGTCTGACCCAGCTTAGTGGTTGTTTTGTTATTAAATATCTCAGTGCGTTTTATTATTTACATTAGTTTATTTAGTTTATTTATTTATCCATTATCTATCCTATTGGTAACTGACACGTGTAGTGACAACTGGTAGTTACTGAAAAAGTACTTCCACTACTTGTTCATCGTCAAACCAAATACTTTCTCTCTCCAATTTTCAAACGGTTAATTTTGAATAATGATATATATATATATATACTCAAAACTAACCTAAATCCCCAAATCACTCTTTCATTTCTCAAATCAATTTCTATTTCTTCTCTCTAATCTGAATACTGTTTTATTTGTTTAATTTTTTTTTTTAAAAATCTTTTTACAAATGGCATCATCATCATCATCTGTTCCTTCTGCTAGTAATTCTAAATCAGATTCTTCAACTGAATCTGAAGTCCGTTACCCAGCTTCGGTAAGCGTAAATAAACTTACACCCTATGTGGTGGGTAATAATGTTGTGGTTGTTCCGGCTGATCTTGATACTGGTAAAATCAAGATAGTCAGTCTCGTTTCTGCCAATGTTCATCCTCCTTCATGGGCTAAGGGGTATGACGAGATTGTGGCATTCTTATGGCATCATCCTTTTGGCAAAGTGATGATTGAGAAGCCAGATGTGGTGTTTAAAGATCTTCTTTGTGAATTTTGGGCAAGTTGCTATGTTGGAAAGAACAAGAAACGAGATCCTGCTATCTATGGCACCATCCTCAATGGTAAGACAAAGGTATATATTTCTTTGGATAGGATTAGGTCTGCTTTTGAGCTGTCATACATGCCTGATGATATTTATGAAAGTATTGTGTCTCATGCTGAAGCCAAAAGTGTTTTACAAGAAGTTGGATATAATGGTCCATTGGCTTCTGTAGTAAAATTGAAATATTTAACTGGTATTTGGAATTATTTGTTGAGCACAATTTCTAAAACTTTACAAGTAAAGGCAGGCAGCTTTGATCAACCTAATGCCTTAGAGATGCAGATTTTTGATGCCATGGTCACTATGACCAGAATAGATTTTGCTGCAGTAATTTTTATGGACTTAGTTGTCCGAGTCAATAATAAGAGTCTTATCATACCTTATGGTAGGATTCTTGCACTCATTATTGAAGCCATTCTTGATAATGATTACAGTCTGGCAACTGGTCAGACTGTGGAATGTAAGGCCATAAATAATAACATTTTCAATAGTCCCAAGGTAACTGTGCAGGGTCTGACCCGAGCAATGCAGATTTACCTTGATTTCTGCAGGCAAATAGCAAGGGAATAAGAAGCAAATGAGGAAGTTATCCCTTCTTCGACGCGATCTGAGTCTGACACTTAATCTGCTAATCAGGGGGACCAAGGTACACATGCCTCTCAACCCTTAAACTCTTTCAAATCTATTCAAACTTCTTCTCCTTCAAAAGAGGGTGAAGGGTTGGCCAAATCATCAGCCACCCTAGCCTCACCCTCATCCATTTCTTCCAAATTCAACTCTAAAAGACCCATTGTTGAGGACTTAGTGCATCACAGTGTTAAAAAGAAAAGAACAAAGAGGAAATCTGTATCAGCTTCTGGGGTTGACATTGCAACATTTACATCTATTGAAGTCCCCCAAGGTGCAGTGGAAGCTAAGGAACATTCCAAAGCTGTCCCTGCCACCCAAGCTGATAAGCCGAAATCACCACACCCATCTGCACTCTCCCAAAAGAGTGTAGACGAGAAAAAGGGAACACCATCTGCTACCCAACCCTCCAAACAGGGTGAAGGTATTGAAAGAAAGACCTCCTCCCAAGGTCATACTGACCCTGTACCTAAATCACCATCATCAACCTCCCAAAAGGTTGATGATACCATTAAAGGGACAACAGTGGATCCAGCCCAGATCCAACAAGTGTCAGAGTCAATGCACATCATTTCTAAGGATGTTCAGCCAAAGGCGAGAAGTATCGAACGCACTTGTGACACTGCTTCTCCTCCCCAAGCTGATTAGACTCCTTCTTTCTTACACTCTGAGTCTGCACAGGCTTCCAATGCCCCTTCTAGATCACAAGGAGGGGTACATGCCTCAATAATTATCCCTAAGGATACTTTGGTGCAACAACACACCTCTGTTGAAGGGCAATCAATTTCACAAAACATTACACCTGCAGGGTCTATGTCTGCATCTATCCTTGGACAGAGGGATCCTGTAGGTTACATGGATGTCTTTAAGGCAGTCATGTTAGCCCCATGTGCAGCAATGGGAACCATTGGTGGTCCTCTCGATGCCAATGAGAACAAAATCACTGTCTCTGGAAGTGATTCTTCATTCGATGATGTGCTTGCCCATCCATCCTCAAGGGATGATCTGATGGAAGATGCCAGTGGAGGAGTTGATCAAAATCAAGATCAACACATTCCCACTGGCCCTCAGCCTGAATTAAATGCCAATCATTCTCATGCTGACCAGCACATTGTCATTTCTGACAAATCTGCTCATGAGACTCACTCTCATGAGAAAATTCACCAAAACTCCCTTAACCTCGACCCCCTTCTATATGAGCCCTATGACCCTGATTTTAAGGATTGCAGGCGGCTCTTTCCAGATTCAGTGGCTTTTAAGACAATTGCAAGTCCTTCCCAAGCTGCCACTATCTCATTTTTAGATATGGTGGTTCAGCTCACTGAGTTCACTTCAACCTATAAGGTTGAGAGCTCAAAGCTGATCAAAGACTTGGAAAAGATCCAAAAGGATCAGGAATTGACGGACAAGAAGGTGGAGAAGCTGAGTCAAGATCAGACTGTACTAGAAGAAAGTGTGAAGAAGGCAATTGATTTGATGTAGCAGAACTAGAGCAAGCTGACAGAGTCTCTTGATGGTCTTACAAAGGCAATAAATGAAGTGAAGGAGAGATACAAGAGCACTCTGAGTCAGATTGAGAAAGTTGCAACCAAGTTCACAAGAGATGTCACTATTGAGCTTCAATCTGCAAACAAATCACAAGCAGATTTCAAGAATGATCTGATTGAAGCCTCAAAGGGTGTCAAAACAAAAATTGGACTCCTCCATGAAGATTATGTTGAATTAAGGAGAGCCTGCTGTCTAACAAATATCAAGATTGACTTGATCAACCAGGATCTAAAAGGACTCTTTGCTACTCCAGTAAGCTCTTTCCCTACTGATGATGACAAAAAGGGGGAGAAGAGTGCTACTAAGAAGAGTACTGCTGAAGTTGTGCAAGAGAAAGAATTAGAAAGAGAAAGACAAAGAGCTCAGGTTGACAAGGAAATTGAAGAGTACTTTGAAAGGCTGAAAGAAAGACAGAGGAAGGCTAGAGCTAAGAAGGAGGCCAATGATAGAAGAATGGTTGTTTATGGTTCAAGTGTGGAAGGTGAGAAGGAAAAAGATGAGATAAAAATACCAGAATCTGAGTTTGGTGGTGAACAGATCATTGGAAATGTGAATGAATAAGCTGAAAAGGAGAGTGATATAATTGAGGGGGAGACTGATGTTGTAATGGAAGACATAAGGAAGGATGTTGGAGTTGAAAAAGTTATTGAAAAAGGAAAGTCTTCCCAAGCTGACCCTGTACAAGCTGTGTCATCTCAAGCTGACCCAGCTCCCAAAGAAAAACCTGTTGAATCATTTTCAAGTGAAGACACAGCCACTCTGGCTCAGTTTATGATAAAGAAAAGGCCAACTGAAGCCGAGTCAAGTGGTGTGAAGATTCTGACTGATAAAGAGAATGATTGGGAGCTTGTAATCAAACAGGCTCCAGAACTTGGGGTAACAGTTGAGGTGGCATAAAAAATGGTGAAGGAAGACAGACTGCAAAGAGAAAGAATTAGAAAGAGAAAGACAAAGAGCTCAGGTTGACAAGGAAATTGAAGAGTACTTTGAAAGGCTGAAAGAAAGACAGAGGAAGGCTAGAGCTAAGAAGGAGGCCAATGATAGAAGAATGGTTGTTTATGGTTCAAGTGTGGAAGGTGAGAAGGAAAAAGATGAGATAAAAATACCAGAATCTGAGTTTGGTGGTGAACAGATCATTGGAAATGTGAATGAATAAGCTGAAAAGGAGAGTGATATAATTGAGGGGGAGACTGATGTTGTAATGGAAGACATAAGGAAGGATGTTGGAGTTGAAAAAGTTATTGAAAAAGGAAAGTCTTCCCAAGCTGACCCTGTACAAGCTGTGTCATCTCAAGCTGACCCAGCTCCCAAAGAAAAACCTGTTGAATCATTTTCAAGTGAAGACACAGCCACTCTGGCTCAGTTTATGATAAAGAAAAGGCCAACTGAAGCCGAGTCAAGTGGTGTGAAGATTCTGACTGATAAAGAGAATGATTGGGAGCTTGTAATCAAACAGGCTCCAGAACTTGGGGTAACAGTTGAGGTGGCATAAAAAATGGTGAAGGAAGACAGACTGCAAAGAGAAAGAATGGCAGTGACTGAATCTGATCCAAAAGTTGCTAAGGTTCTTCAAGAAACATTGAATAAGGAAGATGAAGAAGACCTTGTAGCTATTGGATCCAAAAAGAAAGATGGGTCCAAAGGCAAATGCAAGAAGAAAGTGGTGGTTCATACCAAACCATCACAAAAGTTAAAAGATGTGAAGCAAAGTGTTGAAGCTCATGATAGGTGGGAGGCTCTGAAGAAAAGAAAGGTAACTGAAAGGCTTAAGTATAGAAGGCATCCGGAGCCAATCACCCAGGTTCAACTTAAAAGAAAAAGAGGAAAGACCATTTCAAGCATCAGGTTCACAAGAGAAGGGTATGAGACAAGCTGGGAAACCCATGATCTTGATAGCCTATTTGACTTAGGCTACACTGAGTGGGTTGAATTGCATGATATCATCACTGGTATGCCTGGAATTCATAGAGAGACTGTCTTGGAAGCCATTGAAAAGAAGTTGGCTATAATTGTAAAATTCAAGATTGATATCACTGGCCTTCCAAGACCTAAAACGTATGATATGGATGATGAAGATGAGTCAGAAGAGCCACTCAAAAAGAAAAGGAGAAGAAATGTAAAAATCAATGCTTCTGAAGGTGACCGTACAGATTTCATCAAGAATTTGAACCCCTCAGAGCTGCTTGAACTATTGTCTCCAGATGCTCTTGACAAGATTCTAAATCATCTTGATCTGTCTCTACCTGCTGGTGTTGAAAATGCAAGGAGTGGACTTTCTATCACTGAACCTATACATGGAATGTATTTTGTGAATGCTAGAGGACAACTAGTGTTTCAAAGGACTGCTGAGCTGAAACAGGTACCTCATATGCACCTATATACCTTGTACAGATTTTGTGTCACTTTTAGTGATCAGGGTAATGGGTATGAGCAGTTCCTATTGATGAAGGTCTAGATAGGAAGTTAGATGTTAGAATTGCCCCTTCTTATGAAGTAAAACAAGAGGCAGTAGAAATGATTGGGAAGTGAGTCTGTATGATTGTAATATCTTACTCTTCTAAATATATGCAAAGTATTTGTAAAATTTCTGTTTACTTGTTAAAACTTCATATCAGATTGAAAAGAACCCAAAAGATTCAAAGGGTCACAAACTGTTAGTCATATTTTACTTTGATTCTTTGTAAGCTGATAGTTAGAAGTGTAGTTGGGTTTTGTCATCATCAAATAGGGGGAGATTGTTGAGTCCCAATGTTCATTGTAAATTTGGTGATGACAAATCTGACCTATAAACACTTAGTAATCTTTTGGTTCTTGTAATCTGATCTGGGTCAGACTAAGCTGACACAGCTTACGATCTGTTTCTGGCCCAGATTATGCTTCATGCTTTGTAATTGCTATCATATGGAAGCAAGTGTTGTTCAAGATGCATCAAATGATTATAGCATTCAATCCAAGTCAAAGAGGAGGATTGAAGATAGAAGACCAAGTTGGTAGTGGAAGGCAGCTTGGGATTAGCAGTCAGCTTGGAAATACTTAGACAGATTGGTGCTTTGACAAACAGCCCAATCTGTGTCTGACAATCAAGTGAAGATAACAACCTGGATTGAAGATAATGACAAATGACGTTACTAGGAAGGTTCCTAGAATCTAGGTTGGTGGTTGTATTTACATATGCGTGTCCATACTCTTATTGGATGATGAAGAATGTGCAACAGTACGTGGAGGACCACAAGTACCATGAAAGGCATGATCAAATATTCCTTTGTCATCCAGCGAAAGAAGAATACGTGGCTTGATTGGATACCAAGAGAAGAAGGGCTCTCGCCTATAAGAGTCTTATTCCTTGATTGCATATGTGTGTCATTCCTGAGAATCATTCTTCACCTAAGTTTTCTCTGCTCTTAGACGCAACTTAGTCACCTGGAGATCAGCTTTGGCTGATTCTCTTGAGCTGAAACTTATTCATTGTAGTTTGTCATTTCAAGGGTTGTTTAGATATTTGTAGGCTATCTTTATTCCGCAAAAACCCTATAATTCTTTGTATAGATTATCTCTTAATAAAGGATTACGTTGAAAACCACAATCTGTGTTCAAGAATGTTTTTTTTACTTTACTGCTTTACTGTTTTTAAATGATTCCTGCACTTTACTTACTTAACATATAAACTGAATCTTTAAAACGTTTTATTTAAAAGTTTGTAAAGTTCAAGGAAATTTTGTATTCAGCCCCTCTACAACTGTTCTGTGTACAATATACTTTGGTATATTGATACACCTTGGGACGTATCAGGGGTTGTCAAAATAGGTGGTTGTGTAATTTAAAATAAAGCAAACATGCTTTTATGTTACCAAGAAAGTTAACTGATTCTGTATCTGAACTTGGAGCGTGTAAAATTGGTTTAAAATGGACGAACTGGGTGAAACTCTTAAAAGATGAAATGAAGCTTTATGAGTCCACTTTCACCTCCCACTAGAATCAGATTAAAAGACGAAGTAGAACTAAAGATATGATTTTTCTACCAAAAGTGGTCAAAACTGGATTTTTGTCTTAATGTTGAGTCAACTTTGATTATTTTTAATTCTCTAACTAATGGTCTTCAGAAGCTTAAACTTGGTGGAAGTTGATTTCAAGGTGTCCTAAACTTAAAATAAAATCATGGGAAGGTTGTTGTATAAAAATCACAAGGTCCAAATAATTCGGTTTAACCCCAAAACAGTAGCCAACATTTCATAAAAATGTGAAGTAAAAACAGAAAATTCTGAAATAAACTAATAATTTGTGTAATGGGCTAAGGAATGGACTAAAGGCCATAATAGGCTAAACCGGCCCAATTAGTGAACCCATAGGGAACATAAATCAGTAGGCCCACTTGGCCCAATAAACCATATAGCCCAATAACCAATATAACCCACTAAGCACATAACCCAAATAAGGTTAAGCCCAATAACTAAATTAAGCCTAAGTCACTTAAAAGCCCATCACACTTAGGCCCAATTGGTAATGGCCCATAACACCTAAAAGAATTTCATAAACCCGAGTAATCATAAGACATATCGAGAAATATGTGAGTTAAAAGATATGTGTAATCAAAGTAACACAAAATATAATTAAGTGAGATGGACATAAGTAATTACGTTAATCAAACTATAAATTGATATCACAAATGCTAACTCGTATTAAAAATGGTTACACATCCAATAATGAATAAGGATAACATAACTTAATATGGCATTTTGTATATGATAACCCAAGATAGGACCTTATTCGCCTTAGTTTCGCGTAGGAATGGTCTTGGCTTTGAAATGCGAATGAGGAGCGTAAGGAATATATGATCAAGGAAGCTATAGATGAGAAGTACCCATTTTGGATAAGTAGATATAATGCTTGGCATATCAAGGTGAGTCATAGCCCCCTTTCAAACTCTTTTATGTGTTTTACTTACGGGGAGAAAAGCATGATTAACTAAAAATGACTTTCTTTTATGAAAATGCTATATTGATCGAATGATGATTATACGAGAATGTTATTGTATGTTCAACGTGTTATATGTTATATGATGAGTTTGGGTACTGTCAAACGGTCTTCCCCTGTACACTACTATTAACTCATTGAGGCCTCTAGTTAGAGGGTTGCGCAACTAGGATTCGTCTCTTCACTCACCAAGATGGCAGCGGGTTGACGGGCCGCCTCTGTGCCCGCCCTCATCTCCGGTCTGCCTAGGGGTGCTCTAATCTACTTTATATATATTATTGGTCGTCTCCATGGCACGATCCATTTATTATCATTATTGCACGTGATTGACAGCATGTGCTTCTATTATTATCTCTTCGGGACATATTATCATTATTATTATTTGACGTAAAATGGTCTTAGTAGTGGCTCAAGACAAACTCATAAAATTATACCTTTTGCCAAGTGTTATTGATATTATTTATGGTTGGTTATTATGGATTGAACATACGGTTTGGGTATTGGACCTTATATGGAATCTTGAAAGTTGTTGAATTGGTGATATCCAAATTTTGATGACCGAATGGTTTTGGTGTGATGTATGATTAATCAATTTATACATTTATCTCTCACGATGAATTTGACAAACGAGAACTTTTTAATTTACCATGGATCCTCAACTATTTTGAAACAACCTTATGGTATTTGAAAAACTTGATGGCTTGATATGGGAATTTTGCTGGCCATGTGGTTTGGGTATATTGATATCTAATAATATGTTTTCTAAGTATTGAAAAGAATACATAACGAGATTTACTTGAAAAACCTATGCACTCACCAACTACGTTTTCGTAGTTGACACTTTTTCTTCATGCTTTTCAAGAATTAGCATAAGTTTTGAGGAATTATATGCATCATGTTTGTTTGCATTGCACTTTGGAGTCAAAGATCAAACCTTGTGATGGGCAATAGAATCCGCCTTGATCATTGTAGTAAATCATCTCATGTATTTGTTATTTGTTTCGTGGACTTAATATCCAAGTATGGTGGACGCATTGTACTTGAGAATTGGTTCACATGCTTGCACATTGTAAAATTATTTTTATCAAATAAAGCTATGGTGAATGTTTATCTATCATCATTTGTTTTGAATACTCGACTTTCTGTACATCTCATTGTTCCGCCTTAGTTGGGGTGTTACAGAAAATGGTATCAGAGCCTAAGGTTATAGAGAACATTGGGGTTCCTCCGGGAATTTCAAAACTATAGCCACTTTTCAAAACGAATTTTTATAGTCGAGTCGAGCATAAGGTTAAGCGGATTAGTTTGAGCTTTACATGGTAGGACCATAATTAAACGTAGAGTCATGAACCTACGTTTAATTATGAGAGGACCATGTAAAACTCAAACGGCCACTTGGACTTATGTTCAAAAAGATTCCTTTTCAAAAAAAAAAGAAAAGAGAAAAAATCTTTATTAAAACCATTTTTATGAGCATACGTGTTGCATTTAGACATTCACCTAAGCATACATAATGATTCGAGACTTGCTTTATTTGTGGATTATGCTAGTCTAGTAGGATTCCCCTTATGCACATTAGAAGTGAATTGAATCTAAGATTGAAAGATATTCGTTGATACATACTATTATATGCTATGACATGTGAATTTGGGCATGATTTGATTGCAATGTGAAAGTTTATAATGTGCAATGTGAAAGTTGTAATGTGTAATGTGAAAGCTTGTAATGTCAATGTGAAAGTTTGGAATGTGCAATGTGGAAATTATGTGAGAAATGCATGCGTAAAAGCTTTATGATTTATGATGTTGAACTTTAAGTAGCATATGCCCTTTAAAATAATGTGATTACTATGAGGCACGAAATCATTTTGGGATATGACTTGTTTAAATTATTGGGTAATGAGACTGATTATTTATGATTGATTTGAAAGAGAATATGAGTATGACGAGTTGATAGGAAATTTTATGGACAATAGAGATATGAAAGCTTTCACTCATAAGATTGAGCTACTTGAATCTAGCGCGCGAATATTGCGATGATTACGTAGTCATGCCTTACTATTGAGATAGTTATTACGCCATAAGGTTGAGCTATTTGAGGACTAGTACGTGAATGATGTAATGATTATATAGTCTTGCCTTAGTATCGAGATAGTTATTGTGCTCTAAGATTTGATATTAAGAACTAATATTTGCATGATTTGATGATAATGTGGTTAGTCCTTACAATTAAAATAGATATTGTGTGTTGAGATTTGACCGCTTGAGAACTAGTGATTTCCCGTGGGAAATTCATTATAAATTAGAAATTTTCTAAGTATGAAAGTTGTCATTAAGTGCCCCTCCAATCCAATATTCGTTCACTCGTGCTCTTTTGAAATTATCCCACATCCTATTGCTTATGACACCACTATTCATTATGGACATACGACAACCCGATATGATCGGTGGAGCATCTTCTCACGAACGTCGGACGATATACTCTAAGAGTTGTAGTCCCAAGATATGACGCGACTCTATCCCCTTAGATACTACGCGTAACCTTTGTATTCGATCTGAGATGGTGCGAAACATATGGAAACGTAGGATGAAGTTGGAGACTTGTGAAGGGTGAGTGGTATTAAAGCCAAATTACGATTCGACGACGCCGGTAGAACACATTTTGATATACATTCTAGACGACACATTCTAACACGCGCACACAAACAGTTATCCAAACTATCTAAGTCGGTGTGACATATATTGACGTCATTGAAAGTTGGAGTCCATCGGGCAACGAAAGACAGAGAAGTGATTTCTTTAACTCGCGCAAGGAGTCTGATTCGAGCCTTAAGGATTCTTTTGTTTTTGTATTTCCTATTTCATTCATTCGAAACCAAATTCTAAATCCTTGATATTCTTGATTATTCAAAGTAATGATCATCACTGTTTCTCTTCAAAGATTCGTCACCTAACAACACACAACTCACTTACGTAACACTCCACAATGGCGAAATCGAGTAACTAGTACCCTGTTCTCGCTGCGACATCAATGGATGCGAAAGACGTTCATACATCAGTTGTCCATAAGTGAAATACTTGGGATAACTATATGGCATAGAAGATGCTATTGGATCACGTACATAACATAGGACGTGGAAGATATGTTGTGTGTCAGTCAAAGTACAAGGACGCACAATCGAAGAGTATACTAAGCCTTAACTTGGAAAAAGAATCGAAGGCCTTTCCTATATATGTTGATCAACCAAAAGGAAAGATTGAGCGGCCAACAAAAGGGAGGTTGTGTGACATGAAGGTCACCTTTGGTTAAGTATAAGGACTCCCCTAGTACTTGTGGGATATCATTAGCAAGGTTGGAAAACGAAAGTAGTTAGAAGAAGAAAACCGAGGACAATAAGATAAATAGGATGTGTCGAGTAACCCTTAAGATGGAAGAGTAACAAAAAGGATTATGACCTATCCTTTTTCTTTTTCAAAACACCCGAGCAGATGGATATTTGTTACATGAAGGAATAAGGAATTTGGTGAATTGAAGATCGTCAAGGATGGTGAGATGAAGTGAAGAGCAAGAAATCCCTTGCATTTTTCTAGAGGAAAAATGTTAAGGGGGTGATCACAACAAAGGTAGATACTCGAACAAGGAGTATGAAGTGTAGGATTATACTTTATCTTTCAAGAAGACTTATTCACTAGCATCATTGAAGGTGATGTGGAGTAGAGGATAAAGTGAAGAAACGTCATTGACTCAAACAAGTAGAGTGAAGGCATTGACGCCATCTACAAGATGTAGTTCGGTAGCGTTCATCTTTATGGCGCTCCACACGTTATTCTCTGAATATCAATTAGAAAACCTCTATCGAAAGACAAGCTATTAGTACAACATATCAACTAAGCTAAGAGAAAGCAGTATACGCCCAACACCGATGGAAGCTAGCTTTACTAAAAAGGAGAAGTATGGTCGATAAGTAGAGGAAGGACGATGACCCGTGATGGTTATCCCCTCAAGGTCAACGGTCAAATAGAGGTAAGCTAAAACAAGATGAACTTGGGTGAAAAATTTTGCAACACCTGGTGAACCGTCAAGTACCATCGACCCACGAAGTAGTGCGCTCAAGGAAAGTGAAGAAGGAAAATAACATGGAATCGCTAGGTTAATAGTGAAAGCAAATAAGGAATACGACGCTAGAACTCAAGGCACATACTACCACAACGATCAAGGAAGTTGGTCGTTGAACTAATTTTAAAGAAACTACAAACTCCGGGAAGAGCTAGTTATGGAGCGTTTGAACGGAAGCGTGATAATGATAACATACATCTGTGATGAGTTAGGATTAAAGGATCCGTATCACCATGATCTGACAAGTACCCCTGAATTAACTTCAAGGACTAGCAACTGCACGTGTGTCATTCAAGATGACGATTACTCTAGTAACAGATGGATCTGAGTGGCGAAACGGTAAGGAGTATAGTTATCCATAAGAAAACGAAAGGAAAGAGTAGGGAACCGCATGGTTGAGGAAAAGACGAAGTAACCGTTGTTTCACCTAAACTATCTTATATCGCAATTCCTAAGAACATTATGTTAGTGTTGAAAAAGAAGCGTAGCATGGAAAGCTGAAAATGGACACGAGGCTTTTGAGAGCAAAGTAATTGGAAGTTTTGTAGAGGTCATGAGGACCAAAGAAGGATTGCTTCTAAGAAAGGGTTCATACCAATGAGGACTTGAAGTGTTTGTCTCGCCAAGATGGTGGTGATATGAGTATTGGTGAGCATAAGGATTGGGTAAATCCCATCGCGAGGAATGCGTAGGAAGATAAGAGAAATGGAAGAGGTTATATGTGCAATGTCAAAAAGGAGCTTAGTCGGCAATATGTCATAGATGGTAATACTTCTACATTAAAAAGGAAGAATTAACAGTGCCATAAAGCGATTTGCACGGCAAAAGCAGAAATTTTTTTTGGAAATGATGCGACTTTACGGATAACACAAAGGCGACTTTGAAAGATAAGGACGGAGTTGAAGGACAAAGGTGAGAATGAGAACTAAGATGGAACTATCAATAGCTAATTCATAATTTCCTTGCACACCTTAGAAGATCGAAGACGACATCTGAAAACCCCAAAATCAAGTACTACGAAGATGTACCTTCGTGATTTTAATACAACTCGATATCCCAGGCTAGTATCACTTTTGTTGAGGGGGTAATACCTTAACAAGTGATTATTTACAAACGAAGTCGATATTTCCAGGTACCGGCAAGCAAGTCCAGCGTCAAACCAAAGAAGGACAAAAGTAAGCAAGAAGCCAGTGGAGAGATCCTTTAATTGGGAAAGCAAACGATAAAGGAAAGTACACAAAGAGCCAATGGAAATGAGTAGCCACCAACGATCAATATTCCAACGTTTCTTATCGTTTTTATTATAACTCACACTACAAACCATTTGCTCATGTTACACCTCCGTATTGACATTATTATCATCATCATCCCATTATTTAGTATTGATCTAGGCAAAACTGACAGTCACAACGATTACATACGTTTAATCTCTAGTCGTCTCAAGAAGTGTGCGACATTCGTAACTTTTTCTTTTTTTTGAAGTTTCTAATCACGAGAAAAGTTAGGGCACCAAGCAATGGATGCCCCCAACTACGGAGATCAAAAGCTTGTAAGTAACTAAAAAGGTCATGATTAAACCTAGATGAACTCTCACATTTTGTACGTCTCCGTGAAGCTACCCTTATCGTCAATTTATTCATTCATACGGTATGTGTGTATATGTGTTTGTATTTTATTTTTTGTTAGTCATAATTTGTGTATGTATAGGTTGTATGTATGTATAAGTGTTATAAGTTAATTTAATCTTTCTAAGACATAATTTGTGTTTGTACTTATATATATAGGCCGTGTATATATATGTATGTATATATAGATACATTTTTGTGTTTTATAATTGTTACTTAAATCGTTATTTATAAACTTGTATTTATTTAATTACATATACACACATACCTTTCATATACATCAAAAATTCAAATTTTCCCTCTTATTTCTAAGGCCAAAACCGGCCTCCCCCTTCCCAAAACACCTCACCCAATCAAAAAATTAGCTAGTCTCTTTATTCTTACACTTCCAATGCATACTACACTCATACTTACACTCCAACTCACACCTTACACTCCCTAAACACTCTTACACTTTCCCATACACACACAAACACATTTCTCTATCTCAAAACACTCTTTTCTCTCCCTTTTCTTGGAAACTCACGGCTGAAAACAAAAAAAAAAGAAAAGAAAAAGTTAACCAAAACTCAATCTAATCTTTAACAACAATAATAAAAGTTTATGCTAGATTAATCAAGTGTTGATTCAAGATAAGATTAAGGGTTATTACAAGCTTGGAATAAGGGTTATTAGGAGCTTTAAGGCCACGAAATTTCTGCCCAAAAATCATCTCCAAAATCGAGTTAATTAAGGGTATAAATCTCCATCTCTTTGTTTAATCTACCTTGTTTTTACTTATATTCAATGATCTTTATCAAAAGCTCATATTATCTTCTTGTTTTCTTTGAAAAACACACTTGATGAAGGCAAGTTGATAGAATCTTCTTCCTCATGCTCATGCATGTCGAGATCTAGAAGAAAGATTCAAGGATTCAACCTTGGTAAGACCCGAAAGTGTTGGTTTAATGTAAAGGCTTGTAAAGTTGTGATATGGGTCATCATGGATCCAATTTTTATAAGTTATAAGGAAATATTTCTGTGATTTTTCATCAAAAGTGACATTTTCAAAAGTTAGACTAAAGTTTATAGCTTGATCTTGTTTAAAAGTGTTAGATCTTAACATGCATGCTTAGATTTGATCTAGTTTAAGTCGATTTTGAATTGGGATTTGAGATGAATCTTAAATTGATGACTTCATATATATTTTGATGTTAAACACATGTTAATAATCTGGGATTATGAAATTAGTACAAGTAATAAGGATTTTATAAGAATTAAACCAAAACTATGTTCAAAATCATAACCGAAAATCACCAAAAACATATATATACCTTCACCACTTTAATCAAGTGAATTGTCCATAAATATATAATATGAAATCTGGAAATGCACTAATGAAGTGTTAATAGATGAGTTAGGATGAAGAAAATGTATTGGGTTGTCAAAATAGGTGGTTGTGTAATTTAAAATAAAGCAAACATGCTTTTATGTTACCAAGAAAGTTAACTGATTCTGTATCTGAACTTGGAGCGTGTAAAATTGGTTTAAAATGGACGAACTGGGTGCAACTCTTAAAATATGAAATGAAGCTTTATGAGTCCACTTTCACCTCCCACTGGAATCAGATTAAAAGACGAAGTATAACTAAAGATATGATTTTTCTACCAAAAGTGGTCAAAACTGAATTTTTGTCTTAATGTTGAGTCAAATTTGATGATTTTTAATTCTCTAACTAATGGGCTTCAGAAGCTTAAACTTGGTGGAAGTTGATTTCAAGGTGTCCTAAACGTAAAATAAAATCAAGGGATTTTTATAACAATCAAAACATCGAGAACTTTTTTATAACTTCTCATGTCGCAAACAGTGCCCATTCGGGACAGTTTGTGTTTGGGTAATTTTTAAGGATAGCAAACACTGTCTAAAAATTCATCAAAAATTCACAAAAATAGGATACACATATAGGTTGTTGTATAAAAATCACCAAGGTCCAAATAATTCGGTTTAACCCCAAAACAAGTAGCCAACATTTCATAAAAATGTGAAGTAAAAACAGAAAATTCTGAAATAAACTAATAATTTGTGTAATGGGCTAAGGAATGGACTAAAGGCCATAATAGGCTAAACCGGCCCAATTAGTGAACCCATAGGGAACATAAATCAGTAGGCCCACTTGGCCCAATAAACCATATAGCCCAATAACCAATATAACCCACTAAGCACATAACTCAAATAAGGTTAAGCCCAATAACTAAATTAAGCTCAAGTCACTTAAAAGCCCATCACACTTAGGCCCAATTGGTAATGGCCCATAACACCTAAAAGAATTTCATAAACCCGAGTAATCATAAGACATATCGAGAAATATGTGAGTTAAAAGATATGTGTAATCAAAGTAAAACAAAATATAATTAAGTGAGATGGACATAAGTAATTACGTTAATCAAACTATAAATTGATATCACAAATGCTAACTCGTATTAAAATTGGTTACACATCCAATAATGAATAAGGATAACATAACTTAATATGGCATTTTGTATATGATAACCCAAGATAGGACCTTATTCGCCTTAGTTTCGCGTAGGAATGGTCTTGGCTTTGAAATGCGAATGAGGAGCGTAAGGAATATATGATCAAGGAAGCTATAGATGGGAAGTACCCATTTTGGATAAATAGATATAATGCTCGGCATATCAATGTGAGTCATAGCCCCCTTTCAAACTCTTTTATGTGTTTTACTTATGGGGAGAAAAGCATGATTAACTAAAATGACTTTCTTTTATGTAAATGCTATATTGATCGAATGATGATTAAACGGGAATGTTATTGTATGTTCAACGTGTTATATGTTATATGATGAGCTTGAGTACTGTCAAACGGTCGTCCCCTGTACACTACTATTAACTCATTGAGGCCTGTAGTTAGAGGGTTGCGCAATTAGGATTCGTCCCCTCACTCACCAAGATGGCAGCGGGTTGACGGGCCGCCTCTGTGCCCGCCCTCATCTCCGGTCTGCCTAGGGGTGCTCTAATCTACTTTATATATATTATTGGTCGTCTCCATGGCACGATCCATTTATTATCATTATTGCACGTGATTGACAGCATGTACTTCTATTATTATCTCTTTGGGACATATTATCATTCTTATTATTTGACGTAAAATGGTCTTAGTAGTGGCTCAAGACAAACTCATCAAATTATACCTTTGGCCAAGTGTTATTGATATTATTTATGGTTGGTTATTATGGATTGAACATACGGTTTGGGTATTGGACCTTATATGGAATCTTGAAAGTTGTTGAATTGGCGATATCGAAATTTTGATGACCGAATGGTTTTGGTGTGATGTATGATTAATCGATTTATACATTTTTCTCTCACGATGAATTTGACAAATGAGAACTTTATAATTTACCATGGATCCTCAACTATTTTGAAACAACCTTATGGTATTTGAAAAACTTGATGGCTTGATATGGGAATTTTGTCGGCCATGTGGTTTGGGTATATTGATATCTAATAATATATTTTCTAAGTATTGAAAAGAATACGTAACGAGATTTACTTGAAAAACCTATGCACTCACCAACTACGTTTTCGTAGTTGACACTTTTTCTTCATGCTTTTCAGGAATTAGCATAAGCTTTGAGGAATTATATGCATCATGTTTGTTTGCATTGCACTTTGGAGTCAAAGATCAAACCTTGTGATGGGCAATGGAATCCGCCTTGATCATTATAGTAAATCATCTCATGTATTTGTTATTTGTTTCGTGGACTTAATATCCAAGTATGGTGGACGCATTGTACTTAGAAATTGGTTCACATGCTTGCACATTGTAAAATTATTTTTATCAAATAAAGCTATGGTGAATGCTTATCTATCATCCTTTGTTTTGAATACTCGACTTTCTGTACATCTCATTGTTCCGCCTTAGTTGGGGTGTTACACCAAGTGTATGATGATTCTTGTATGCCTCTAGTATAGCTAGAAAATGTCTGATTGTATTGCTCTATTATTGGTGATAGTGAATTTTAAGCGGCCTATGGGTCCCGTGGTTTTTACTCTCACTTTAAGAGGTTTTCCACGCTAAAAGTTCTTGTGTTTGTGTGTGCTATTGTTGGCTGGTCTTATTACCATTAGGGGCTGATTTTGATTGCATTTAGGGTTCCCTATTTGTTAGTTTCCTCATAGGTTCACACGGGTTGGGAAAGGTTACCAAACAAAGGGTATATTCCGCATTTGTGTTTACCGTTGTGGTGTTTATTTCCCATCAGAGTGGTATCAGAGCCAGGTTGCTCATTAGTGAATATACAGTTTTTTGAAAGATGGAATCTAATTCAAGTAGGGTGATTTTATTGAATGGTTCGAACTATCATGTTTGGAAGACAAAAATGGAAGATCTTCTATATGTGAAAGATTATTACTTACCCGTATTTGCTACAGATAAACCTGAGAATAAAACAGATGTAGAGTGGGAGATTTTGCATAGACAGGTTTATGGATATATTCAGCAGTAGGTAGAAGATAATGTTTTGAATCATATTATTGAGGAGAAACATGCTCGTACTTTATGGAAGAAGCTTGAAGAGTTGTATGCTCGAAAAATACGAAATAATAAGTTGTTCTTGATCAAGCAGTTGCTCAAGTTAGAGTATAGAAATGGCACTCCTATTACAGATCACTTAAATGCATTTCAGGGTATTGTGAATCAGCTTTCTGGAATGGGCATCAAGTTTGATGATGAGATTCAAGGTTTGTGGTTACTTGGTACATTACCGGATTCTTAGGAGACTTTTAGGACATTTTTGTCCAACTCTGCAAAAGATGGTATTATCACCATGGAAGTGGCTAAGGGCAGTGTTATGAATGAAGAGATGAGAAGAAAGTCACAGGGTTCCTCTTCACATTCAGATGTCTTGGTCACTAAAAGGCGGGGGAGAAGTCAGAGTAGAGGTCCAAGTAACAGGGGTAATCAGCGTGGTACCAGCAGTTCCAGTTCCAGTAAAAGAAATTTTGCTGATGTTGAGTGCTACCATTGTGGTAGAAAAGGGCATACAAAAAGATACTGCAGACAAGCAAAGAAAGAGAACAAGAAGGCTAACTACAGTAATCAAAACAACAATCAGAAGAAAGATGCCGGTGGTAATGGTAATACTGAGGTTAATTCTATCACTGATGAGTTCTTTGTTTGTTGTGATTATGATATGGTTAATGTTGCTCACGATGACTCGAGTTGGATTTCTGATAGTGGTGCTACGTGTCATGTTGCTACACGTAGAGAGTTTTATTCATCATATACTCCAGGTGATTTTGGAGTTGTTAGGATGGGTAATACTGGATTATCTAAGATCGTTGGTATTGGAGATATTTGTTTGAAGTTTGATACTGGGATGGAGTTGGTTTTGCGTAATGTAAAACATGTCCCAGATATGAGACTTAATGTGATCTCTACAGGGTTGCTTGATGATGATAGCTACTACAACGGTTTTGGTAATGGTAAATGGAAATTAACTCTTGGTTCACTGATCGTGGGGAGAGGCGAGAAAGTCTCAAAGTTGTACGTGACACACCCGAAGATCTCCTACAGCAATGTTAATGCTGTGGAGAATGTTGACATGTCCGAATTGTGGCATAAGAGACTTGGTCACATGAGTGAAAAGGGGTTGTCCATTCTTTCAAAGAAGAATGTGTTATCCGGGGTTCATGATGTTAGCTTGGGTAAGTGTTCTCATTGTTTGGCAGGGAAGCAGACTAGAGTTGCAGATATCGCCTATTTTATACATATTTATTTTGTGCGATATCATTATTTTTATACTTGAATTATGATCATTTTCATAGATATATATTCTTAGTATGTGTTTTTGTTGAATTATAGGTCTATGATATAAGTTTTGATGAGACTGGGCAAAAATCAAGATGTTTTATGAGGAAAATGAAGTTTTGAAGACGAATGCAAAATAACGTTAAATTATGTGTCTGCGTTGTCGAGGAAAGAGTGGAGACTTCAACTTGATGGCTCATGAGATAAAAAGGAACATGGCCATTGGCCTACTGGTGGAAAGTCTCGACCAAAACAAAGAGTTATAAACTCTTTGGACTATAATAGAATGATCAAATAAAGAGAGGTGGTCTTGTGGATTAAGAGCCAAAATTAGTGGCAGCCCATTGAAGACTCACGCATTAAGCCCAATAGTAATGGGGCCGAGAGAATGGGAGGTCGGTTACATTAAAAGCCATACCACAAATCTATATAATATCATCAAAGTTTTGGTGTGGTGGAGAGAGGTCGGCAGAAAGTGAGCCGCCAAAGGCTTCTTGCCTTTGGAGTTCGAGAATAGCAGTAGCCGAAAAAAGAAGGAATTCCATCTTTGAGATTTCTTAATCTTTTTCGTAAGCAACAGCCGGAAGCCAACGTCTCGGGTCGATTTCTTTTACTCATTTTGTGTTTTAGTTATCTTAAATTACTTGTTACAATATTGCAAGACTTATTCATCATATATATTATTGATATGGATGTTTTGCTTTTAATAATTGATATTGCGATTATTTGTCTTGTTATGAGTAGCTAAGTGTTTTATCATCTATTTAGATGAAGTGATAATATGAATGATGGTTGCACTATTTTATAATTCAAGTTGATTTGATTTAACGTTGTGTCGAGATCTTAATTTATTGATTCTTTGTTATTTATCTCTTGGTTGCGGATAGTTTTTGCATGATCTCAGTGGTAACTTAGGTTGTGTAGAAGTTATTTTGATTGCTTGGTTAGAAGCGATTGTTTCTATGACGGGTACGGTAGAAAGTAATTAATAGATAATAAGAGTTAACGGGTTAATGGTTGGGTACAATCAATAGACACAATTGTTATCTAAATAACCAAAACAATTAATTGATTAGGAAAGTTATAAAAGGCGTCTCGGGGTACCGGTCTTAGTAATGGAACTAGTTAATTAAGGGCATTGAATGAAGTAACGAACTTGACGGGTACGGGGTGAGTCTTTGTTTAGTTCTTGGTTATTAATCAACATATTTGAATTGGTTTTTCAATTAAATGCAACCTGAATTTGTAGTGTCATGGATTCGAGGTAGATGACCTTTTAATATTCTTGTTTACAACAATCTCTTTCAGATTAATTCTTCGGAATTACTAACTTGCTCAATTTACTAACTGCTTTCATAACTGACATTGGGTCATTAAAGCAACCCCCAACTTTTAGAATTATATTAAACTCACATTTTTCCTGAATAAATAGTCCATGTGTTCGATCCCGACTTACCATTTATCTATACTATACACGAACGGATCCACTGCCTGAGAGTGTGCATTAGGTAGTAAAATCGGTATTTCTTGTTTATAAATTTAAGACTCGATTTTGCACATCAGTTGCTTTCAAGAAGCATTCTCCTTTTCGAATGGAGAAAGTACTTGATTTGGTTCATTCCGATGTTTGTGGGCCTATGAAGACTAGGTCTCTTGGCGGTTGCTATTATTTTGTCACATTTATGATCATTCTAGGAAGGTATGGGTTTATACCTTGAAGACCAAAGATCAAGTGTTAAGTATGTTTAAGCAATTTCATGCCTCAGTTGAAAGAGAAACTGGGATGAAGCTTAAATGTATTCAAACCGACAATGGCGGTGAATACATTGGGCCCTTTGATGCTTATTGTAGAGAGCAGGGTATTAAACATCAAAAGACTCCTCCAAAGACACCGCATTTGAATGGCTTAGCAGAGCGGATGAACAGAACATTGGTTGAGAGAGTCAGATGTTTGCTTTCACATGCAGGGTTGCCTGCATCTTTCTGGGGTGAAGCTTTGAACACCGCATTTGAATGGCTTAGCAGAGCGGATGAACAGAACATTGGTTGAGAGAGTCAGATGTTTGCTTTCACATGCAGGGTTGCCTGCATCTTTCTGGGGTGAAGCTTTGAACACCGCAGTTCATGTGATTAATCTAACCCCTTGTGTTCCTTTGCAGTTTGATGTTCCTAACAGGGTTTGGAGCGGCAAAGATGTTTCTTATAATCACTTGCGGGTCTTTGGATGCAAGGCATTTGTGCACATTCCTAAAGATGAAAGGTCAAAGCTTGAAGTAAAGTCTAAGCCATGTGTATTCCTCGGTTATGGTTATGAAGACGAGTTTGGGTACAGGTTGTATGATCCTGTTTCAAAGAGACTCGTACGAAGCCGAGATGTTGTATTTGCTGAAAATCAGATTTTCAAAGATGTTGAGAAGACAAAGACAGTGCCTCAACATAGTGATACTTCTGCTGATTTTGATCCGGTTCCTGCACAACATGTTGATACACAGGTTGGAGATGATTTTCAGAATGACAACCAACAGGGTGCTGATGATATTGATGCTCAAGAACAAGAAGATGAAGACGTTCATCCAGAGCTACCAGTACCAGATATGCCACTATTTGTTCCACTCAGGCGGTCTAACAGAGATCGTCATCCTTCTACCCGATATTCTACTGATGAGTATGTTTTACTCACTGATGGGGGAGAGCCCGAGTGTTATGCAGAGGCTATGGAAGATGATAACAAAAAGGAGTGGGTTGAAGCCATGCAAGATGAGATGAGTTCCTTGCATGAGAACCATACTTATGAGTTGGTGAAGTTGCCTAAAGGCAAGAAAGTTCTGAAGAACAAGTGGGTTTATAAAGTGAAGACAGATGAGAACTCTTCCAGACCCAGGTACAAAGCTAGGTTGGTTGTTAAGGGATTCAGTCAGAGAAAAGGTATTGATTTTGATGAGATTTTCTCTCCAGTTGTGAAGATGGGCTCTATTCGAGTGGTTCTTGGTTTGTCAGCTAGTCTTGATCTTGAGGTTGAGCAAATGGATGTCAAAACCGCTTTCCTTCACGGTGACTTGGATAAAGAAATCTACATGGAGCAACCTGAAGGGTTTCAGGTTATGGGCAAAAAGGATTATGTGTGTAGACTTCAGAAAAGTCTATATGGGTTGAAGCAAGCACCAAGACAGTGGTACAAGAAATTTGAGTCGGTTATGAGGGAGCAAGGCTACCGAAAGACGACTTCAGACCACTGTGTTTTCTTTCAGAGATTTGGTGATGATGATTTCATCATATTGTTGCTTTATGTTGATGACATGCTGATTGTTGGCAAGAATACTGGAAGAATTTCCCAGTTGAAGCGAGATTTGAGCAAGTCTTTTGCTATGAAAGACTTAGGGCCAGCAAGTCAGATCCTTGGCATTCGGATTACTCGTGATAGAGGTGCCAAGAAGTTACATATGTCACAAGAGCAATACATTGAAAAGGTGCTTCGCAGGTTCAACATGGAAAATGCTAAAGTGGTTAGTTCCCCTCTTACTACCAACTTTATGCTAACATATGCAGATTGCCCTTCTTCGATGGAGGATGTTGAAGAGATGGATAGAGTTCCATATGCCTCAGCCGTTGGTAGCTTGATGTATGCTATGGTGTGCACTAGACCTGATTTAGCTCATGCAGTTAGTATTGTTAGTCGCTTTATGTCAAATCCGGCTAAGAAGCATTGAGAAGCAGTTAAATGGATTTTCAGATATCTGCGGGGTTCCTCCAAGTTGGGTATCACACTTGGAGATGAGAAGCCGATGTTGGTTGGTTACACAGATTCTGATATGGCTGGTAACAAGGATAACATGAGGTCTACTTCGGGTTATTTGATGACTTTTGCTCGTGGGGCTGTTTCATGGCAGTCAAGATTGCAAAAGTGTGTTGCCTTGTCTACAACAGAGGCTAAGTATATGGCAGCAACAGAAGCGTGTAAAGAACTATTGTGGTTGAAAAGGTTTCTGCAGGAGCTTGGCTTCAAGCAACAGTGCTACGTGGTTTTTTGTGATAATCAAAGTGCTATTCACCTTGCTAAGAATTCTATGTTTCATAAGCGAACAAAATATATTGATGAGAGGTATCATTGGATCAGAGATTGTCTTGAAGATGGTTTATTTGAACTTGATAAAGTTCATACCGATGATAATGGTTCCGATATGTTGACCAAGCCATTAGCGAGGGAGAAGCTCAAGGTTTGTTGCTCGATCTCCGGGATGGCGAACTCTTCCACATAGTCAGGAAAAGGGGGAGATTTGTTGGGTTGGTTTTCCTTTGGCCCATGAGGAAGAAGCCCACAAATTAGGCCCATATCCAAGAGTTCTTTGACTCTTGTTGACTTGTAACTTTAGGGCATCACTTGATAAAGTCTTGGTGCAGCCATTTATCAAGTGTACACAAAAAAAAATCAATAATAGAAAGAGAGTGAGAGATCAAAAGAGAGAAAAACTTCCAGCTCGTTTTTACCCTGCAGCAGTCTAGAAAACTGAAGATCTCTAGATATTGAACCGTTGGATCCTCCCCATTTTTGGTCAGTGTGTTCCTAACACCTGGGCCAACATTTTGGACGGTTGAATTAGTCTCAAGTGGTCTGAAGCTCGACTTACAATAGCTGGAACAGAGGTGTAACACCCCGAGCTAGGCTCGAAATGCACCGAAAAGCATGACACAAGATGGAATTATCGTAGAACGAGACTATATGAAAATAAAAGGGATTCCGGGAACCCAACAATTTAGATACATGTCACAAAAGCATAAGGAGCATCCAACCATCAAAAGTTTACAAAAATGAACAATTCAAAAGATGGCTCATGATCCTAAGCAAATCCCATCAACGGGCAAATGGATCGCGGATCCATGGTCAAAGCCCAACATCTAGCAAGCACGTCAAGCTCTAGGGTTCTCTTGATTACCTGAAAAGTGTACTAAACAATGTCAACACTAGGTTGGTGAGTTCGTAGGAAAAGATGAACAAGAACACATACCAATGTCAACCAATCCATGATTTACATTAACATGACCTAATAAATTGCACACTTGTAACCGATGTACTCAATTGCACGTAAATGTACTCATTGTACTCAATTGCACGTATTGTACTCATTGTTCTCAATTGCACGTAATGTACTCATAGTACTCAATTGCACGTAATGTACTCATAGTACTCAATTGCACGTATTGTACTCATAGTACTCAATTGCACGTAATGTACTCATAGTACTCAATTGCACGTAAATGAACTCATCCATGACCATCAATGTCCACACATAACCAAACATCATGTGCATATACTTTGTACGATACTACTTTTGAAAGGCCTTTGATGCTTATATATAGGGTCACCCGCAGCCTTCCCACCACATCTCCAACCTTTCAAAGGCATTACCGTCCTCCATATATACACAACTAGCCTAAAACAACACAATATACACAATAGTCACCATACAACAAATCACATAATTGCACATCAACAAAAATGTCACACAACACATACGTCCCAAATATCATCATGCACGAAGTACACTTTTCAGCCCGACTCTTAAAAGAGTAGGGGAGGCTACGAAAACTCACCTTTGCCTTGATCTACCAAATTTAAAGTGAGCTAGAACGTCAATCAATTGCCAAACGATCACAACCTATCATAATGTGTATGTACGTATCAATATTTATATATATTTATGATTAAGTTGGTTTAGTAAGTTTAAGTCGAGTCACAAGCCCATAAACGCTTCTACAACTTTACCGTATATGAAACAAGACGCTTTGACTCGACATTTTTAGACATGGATTAAGAATTATACGAAAAGAGTGTTACCACAAGAAACTAGACTCTCTTACGATTCCAACGATAGGTCATATGACTCGATTGGACCTACGGATCAAAAGTTATTGACGTTTGAAAACTGACGCGCATTTAATCACCGTAACTATCCACTGCGTCGCAGTGAGCCAGGACTAAGCTCACTGCGCCGCAGTGGCTTGGTCAGACCAGAAAGCCGAAACAATTCACTGCGCCGCAGTGAGCCAGGACTAAGCTCACTGCGCCGCAGTGGCTTGGTCAGACCAGAAAGCCGAAACAATTCACTGCGCCGCAGTGAGCCAGGACTAAGCTCACTGCGCCGCAGTGGCTTGGTCAGACCAGAAAGCCGAAACAATGCACTGCGCCGCAGTGAGCCAGGATCACTGCGCCGCAGTGAGCCAGGACTAAGCTCACTGCGCCGCAGTGGCTTGGTCAGACCAGAAAGCCGAAACAATGCACTGCGCCGCAGTGAGCCAGAGGAGGGATCACTGCGCCGCAGTGCCCACAAACTGCGCCGCAGTAGACGAGACATTCACTGCGCCGCAGTGAGCCAGGACTAAGCTCACTGCGCCGCAGTGGCTTGGTCAGACCAGAAAGCCGAAACAATGCACTGCGCCGCAGTGGCTTGGTCAGCCCAGAAAGCCGAAACAATGCACTGCGCCGCAGTGAGCAAGGATAGCTCACTGCGCCGCAGTGCCGGACTAATCACTGCGCCGCAGTGAGCCAGGACAACAATTCACTGCGCCGCAGTGAGCCAGGACTAAGCTCACTGCGCCGCAGTGGCTTGGTCAGACCAGAAAGCCGAAACAATGCACTGCGCCGCAGTGGCTTGGTCAGCCCAGAAAGCCGAAACAATTCACTGCGCCGCAGTGAGCCAGGACTAAGCTCACTGCGCCGCAGTGGCTTGGTCAGACCAGAAAGCCGAAACAATGCACTGCGCCGCAGTGAGCCAGAGCCCGACTCTTAAAAGAGTAGGGGAGGCTACGAAAACTCACCTTTGCCTTGATCTACCAAATTTAAGTGAGCTAGAACGTCAATCAATTGCCAAACGATCACAACCTATCATAATGTGTATGTACGTATCAATATTTATATATATTTATGATTAAGGGTTTATTTTTTTTTTTTTTTTTTTTTTTTTTTTTTTTTTTTTTTTTTTTTTTTTTTTTTTTTTTTTTTTTTTTTTTTTTTTTTTTTTTTTTTTTTTTTTTTTTTTTTTTTTTTTTTTTTTTTTTTTTTTTTTTTTTTTTTTTTTTTTTTTTTTTTTTTTTTTTTTTTTTTTTTTTTTTTTTTTTTTTTTTTTTTTTTTTTTTTTTTTTTTTTTTTTTTTTTTTTTTTTTTTTTTTTTTTTTTTTTTTTTTTTTTTTTTTTTTTTTTTTTTTTTTTTTTTTTTTTTTTTTTTTTTTTTTTTTTTTTTTTTTTTTTTTTTTTTTTTTTTTTTTTTTTTTTTTTTTTTTTTTTTTTTTTTTTTTTTTTTTTTTTTTTTTTTTTTTTTTTTTTTTTTTTTTTTTTTTTTTTTTTTTTTTTTTTTTTTTTTTTTTTTTTTTTTTTTTTTTTTTTTTTTTTTTTTTTTTTTTTTTTTTTTTTTTTTTTTTTTTTTTTTTTTTTTTTTTTTTTTTTTTTTTTTTTTTTTTTTTTTTTTTTTTTTTTTTTTTTTTTTTTTTTTTTTTTTTTTTTTTTTTTTTTTTTTTTTTTTTTTTTTTTTTTTTTTTTTTTTTTTTTTTTTTTTTTTTTTTTTTTTTTTTTTTTTTTTTTTTTTTTTTTTTTTTTTTTTTTTTTTTTTTTTTTTTTTTTTTTTTTTTTTTTTTTTTTTTTTTTTTTTTTTTTTTTTTTTTTTTTTTTTTTTTTTTTTTTTTTTTTTTTTTTTTTTTTTTTTTTTTTTTTTTTTTTTTTTTTTTTTTTTTTTTTTTTTTTTTTTTTTTTTTTTTTTTTTTTTTTTTTTTTTTTTTTTTTTTTTTTTTTTTTTTTTTTTTTTTTTTTTTTTTTTTTTTTTTTTTTTTTTTTTTTTTTTTTTTTTTTTTTTTTTTTTTTTTTTTTTTTTTTTTTTTTTTTTTTTTTTTTTTTTTTTTTTTTTTTTTTTTTTTTTTTTTTTTTTTTTTTTTTTTTTTTTTTTTTTTTTTTTTTTTTTTTTTTTTTTTTTTTTTTTTTTTTTTTTTTTTTTTTTTTTTTTTTTTTTTTTTTTTTTTTTTTTTTTTTTTTTTTTTTTTTTTTTTTTTTTTTTTTTTTTTTTTTTTTTTTTTTTTTTTTTTTTTTTTTTTTTTTTTTTTTTTTTTTTTTTTTTTTTTTTTTTTTTTTTTTTTTTTTTTTTTTTTTTTTTTTTTTTTTTTTTTTTTTTTTTTTTTTTTTTTTTTTTTTTTTTTTTTTTTTTTTTTTTTTTTTTTTTTTTTTTTTTTTTTTTTTTTTTTTTTTTTTTTTTTTTTTTTTTTTTTTTTTTTTTTTTTTTTTTTTTTTTTTTTTTTTTTTTTTTTTTTTTTTTTTTTTTTTTTTTTTTTTTTTTTTTTTTTTTTTTTTTTTTTTTTTTTTTTTTTTTTTTTTTTTTTTTTTTTTTTTTTTTTTTTTTTTTTTTTTTTTTTTTTTTTTTTTTTTTTTTTTTTTTTTTTTTTTTTTTTTTTTTTTTTTTTTTTTTTTTTTTTTTTTTTTTTTTTTTTTTTTTTTTTTTTTTTTTTTTTTTTTTTTTTTTTTTTTTTTTTTTTTTTTTTTTTTTTTTTTTTTTTTTTTTTTTTTTTTTTTTTTTTTTTTTTTTTTTTTTTTTTTTTTTTTTTTTTTTTTTTTTTTTTTTTTTTTTTTTTTTTTTTTTTTTTTTTTTTTTTTTTTTTTTTTTTTTTTTTTTTTTTTTTTTTTTTTTTTTTTTTTTTTTTTTTTTTTTTTTTTTTTTTTTTTTTTTTTTTTTTTTTTTTTTTTTTTTTTTTTTTTTTTTTTTTTTTTTTTTTTTTTTTTTTTTTTTTTTTTTTTTTTTTTTTTTTTTTTTTTTTTTTTTTTTTTTTTTTTTTTTTTTTTTTTTTTTTTTTTTTTTTTTTTTTTTTTTTTCCACAAGCAATCAAACCCGATTTTGACCTAGTTGAAGCTTTTCTTGCACTTTGAGACTTGAAATCTTTGATATGATGTTAGAATGATAATAAGGATGATGATTTTTGTTATTAATCTAGTTGAACTAGCATAAATGACCAAGAATCTAGAGAAAGATTGAGAGTGTGAGTATTTAGTGAGATGGGAGAGAATATGGAAGTGTTATGAATGAATGGATGGATGGAAATGAGGGAGGATAGGGTTGGTTCCTTGGGTGGGTCATGGGTTTGGGTATAACCCATGGTTAGGATCCATATCATTTACTAGTTTAAATTAGATGTTATTTAAGTAAAAGTCGATTTGCACTAACTAATGGTCTCAACTTGCACATAAGTCTCTAATTGTACAATAAATTGACCCATAGGAACACATTGCACTTAAATGAACCTTAAATTGCATTTGAACATATATTGATTAAATCAAAAACTTAGGAAACGTACCCATAGTCAAAAGGTCAAAATGCACGGTTGTTACAAGAGGGCAGAAAATCTGGTGATATTGTTCTTCTTTTGTCTTTGTTTTGTTACCATACATCTTGATGCTTTATTCCAAGTGTATGATGATTTTTGTATGCTTCTAGTATAGCTAGAGAAGGTCTGATTGTATTGCTCTATTATTGGTGATAGTGGATTTTAAGCGGCCTAAGGGTCCCGTGGTTTTTACTCTCACTTTGAGAGGTTTTCCACGCTAAAAGTTATTGTGTTTGTGTGTGCTATTGTTGGCTGGTCTTATTACCATTAGGGGCTGATTTTGATTGCATTTAGGGTTCCCTATTTGTTAGTTTCCTCATAGGTTCACACGGGTTGGGAAATGTTACCAAACGAAGGGGTTATTCCGCATTTGTGTTTACCGTTGTGGTGTTTATTTCCCATCATCATTCTCCTTCTTCAGTAACTCTATCTCTCACTCCCCCTCTACCCTAAACTCCGCCCCTTCTAATCACAACCACCCCCGCTCATCACCAACAGTAATCGGCCCTCCAAGTTCAAGAAATCAACATTGGTGCTAGCGGTCTTTGCGGCACACGATTGTCTCTCTTAATTCAAAATCCATTCGATTATGTTATGCACTTGTACGTTCCTTCATCTACACAACCACATCCCCTCCAGTCTTCCAACACACATACACACACCTCTCTCTCTCTCTTTCGACGCGCCTCCACCATCTATCTACAACACTATGCCGCCACCATCATTCAATCGTCTCGGGATATCCACAATTCAACTCTATCACAGAAGAAGACCAACAACACCATGTCGCCACCATCACTCAATCATCTCGATCACAGGGTATATAGATTTCTTTTAATTAGTTTTGTTTAATTTTTCATATATCTAGGGTAGCATATACATTTGCAGGTACACTCTGGATTCATTTTTCTTCATTAATAATTTATTATTATAAATTTATTTTCATTTTCTTTTGTTCTTAATCTTTATTTTTTTATATATGTATATATTTTCGGATGGCGAGCTCGAGATGATGAAGCCCATGAGGGTCAAGAATTTGTTGCCCACTTACTTAAGAAGGTAAAATATACAAAAGTTTTCATTCATATGATTGTCTTTTGTTCTTAAATGATTTTCGTTTATGAAATTATTAATTTTTCAGATATGGGGGGTAACATATATCCTTGATTTGTTAATTTGCGTTTTGAAGATTTAGGTTTTCGTTAGTTTCCAGCATCTGCGCTTCTACGACCCCCTATCTTGGCTGCTCCAGTGACCACCTAATCAAGGTATAACTTTATTATTTAATTCTGTTCTCTATTTGGATACGTTTTTAGATCTGATATTATTTTATTTTTCCTTTTCTCAAATGCTATTAAAGATATGATAGCATTGGAGCAGACTTTAGGGGACTTTCGGCCCGATTGATATGAGTTTGTAAATTAAATCCTTTGGATATGTTGGAGCACTATGAAGACTGTTCGACCTTGATTTCTTATCTGCTTTAAATAAGCATGTATCATAGACCCCCATAATGTATCTGAACCTTTTTGAATTAATGTTACCTTAATGATACGTATAGTCTTTTGCTAGATGTTTAGTTGATTTAGATAATTAATGTTACCTTGATGATACGTATAGTCTTTTGCTAGATGTTGCTAGATGTTTAGTTGAGCACCATCTTTATATGCTGGAGGTCTCGAGTTCGAGACATGGGAATGACAGTTAAAGGAATTTCACAATAAAGTCCTCCAGTGAAGCAGGTTTGAGTCCTGCAAAGGAGACAGAGTTTTATCCCAATTAAATGTCGTGCCTTCGGGCGGTTTAGTTGAGGGTTTCTCTTCCTACTAGGTATGGAGGGTGAGGGGGCTCTCTAGCGCGGACCCGGTTAAGACAACGTAAGCTAGATCCCCTGTTGCGAGCAAATGATCCACACCTTTCAAAAAAAATTATATACAGAGTATTATTTGTAGGTCAATGTTATTCTTTCATTACAAGTATGCCATCAACAACATTTCAATGAATGTTATGGAAATACTTACTTTTTTGGGTATTCTAATATGTTTGTTACACTGTTGTGATTTCATTGAAATTCGATGGGCATAAACTATCTTTGTTTCATATTGATTTGTCATGGTATGTTATTAGTATATATATGAGATGCATCATTATCAGTTTACATTTTGCATTTCTCAAGTCATGCCATGTACGGTGTACCTACTAGATATAGTAGGGGCCAAACAAAGTAAAAGGTGTATCTTTTGTACCCTCAGGCCTCAATACAACTTGAAGCCATTATCGACCATTCACCATTTCGGTGCTTGAATTTTCCGTTGTCAATTTATCATATAGTGGAATTAATATCTAAATACGCCTTGTCCATAGTATCCGCTGCAACGCGCGGGTACCATGCTAGTATGTTATTTATCGTTACAATAGTTTTTGGATCTTAATTCATGAAATGTAAAATTCATACAAATATAGTTAATATGACCATGTCAACAATATCCGATGGTATGTTCATCAAACAAAGTTGAAGTCAATTATATACGGATGCAAGTGCATCGCACGGGGTCTAAGTACTAGTTTCATATATACATGAATGATGAATCTCAGATCTGCAATCAACACCTTCGTCATCAACCCCCTTTTTTGCCAAAAAAAACAAAATCAAAAAATAAAAAAAACCATTGATTCAGATTTTCAAATCTATATCCATCCCCAACCCTATTTTTTATCTGTAACGATGACTAAAGTTTGTTAGTTTGGTGGGTGGGTGGCTTGGAGTCACCGAAGTTTGGATCGGCGTTGGATCTATATCCATCCCCAGCCCCAGTTTCTATTTAGTTCACGTATTTCCATTATTTGATCGGCGATGGATTGGTGGCTTTGTAGTTTGTCGTATAGAAGAATTTCATAGAATTTTTTTTGCAGATAGTGGGTTCCGTTTTTCGATTGTATACCCTTGTGAATTCCATTGACGATATGTGAGATTTCAACCATTTGCTAGTCAGCTTTAACGAGGTAACCTCCGGCAAATTAAAATTTGTTAAAATGTTATCGATTACAGGGAAGTTGGAAAGACTGTAATCTTCCGCCATTCTTTCTCGTTGCGGCGGTTTTGTGTTTGGATTTTGGGGAGCGGTGGATTTTGGGGAAAACTGAAAACCTAACCCTAATTATTCAGGGTGTTGGACCATTTTGAGCGCCTTTCAATCTCGAGACAAGCAAAAAATAAAATAAAATGGCCTGCGTTAAAAAAGTATTTTTGGGTTCCCATGGGTTTATTTGGGCCAACTTTAGATATGATCCACCTTTCTTTTTTGGTATTTTATACATATATTCTTGGGTAAATTACACAAATGATACCTGAGGTTTGTTCGAAACTACACTGGTCATACCTATAATTTAAAAATTACGCGAGACATACCCATCGTTGTCAAAAACTTACACTGACCATACCTATCGCTGACGTTCGTCTATTTGGCCGTTAAGTCAAGTCACGTGCCGTGCATGTGAGGTATCAAAACCGTAATTTCGTGTAAACTTCAGGTATCATCCGTGTAATTTACCCTAATAATTTTTTTTAAGATATTTATATTTATATTTCATTTATTAAAATGGGTAGATATTCTATATTAAAATTCACATATATATATTTATTTTTTTAAAAAACCTATTTCAAAATAAAAAATAAAAAATTTATGAAAAAACGTGATCAAATGATACAGGTTAAGGCTTAGAAATTCTAAGCTCAGACTAACGACTAACCCTGGAACTTCAAATCCAAAATGCTACAGATTGCTAATCTGAGGTGAAATTATATTTTAAAACCGTGACGAGTCTTCGACTTTGCTTTACCCCTCTAATCTGAGGGGATGTCATCAAACCATACGAAAAAATTATATTGTTTTTTTAATTATTTTTTGTATATTTTTAAATAGGTTTCTATTAACAAGAATAAATTATTAAATAAAATAAAATAAAACAATAATAAAATAATAATTAAAGTAAAAATTATAGTGGTTTTCATGGTTCTAATCCTTGTTTAATTCACTATACACATATAACAAAATAATAATAATATATATTATTATAAATGCATTCTTGTATCAACCATTTTTCTTGATATAATTTTCATTGAAAATAAGAAAACTATTTTCTCATAATAAATTTCATATCTATCCAACTTAATAACTCAAGTATAAATAAAACTTTAAATTGTTAATAATTATTTTTAGGGTGAATTACAAGAATAATACCTGAAGTATGCACGAAATTACGGTTTTGATACCTCACATGCACGGCACGTGACTTGAATTAACGGCCAAATAGACGACCGTCAGCGATAGGTATGGTCCATGTAAGTTTTTGACAACGATGGGTATGTCTCGCGTAATTTTTAAATTGTAGGTATGACCAGTGTAGTTTCGAACAAACCTCAGGTATCATTTGTGTAATTTACCCTATATTCTTCAAACATTTTTCTTTGTTTGGATCTTGACTTTTTTACTTACTTTAAAAAATTATTATATCATATGTATTCGGTTTGACAAACTTTTAAAAATAGGATATATTTGACAAAAGTAATTGTAGCGGGTAGTTGTAGCTTTTAGTTTGAGCTATAAGATGTATCTTTTAAGCAAAACTGTCAGCTAGAGCTTTTATTTTTTAGAAGTGTTTGGTATGGTAGCTGTAGCTGCAACTTCAAGAGGTATTTGTGTAACTTTTAATGAAAAGCTAAAGCTCCTGAAACGCTACTTCAAGTAACGTTTCATTTTGGAACTTTTTCTTTCAAATAAAAGATGAAGTTAGTTGCATCAAAACAAAGTTTTCAACACAATAGGAGTTTTTTGTTCAAAATTAAAATTTAAAGCTCTCCAAAAGCTCTTGAAAAGCTGCGTGGTTATTAATGTAAATGTAATTGATGTAAAGGGGAAGTGTAATTATTTTAAGGGTTGAAAGATGTATGTTGTAAATAATATCATTAAGAATATTATAGGTATATTAGGTGGAAATATTTAAATTAGTGATTAAAAGAAAGTGATAGTTTGGATAGATAGGGTTTGAAAAATATTTTGGGTATATTGGGTAGAAGATGTAGTTCATGTGTTGAAAGTTAAGGTATTTTAGGTCCTTAAAGATAGAAAGTTGAAAATTGAGGTGGTGTTAAAGTTAAGGGTATTTTGCGAGTAATTTTTCTACTCGTAAAAGGCTCGTTTGAATTTACTGTAAATTCTTGAGTCATCTACCAACTAATTCACCATTATATTAAAATAAAAAAAATAATTACGCTACTATAGCCTCTTTCAATATCAATTATCAACTAAACAAAGATTTGATTTTAATCCTAAAGACCTAAATCCAAGACTCGTTATCAAAAACTATACACCAATCACCCCCTTATATCGAGGAGGCCACCCTTATTCAGTGCAACAATTTGAATCATTGAACGAAAATGTACTTTTTCAGTCGACGATCATTTTCTCAATACGTAAACTGAAATGACATACTATAATTTAAGAAAAGTTATAGTTTAGATGGTTTGAATCGATTTGGCTTGGTACAATACGTGAATTTTAATAGACTGATTGTCTTTGAGGGCTTTCTAAATCTGAATTATCTAAATTTGAACCATGTTTATTGTATTTATTTCAAGCTCGTGATTGAAGAAATTAAACCTAAACGGCTAAACATATATACATATTGAAATTATATGAGTTGAAAGTATGTAATTAGGCCACGTACTAAAACCCAAAAAACGAATGTGTTGTCACTTGTCACTCACTAAGTATATACTACTAGTCCCATAACATGCAATATTTTTCCACATTTTGTGTAATCTATGTATATAATATAAGTAGTTTGATCATGCATGTGTAAGTCACTTAAGTTAACATGCCATCTTTTAGATTTTGTAGAGGCTTAGAATACATGTGCACATGGACCAACTAATATATCAATTTATGGCATAAAATTAGACCCCACAAAACAAAAGAAAAAGGCGCCACAAACCTAATTAAATTCGATTCATCAATAGTAGTTTAAATGAACCCACAATACATCGTGTTACTTTAATAATTTGGACATTTGACACTTATTTGTCTACTACGTACTACTACACAATATATCAACTCACTAGTGATGTGCTTTGACTGAAGGCAATGACAAAGGTCTTTCAACCACTCATACACCTCATTTTAGGTTTTATACATCATGTAAATAGAGGTTATTATATTTAAAATATATGATACAATTGCAGTTTATACATAAAGGAAAAGTTTTATGGTAAGTATAAACATATGGTGTTAAAAGTTTTGGTAAAGGGTCGTTTTCTTTTAAATGAGCTTGGACGTTACATCCATCCATTCGTTATGTATGTGACTATACCAGCATGGTACCTGCGCAATGCGGCGGCGGTAACGGTGACAGCGGTTTAATAGTGTTGGTGACGGGTGGTGATGACATTGACAATTGGTGTCGAGTGGTATAAGTTGATGTAATAATAAAAGTGAAATTTTTTTATAAGATAAGGACTTAGAATGTAAATTAGCAAGATAAGGGTTTAGAATGTAAATTAATTCATTAAGGGCAAATTTGGTAATCTCTAATAATCTTTTCTATAAGGGGTGTTTATTAAGGGCAATTTCGTACTTACGTAGCTAATTATTTTGTAACACTTTCTATTTTTAGGGGGTGAATAATCTTTATAAAGGAGTACGAGCATGGTACCCGCGCAATACGGTGGTGGTGGTGGGGAAGGCGGTCTAGTGGTGTCGGTGATGGTACTATTGGTGGTGGTGGCGGTGTCAAGTGGTGTAGGTTGATATAATTGTGATAGTGGAAATTTTTAGAAGATAAGAGCTTAAATTGTTAATTATTAAAATAAAGGTTTAGAGTGTAAATTAATTCATTAAGGGCAAATTTGGTATTTTATAAAAACTCTTTCCATAATGGGTGTTTATTAAGGGTAATTTAGTAATTCTGTATGTAACTATTGTGTAACTATTTCTAAAAATGGGGAGTGTGATAATTTTTATAAAGGATACGAGCATGGTACCCGCGCAATACGGTGGTGGTGGTGGGGAAGGCGGTCTAGTGGTGTCGGTGATGGTACTATTGGTGGTGGTGGCGGTGTCAAGTGGTGTAGGTTGATATAATTGTGATAGTGAAATTTTAAAAAAAATAAGGGCTTAATGTGTTAATTATTAAAATAAAGGTTTAGAGTGTAAATTAATTCATTAAGGGCAAATTTGGTATTTTATAAAAACTCTTTCCATAATGGGTGTTTATTAAGGGTAATTTAGTAATTCCGTATGTAACTATTGTGTAATTATTTTTAAAAATGAGGGTGTGATAATTTTTATAAAAGAGTATAGATAGATAGATATAGATCTTATTGAGAAGGGCCATGCCAATATGTCATATGGGCAGCCTAAAAAAGAAATTAAGATGAAACCATTTTGATAAATATATGTGGCTACGTGTTGTATTATGAAAATATTTCTATCGAATATATATGGCGAGACATGATATTTTGTAATGTAATGAGAGAAATATTCCTTTTGTAATATGTGGTTGACTGTAGATTAAATCATTTTATAAATTTTCTGATTTATATGTATCATTTATTTTCACTCAATAATAGTATAATACTAGTTTAGGACTAGGGTTGATTACCATCTACCAATAAACTAAAACAGGATTGCAGTATCCTTTAATCGACGTGTGGCGTTGTATTAAAATGACAAGTGTCCTCTTAGTCATATTTATTAAACAAATAATTTTAGTTAAAGAATTCCTTATTTAATTCGTATTTAAACTATATATATTTAGAGATATGTTAATTACTTTATTATTTTATCAATTTATACTATCCGTATCTTACTAAAATATCTATAAGAATAATTAAATTATTTTCTTATCAGTAGGTAAAGATATTTAAACTTCAATCTGTCACCCTTACAATTTGCATCAAGAACGTATTGCATATTTAAAGAATGCTCTTTAGTGTTTTTAATGTGTATACGTTTAACGTATGGCCATAGTATAGGAATCAAAATATATATTCTGGCTCTGCTATTTTTATACTATTGATTAATCCAAGATTTACTTATTACATTTTTATTTTAAAGATAACTCAAAAATAACTCTAGAATTAAGTGAACATTTTATTTTATGATTATAATGAGAACGATTGTATTTAATTTAGTTTTTCTTTATATTTTCAAATTTTCATAAATATTTTTTGTTTATGTTTTGATTCTAACGTCCTTAAATTACAAACTCATTGCTTATATTGTATACATAATCAAATCATATGTCCAATGTATATATTATTATCAATCCGTACATCGTACGGGTATTAGTACTAGTGTAAATATATATGTGTACTTCTTGTTTTGTTGAAGTGTCACCTCAACCATGTGTTATACATATATGATTCTATCGATCTTGTAGAAAAATTCATTAAACAAACATGTGTTGTAAATATGAATAATTGAAAGTTTAGTGTGTATTGTGTTATGTGTACTGGATGAGACCTCTCATGGACCATAGGGCATTTCAAATAATTGATTTCAGTGAGGAAAATTAACTACGAGTATTTTCATAGTTATAATTGTATAAAACACACATATAATTGTTTAAGATTATCGTTACACGTGTATATCTCTATTAATTACATGTTAGTTTCAAAATCTAATTATTTTTGTTTACATAATCTAGTTAATGTGAACCACAGGGTAATAGGCTAGTGACCACCAGCCGTCACTTTTTAGGAGAAGTTCTGAGTTCGAGTCTTGCCAAAGATAAACTTGAGATCTTGAGATAATCATGAGATCAGAGGGTTCTCATCCAATTAACTTTTTTTTCCCCATAAACTAGTCAATGTGTCTCTTGATTAATTTGTTAGACGCTTTAAATTGAAAACGGAGACCGATATACCAAATCATTAGATTGTAGAAGATGCATATTTATAGACATGTGTAGTAGGCACATGACTATAAGGAAAAGTTAATTTACCGTTTTCCAGTTTTCACTCGACATGTAAAAAGAAGTTAACTTTGCAAATTACACGATACGTACACCCAATGAGAGAAGAAATTTAATCTAAGATATTATAAGTTAAAACATCAACTTAAGTTTGATGAGAGAAAAATTATATATGTTTGTCTAATCGCCAATAAAGTTGGTAGCCTATTAGTAAGGTTTTTGACCTTAAAAGATCTACTCGGGTTCGATACCCACTTATCACATTTGTGAGGTGAATTAATTGGGGCTTTTCAACAATTTTAAGTTTCATCACAATCATACATATAATTTAGGAATAAGAGTGGATCAATAGAATTGAACGTCGGTTATTCTATAGAAAAAAAGTTTGATTAAGCAAAGTATGTGAATTTGTTTTAAAATACATTCTCATCTATCCTAGCTATTTATCATTATAAGCTAGCTAGGCTGTGGAACTTGTTAGAATATGAGCACATAAACAAATAACAATTCACGAGTACGCGGCGGAAAAGAACGTATATGTAATCACATTAATTAACAAAGAGAGAATCGAAACGTGTACCTTTGCGCAAAGCTTCCAATAATATTATTAATAATAAGATTATTACTATTTAGGGTTTAAAGTAAAACCCCTCTACGATCGCACACTAAACACCCCTATACCGTATGCTAGTACCAATCACGAACTCACAAACCCGTTGTATTCTATACCTAAAAGTCGAAAACCGAAAACCCTTTTGGTGATGGGTTTCGGCCTAACTAAAGGAGAGAAAGAGGAGAGGTTTTTCACAATTGAATGTATTGTGAATGTATGTGAAAACCCTTGGAATTAGCCCTCTATTTATAGGCTTAATTGTAAGGGTTTATACCTAAAAGTCGAAAACCGAAAACCCTTTTGGTGATGGGTTTCGGCCTAACTAAAGGAGAGAAAGAGGAGAGGTTTTTCACAATTGAATGTATTGTGAATGTGTTGTAAAAACCCTTGGAATTAGCCCTCTATTTATAGGCTAATTTGTAAGGGTTTTAAATTTGGTGACCAAGCAATCTCAAGGCTTTCCAAGCCTCAAAATTTCGGCCCCCATATGGTGGAATTAGGAAACAATACAAATTCATAATTTCACTTTTACACCTCCTCTTTAATTAATTAAACACTATTAAACCTTTAATTTAGTTTAATTAATCATTTCGTGATTATTTCAATTAATATATTACTTTAATATATTAATTAATAATATAGAGTTACCGTGTCATTTCGTGTGACCCCGTAGGCTTAAATTATTTCTGGACATGCGTTTATTATAACGTGATCACATACCAACAGCTCCCACTTGAGCATGTTATATAAAGGCAATAACATTGGTTAGCGTCTAGCAACACGCCAATGCTCCCAGAAATATTTAAGTATAGTTTCTTAAAGTATCATTTGAAATGATTTAGTCTTTATTATCCCTTTGTTTCAGATACCTTGTTTAATTATGAATATGGATCAATGTCATTTCATAATTTAACGATTCTGTTTCTCATTTCTACAATTAATCAAGATTACCAAATTAATCAAGACATCCTCTTGAGTTCATTTGGGTATGCGCATACAAACATCTTAATTAATTAATGAGGGGCCCAAATGGTATCATACTTCAGTTGCAAATTGAAGGAACAAATCCTATATTAACTACACGTGTTAGTCATGTCGTTTCAATACATTTCTGAAAATAGCCCTTTATTACTACCTTGTTCATGACAGTTAGAACTATATCAAGAAAATGCAATCCACACATGCATAACCTGCTTGTATCTCAAGTCTAAGGATAAATAAAGTAACCATTTCATGAATTTCACTTAATGACGCCGATCCATAAAATGATAATTCGTTAAGTGGGGTAAGTCCGATATGCATCTCTATGGATACCATGTGAGTTTGGCAGGACCATCTTCAAAATATTCCCTAAATATTTAACCAATCTCTCAGATTTGTCTTAGTTTAACTATATTCCCATATAGTTAATCGACAATGGACATTTAGAATATTTAAAATATTCATGGATTTAAACATGCAAATATAGGACACAATCATTATGAAATGAAAACACTCATACCAAGTATATAATTCATTTATTAAAATAACAATTGTTTAACATCCCATTATCCAAATACCAATCACAAATTTACATGATATAACTAGCTAATTTAAGACCTATGCCCTCGGCATGCTTATTGAGCTTTTCTTTTGACAAAGCCTTTGTAAAAGGATCTGCTAAGTTACATTCTGTGTTAACTTTGAGTAATTTGATTTCACGCGATTCGATTTGCTCACGAACATAGTGATATCTTTTCTGGTAATGTCTGGCACCTTTCTGAACTCCAGGTTCATTGGCAATGATAATAGCTCCCATATTATCACTGTACAGATCCATTGGTGAGTTATTTGAGGGCATCACGTCAAGCCCAGAAATAAACTTTCTGATCCAGACAGCTTCCATGGCGGCATCCGAGGCAGCAATATACTCAGACTCTGTAGCATACATAGAAACTGTAGATTGTTTCTTGCTCTTCCAATCTATCGTGCCTCCATTTAGAACAAAGACGTATCCCGACTGAGATTTTGTATCATCTTTATCAGTCTGATATCCAGCATCACAGTATCCAGTTACTTTGAGTTCTGCATCGGGATTTCCTCCACACACCAAGAATAATTCTTTAGTAGCACGCATGTACTTAAGAATATTCTTCACAGCAGTACGGTGATCCTCTCCAGGATTTTTCTGATATCGGCTAACGCTATTTTGCGCAAACGCAATGTCAGGTCTAGTGCATATTACCGCATACATGATAGATCCTACAACCGAAGCATAAGGAACTCTTTGCATACGCTCCACCTCTTCAGGTGTAGAGGTACCGTTCTTGCTAGATAAATTAAGTCCTTCTTGCATCGGTATATAACCACGCTTAGAATTCTCCATCTTGAATCGCTTCAAGATCTTATCTATATAAGCACTTTGACTTAATCCAATCAACCGTTTACTTCTATCTCTATAGATCTTGATTCCAAGAATGAATGCTGCTTCACCCAAGTCTTTCATAGCAAAACACTTTCCAAGATGAGATTTTACGTCTTGCAACATTGGAATGTGATTTCCTATTATCAATATGTCATCTACATACAAGACAAGGAAAGTAACATTACTCCCACTAGCTTTGCGATATACACATGGCTCATCAGGATTTTGAGCAAAACCAAACTTTTTGATCTCCTCATCAAACCTTTTATTCCAACTTCTTGATGCATGCTTCAATCCATAAAATGTAAGTCCCCTCACTCGATGGTTTAACCCACAAGTGTAGAATAACAACAAGACAAGAATGAACTAGATTGGACTAGTATTACTTTAAATATAAATGCAAGAATATAAATAAAGCAATAACGACTTAATGCAATAAATAAGCAAGTAAATAAATGGTGGAACACAAATGTAATTTTCAAGTGTATTTTATTTATTGATGTTTAAACAAAATACAAGATTGTTGCGGAACCTAGATATTACAAGTATGTAACTATCTAAACAATCTTTGAATTACAAGTGATCTATACTTGCTAAATAATCTCCTTGGATCGATATACTTAAAGGTGTGAAGTATAACTATTAAGATCGAGAGTATTTTAGCAAGTTCACCAAATTGCAAAAAAGTAATTTGGACGAGGAAAATGACTTGGTATTTATAGGCAAAAAGAATTAATATTTAATTATTTTTGCCGTATAAATATGGTTGGATGCATTTAAGGAACTAAAGTTGTTTCCTTAAATGCCTTGAATAAAGTACAAGGATAAAGTCACTTTGATGTGACTTGTCATCCTTTTATCCAACCACCTTTACACGCGTGTCATATCTTTTACAAGGGACAAATGAGATATCCGGGTAAAAGCGTGTAAAGGCATAAAGTCAATACCTCGTAATCAGTGTTCAGACTTGTATGGTCTAGAACACTGACAAGGACTCCAGTAAGGAGATCTGGTAAGACTGTCAGTGGGCTCCACTGCTTGTCAGTCTTCTTTCTTCAAACTTCAGTCTTTTACTTCAGTGTGAATGTCTTCAGTAGCAACGATCTTGACTGGAGTGAAGTCCAGTGAACTAATCTGGTGGAATCCAGATTCCTGTACAAGTAAATAGTTCACTGGCCTTCACATAATTTCTGAACAAATCTTCAGTGGGCTCCAGTCTTCAAGTTTGGAGCGAGTCCAGTAAAACTGGACCTAACAAATTCCCACTATTTGTTTAGAAATTATGCAAGGTTTTTCAAGCTTCTATCTATACATTTGTATGCTTGAAAAACACTTGAATTTTGACTAAGTCTAAATTTGAGTTACTGGAAAACACTTTATAGATCATCAGTGTTCCAGTTTATATATTTTAATTTGACTAGACTTAATCTGATCACTTACTTGTGTATAAAAATTGCAACTATATTTACATACATCAACTGATAAATAGTTACAATTTTGATCAAAAATAACTACAAGCAAGTAAATGATAAAAGAGTTAGGCCCTTCTCTTTGAAGTCTGTCCAGGAGCATCTTCAGTGGCCTTTCTCTTGGGTGATGGAGAAGATGGAGTAGATCCTGGTGCACGCATTCCCAAAGCAACCTCCATCTGTTGCTTCCTTTTAAACGCCTTCTCAATCCTCTTCAGGAAGTACTTCTCACCTGGAGATACATCAGTTCGTCCTTTGAATGTTAGGCCAATTTCTTTCAATTCTGAAATACCGAAAGCTTGGACTGAAGTATTCTTTCTTTCATCTCTGAAGTCTCCTTCCCTGGTAAGCTTGACATGAAATTTTGCATAATTCTCATGGTATCTGCCCTGAAGGTCATCATTTCTTCGTATTTGGCCTTTGTCCTGGAAACCTGAATCATTTCTTCAGTTTCTTTAGATGCTTTCCTTTGTTCAACAGCTCTTTGAATTTCAGCCCTGTTGATTTTCTTGGAAATGTCCAAAGGAATGAAAGTACTGAGATCTGCGTCTCTGGCTGCCTTGGTTTGTCTGGCAGGTGCCTTGGGCAAACCTTTAATCTTCCTTCTATACTCATTCTTTAGAGCCGCAACATTCTTCCTAACCTGTTTCTGGAGGTTTGCCAACTCCTCCTTTCTCTGAGCAATAAGATCCAGTATGCTTACCCCATATGTTTCAGAATCATACATCTGTTCTTCTTGTGCATACATGGATCGAATATGAACATCATCCAAAGCATCAAGACACTGATGAACTCTGGGATCCTCCTTCATCTTTTTATATACATCAATATGAATTCCCAGTCTTCCAGCATTGTAAGAATCCAGAGTCCCATGACTGGCCATTTCCATCTTATGAGCAAGCAGATCATCCTTTTGATTTTTCTTCCAGATTTCAATCATGATGCATTCTTGCTCCAATTTTTTAGACTTGGCTTCATCAGCAGATGCAAATTCCTCAACTTCTTCAATTTTACCTCCAGACACCACATGCTTTTGTCTGACCCTTTTCAGTGTAGTTAGGATGTCTGGGAAGGCTTCAATTTGTGGCTCACTGGCATCAGTACCAGCAGCTTCTTCATCCTGCACACTGGCTTCAGTACCAAGTGCTTCTTGTGCACTGGCATCAGTACCAGTCACCTTTTCAACTTCACTGGCCTTTTCAATATTGGCCAAGATTTCCTTTTTCAGAATTTTTGTTCGTGGCCAGTACCAGTTCATTCAACTTTTCAAAGACAATCTTCTCATTACCAACAAATAAATTCATTTCAGAAGCAAGATTATTTGACAATAAAGATTTAAAGTCAGAGACAACCTGAGAAGATGACTGGAGTGATCTCTCCAGGTCCGCCACCTTAGTCAAAAGGCCTTGGACCTCGGCTGAAGAAGAAGTGGAGAGACCACTGGGAGGTGCTAGATCAGAGGCCATTCTGGTCACCAAAGGTACTTGTGTCTGGACTCCTCCAGTAGAAGTTTCAGAAGTTACAATGGTTGAGTCCAGCACACGGTGTTTAGAAAAGTCCATTGGTGCTTCAAGTGGTGGTGGTTGATCGGATGAAATCTGGAGAGAACTTGGTGAAATAGTTGAAGTGTTTTGCGGATTTGAAGGTGGTGGTGGTGGTGTATTCAAAGATTCTGGTGGTGGTGGGGTGACTGAAGCAATAACAGAAGTAACAACATTTTCTACTCCATCACCCAGAAAATTCATATTGACATCAAACATATTACCTTCAGACATTGGGGAATCAACCTCATCCCAATCTGGAGCCGTCCCAACTGTCTGATCATTCACTTCTCTATTTAAATCCAACTGAGCCTCCTGCTCACCAACATTTTCCTGCTCAACATTTTGTATAATATTTTCCTCCTGCTCAACGTTTTGTACTTGCTCAGCAATGAGAGACCCATCTTCATTCATAATATCACCAGCCGAAGAAGTTGAGACTGGAATCACCAGAGGTGAGGCTCCAGTAACCCCAGTCTGTGCAAGAGTGGTGTCAGAAATTTGGCTTACTTCAAGTGATTGTGCTAACACGGACTCTATGGAGGGTTGGGCTGACCCTCTATTTTCTTCACCACTCCCTCCTACAAGAACATTGGGAGTGGCTGCTTGTGGGTTTTCCCTTATGACATCTCCAGATTCCTGTTGGGAGGAATCTGGATGGCTAGATTCGGTTCTACTGGGAGCGACCAAAACTCCTCCCCTCCTTAATCGTCTGGTATTATTTCTTGGTCGGGTGGGAGGGTTTATTGGAATAATATTAACAATTTGCTGTTGGTCAGGAGCCACCTGGGTAACTGGTGGCACCATTTCAGCATTGAGGACTTCAGTAGGTCCATCATTATTTTGAGGCCTGCCTGAAGCCTCTCCTGACTCATCTGGTGATGATGCATCAGTTACTTCCCTTTGAAAACTTGCAAGCATGGCCTGAGGAATATTTACCTCATTTGTTGAAGATTTAAGATTGGCCAAATCACGCATATACTCACACACAGAAAAGTGAGTGGTTTCAAAATCGTACTGGTTACCCAGAGCTCTTTTAAAGATTAGTGAAAGAAAACGAATATAAGGTACAAAAGCTTTTCTACCTTTCACTTTAAGACGCTCTACCAGATCATCAAAGAAAATCTGAGCAATATCTACTCTGTATCCCATCCAAAGGCAATAAGCAATCTGGAGGTGTGTCTGGTTTATTTGATCAAGTCCTCCAGAACTGCCTCCCAAACACTCAACAATGTGAGTAAAGAAATATCTCCATGAATCTGACAATCTGCTCATGTAAATCATTCCTTTCCTGGATAGCTGGCCATGCTTATCTAGAATATCTGTGTGCCCCATCAGTCTGCACACTTCCCTTGTATTTATGCCAGTGGGAAGTTCAACAGGTAACTCATTCACTGAAAAGTAATTTAATTGAAGGGCAGATCGGAGTGTGTCAACAGTGAAAGACAAGGGTCTGGTCCCTTGCTTTAGAGTATAGGAGATTGAGGAAGTTGATTCAACATACTCTGCTGTGTACCAAAATTCGCACAAATAATCATGGTACATTTTCTCAGGATTTAGGGTTAATGCACCATAAAGAGGACACGAGAGAAAGAAAGTATTTAATCTCCCAATGATGGATTGGGCCTCATGAACGCTGGTAAGAGTCAGTTTGGCCATCCAGTTGTTCATATTGATACGAATGGCATCTGCTCCAAGAGAAATATGCTCCGCCTTTCTTACGGCGGCGACAGGAGCATATGTAGCAGAAAGAAGATTTTTGGCAGAATTAGATTGTCTAGGAGCCATTTGAGTATGAATATGAGGATAAGAAAATTAAAACTGAAAGAATTTATGAAGATTTGATGATGATTCTATGCAGTAAATATGAAGGAGATTTATGATTGGAATTTAATGAAGAATGGAGTAAATGAAGGAATTTGAAGATTTTGGGAGTAAATGATTTTCGAGATGAAGTAAAAGTGAAAATAAATTTGGGTATTTATAGAGGAGAGAGAATGTGGAATTCAAAACGGTTAATTTGAAATTATTCAAAATAATTTTGATCGGTTTTGACATCCGCATTTAATTCATCCAATCACACATAAATGTATGACGGTTGACAGCCCACTAAAATAGCCAACTTGCACTTTTTGTCTTCCCAAGGTAAAATGTCCATCATTAAGTTTGAAAAATGAAATGCCCACGTGGGTAAAACAGTAACTACCCAATTAAGAAGTTTGCTTACGTGGCATGCATATTGACCAAGTATTAAAATATTATGACTGACACACCATGACTCATTTCAGTGCATCTGGAGGTTGACTGGACACTCCAGTTTCACTGGTGGATTAGTCCAGTGAAGCATGCACTGATGGTATACTGGAGGGACACTCCAGTAAAGTCCCAACATAAAAACCATACTGGTAACCTCAAACATGCACATCAATCAATACAGACAAATGAGAGGGACACATTTACAAGGAGACTGAAGTCACCTCAAACACGCACTTCAACTTATCCAAGTACCAGTGAGAGGGACATATTTACAAGGTACCAAAAATATTTTCCAGAAAATTTGTTCAGTGAGAAAATAAATTAATAAATTCCCTTTGAAATTAAAAATATTTTTAAGGACAAAAATATTTGGTCTGAGTCTTCCCCCTGGAATGTTGATCCATAAATCTATTAAAGTAAAGATAGTACACAAAGGCGTTCAATATCTAAGCTCACATAGATTTACAAATCTTTAAATCAAGGATCCCTGATAGTATACAAAGGCGTTCAATACCAGGTTCCAGATTTAAGGGTTTAACATTCCCAACTCACCAACAAGATATTCAAATGTTTTAACATCCAGTGGTTTAGTAAAAATGTCAGCGAGTTGTTTGTCAGTGGGAATAAAATGGAATTCATTGTTGCCTTTCATAATATTATCATGAATGAAATGGTACCTGAGATCAATGTGTTTTGTCTTGGAGTGCGTGACTGGATTGTTTGAGATAGCAATGACACTGGTATTATCACAAAATATAGGAGTTTTTGAATATTTAATACCTTAATCAAGCAACTGGTTCTTCATCCAGAGTATCTAAGCACAACAACTGGCTGCAGACACATACTCAGCTTCGACAGTTGACAAAGAAACTGAAGTTTGCTTCTTACTGGTCCAGCTGACCAGTTTGCCACCAAGGAAATGACATCCACCAGTAGTGGATTTCCTGTCTATCTTACAACATGCATGATCTGAATATGAATAACCCATTAGATCCATGCCTGAGCCTTTGGGATACCAAAGACCCAAACTGGGGACACCCTTAAGGTATTTCAATATGCGCTTTACAGCAAGCATATGAGATTTTTTTGGATTAGACTGATATCTGACACATAAACATGTTGAAAACATAATGTCTGGTCTACTGACAGTTAAATACATCAGTGAACCAATCATGCCTCTATAGACAGTGATGTTCACTGGTTTTCCATCAGGATCTGAGTCCAGTGTCAGTGGTGCAGAAATTGGAGTGGGTTTAGATGGTGAAGAGTTCATATCATATTTCTTTAAAAGATCTCTAACATATTTTTCTTGATTAATAAAAATACCATCTTTGTTTTGTTTAATCTGGAGTCCTAGAAAATATGTTAATTCACCCATTAAACTCATCTCATATTCCGAAGACATTATTTTAGAAAATTTCTTGCACATGTTTTCATCAGTAGACCTAAAAATTATATCATCAACATAAATTTGTACCAGCAGAATATTACCTTTGTCACGAAGAATAAATAAGGTATTGTCAATTGCACCTCTTTTAAAACCATTTTTCAACAAGTGTTTAGTCAGAGTATCATACCAGGAACGAGGAGCTTGTCTGAGACCATAGAGTGCTTTGTCCAGACGATATACCCAGTGAGGGTGCTTCTCATCAATGAAGCTTGGTGGTTGCTTTACATAAACTTCTTCCTCTAATTTTCCATTCAAAAATGCACTCTTTACGTCCATCTGGTAAACCTTGAATTGATGATGAGCAGCAAATGCTAAGAAAATTCTGATCGCTTCAAGTCTAGCCACTGGAGCAAATGATTCATCAAAATCAACATCTGACTGGCAGTACCCTTGTGCTACCAGTTTGGCCTTATTTCTGATTACTTGGCCATCTTCGTCTACCTTATTTCTGAAGACCCATCTGGTTCCAATTGGTTCTATCTTACCAACTGGGAAAGGAACCAGGTACCAAACCTTGTTCCTTTCAAACTGGTGAAGCTCTTCTTGCATAGCTATCACCCAGCTTGGATCTTCCATAGCCTCGTCAATCTTCTTCGGTTCTACCAGTGATAAGAAGCTGATGTACAAACATTGTTCACTAGAGGCTCTTCTAGTCTGAACCCCTCTACTGGAGTTTCCTATGATTTGATCAATAGGATGTGCTTTCTTCCACCTAGAGTATTGACCAGGATTATTACTAACAACAATATCAGTGCAAGAGTTCAGTTGAGTCTCCTCTGGTGTTGCTTCAGGAGGAGGATCTTGCCAGACAATTTCAACATCTTCATCTGAATCAGTAAGTTCACGAGTTGCATCATGAAATTCTTCATTTAAAGGCATTTCTTGAACTACTGGTTCAGTATGAAATTCTTCATTCGAAGTCATTTCAGGTATTATTTCAACTAATACTGATACTGAGGAGTAGTACGAACATCTGATCCAATAACGAGTTCAGAGGGTAGTTTGAAACTTATTGAAGGATAGAAAGGAGTACTATTGGGAGTTTTCTTCTTTTGAACTGGTTCCAAGTCAGGATGACTGGAAACTTCTTAAGATGAATCTTTATTGTAGTTGATAGAATCAGATTCACAGAAGATGATTGGATTTTCTGGGGGAGAATCAAGGGCTGGCTTTTTATTGATTGCATTATTTGATTCATCAAATGTGACATGTATTGACTCATGAACCTTCTCCAGTCTCTTGTTGTAGACTCTGAAAGCCTTGCGAATGGCTGAATAGCCTAAGAAATACCCTTCATCAGCTTTGGCATCAAATTTGCCTAACTGACTGGAGTCGTTTAGGATGTATACTGGACATTCAAAAATGTGAAAATAACCAATATTTGGTTTTCTATTTCTTAAGACTTCATAGGCTATCTTCTTATGTCTTTTGATGTAAACAGACCTGTTCTGGGTATGGCAAGCAGTAGCAATTGCTTCAGCCCAGAAACTGGTAGGAAGACCAGATTCAGCCAGCATACTCCTGGCAGCTTCTATCAGTGTTCGATTCTTTCTTTCTATGACTCCATTATGCTCTGATGAGAAGTTCTGGGAGATTCCAGTGTCAGTACAGAATTTCTCCAGAGTTGCATTCTAAAATTCTGTTCCATTGTCACTTCGTAACTGACACACTTTTCGCTTGTACTTGAGTTCAATCTGCTTGATAAGAGTGATGATTTCAGCAGCAGCTTCACTTTTAGACCTGAGAAAGATTACCCAACAAAATATGGAGAATTCATCAACAATCACCAGGGTAAATCTTTTACCAGCACGAGTCTGAACATTCACTGGACCAAAAAGATCTATGTGAAGCATATGAAGTGGTTCAGATATGCTAAAATTCTGCTTGGCCTTGAAACTGGCACGTTTCTGCTTTCCCATCTCACATCCTGGACATGGCCTTTCCTTTTTGAAGGAAACTGAAGGTGTAGGTCCTTGTGGACTGATCGTCAACGAGAACGCTTATAGTTATGACGAGAGTGCGGAATCCTCTCGTGATAACCTGTTTGGTTAATTATTATCGTCTTTCGTTGTTAATACAACCTAAGACCTTAAACGCGCGCGGGTTTGCAAATTGACAGAGTTTAGTCGTAATCTCTTAATTAATTGTTACTAATTACGTATTAAGTGTGAGTATTTATACTTACTGTTCATAAACGCGTGCTAATTATGGACCGTATTCCTTAAAGCCCAAAGCCCATTAGTAAACGCGTGTTTTATATGTAAATACGTGATGACCACGTATTTAGACAAACTCGTGTTACTGTAGCACGAGTTTAGTCAAACTCGTGTTACTGTAGCACGAGTTTGTACACACTTTCTTTTGTCATCTTTTAAGTATACTTTATTACTTAAAACGTGACTAGTTTATCACTTGTATCTGTATGTTACTTATAATCACATTCATACAAGTCGTAAACATTAAACATACCAAAACTCTGATCAATATGTAATCATTCACATTACTTAAGTCCAAATAACAAACTTAAACATAACATAAGTCTATGATTACATATTACAAAACATAAACATACTGATCAAATCGATGTTGCTGTTGTCAACCGAATCATGCACTTACAGTCTCCCCCTTGACATCAGCTACACGATTTCTTCAGTCTTTTAAAAACACTATCCATCAAATAACAATCTCCTGCTATTTGCATGAATATTAGCATGTAAACAAATACGCAAAATCTTCCTATATCTGCTTTCCTCAGTGGTCCATGAAGGTCTAAACAGACATTCAGTGTCATATAACCTTCTTTGATCATCTCTGGAAAGGTTCACTATCTGCATAGGATCATATATGCGCAACAAAATAACTCTCTTATCTCTATCTCCATACATCAATGCTTCACCAGTGTCCCTGTGAATCTCCCAGTGATCAAGTGTACTCAAAACATCTTGAGGCCATTTCTTGACTGGAACCTTCAGTACACGCTTAATTGATCTTTGAGTAAATTCTATTTTTCTTTTGAACCTGGGGTCCTTTTGAAGAAGACTGAGGCAAAGGTTTCTTCTGATTGACCTTTTTAACTGGAGCAGTCATCTGGGATGCTCCAGTCTTAACCTCTGAAATTGAACTGGAATAATACAAGCTTTGGGAGTCTTTGGTTCATCATAGATGGTACTGGGTTTGACCTCATCTGGTAAACGGTCAATGACTGGAATCAATGCAGCAACATGGGTATTTCCATCCAGATAAGCACGTTTTTGGGATGAAATTGATTAATTCCAGCATCATATGGCTTTCTTGTTTCTAGCCATGATTTAATGACCTGTTTTTCTTTTTCCAAAATTATCTCCAGGTCATGTTTTTCATGTACCAGTTGTTCAGTTACCAAACTTGTGCTTTAAAAGCCAGTTCAATATCCTGGAGCTCTTTTAATTTTGATTGCAAAATTGATATTTCAGAGAAATCTGTTTCAAAACCTTTTGTCATTTCAGATAACAGTTTCAACAAATATTAAATCAGTTAGGAGCTTCAGCAATGTCCAATTTTAGTTCAGTGTCAGTATCAACATCATAATCACTGACCTTTTTGATAACATTGTCCACCTATCTTCCAGATGTGACATCTTCCTTCACCAGATGCTCTTCGTCTGCCAGAGCCATGTAACAACAATCTCTTTCCTCTTCTTCATCAACTGATGAATCATCAGAGGGAACCCATGCTTCTTCAGTGGTTGCAATCATGCATTTATTATTTTCTATCTGTTGAGACATGAGAGCAATTTGAGCCTTAAGCTTTTTGTACTTGGACTTATAGCTATCACCAGGCTTGTTATAAGAAACAGATGGACCAGACTGAGAAACAAACTGATTGGACCTACACTCCTTCATGAAATGACCCTTTTTGCCACACTTAAAGCATGTCAAATTGGTCTTGTCAGTAGAGGAACTGGGTGCATGTGGTCCAGTGGGCCTATTTGCTCTTGCTTTAAAACGGTTAAACGTTTTAGCAATCATTGCAACCAGGTCATCACTGTCAGCTTCATCACAGTCTGGTGAGATATTATTTGTGACTCCAGATTCCATTAGTTTAGACATCATCTTCTTCATAGAAAATACATTCTCAGAAGACATTAATGCTGCACATGGTGGTTCAGTATGACTGACCACAGTGGAACTTCTGGAAGCATGATTTAAAGCATCTTTTTCAGCCTCAATCCTCTGGGCTTGATTTTCTTCAGTGAATCTGAAGGCTCCATACAATGTTGACAGAGTATGGAGTGCAAGGTTTTACCTTGTCTCAAGACCAGAATCATGTGAGACCATTTAGTGGGAGAATATCACAAAATTTCTCCAAAAGTATATCCTTGTCTTTCTCAACCCCCAGTCCTCTTAACTGGTTTATAATGCTCATAAATCTGGTGTAAGTACCAGTTAGAGACTCATTGGGGAGAGCAAAAAATGACTCATTCTTTTTGTTTAGGGAGACCTTTCTGGTAACAACAGTGTCATCCCCTCCTTCATACTGGTTCACCAGTTCATCCCACATGGTTTTAGCACTGGGATAGAGAACTAGTGTGGGAATTAGGGTTTCTGGAACAGCCCCGAGGATCATATTTAAGAAGGTGTCAAGATTTACCAGTCTCCTCTCCTCTTCAGACCAATGTTCCTCCCTCTTTTCCCTTCCAGATCTAGATCCAGTTGGATCAAGAAGTGGGTTGAGAGGAGATCTAGGAATATAAGGACCTTCATTTAAAATTTTTATCATATTCTTCACAATACCAGTAATATGAAGTATCATCCTGGCTTTCCACGTTCCAAACTCATCACTATTCCCACTGAATTTGGGAATAGGTGTATTTGAATAATGCACATGCACATGTGGAGAGTTAGAAGTAGGAGGAGGCGGGGGATTGTTACTAAAAATGGGTGGTTCTTGTTCATTTATAATAGGTGGATCATTAAGATTAGTAGCTTGAGTATTCTCTGCGTTGGCCATCGAGAAGCAGATCTAGGCAAGTTTGTTAGCCTTCTGCTCTGATACCAATGTAAGTCCCTCACTTGATGGTTTAACCCACAAGTGTAGAATAAACAAGTCAAGTATGAACTAGATGGACTAGTATTACGTTAAATATAAATGCAAGAATATAAATAAAGTTAACGACTTATGCAATAATTAAGCAAGTAAATAATGGTGGAACACAAATGTAATTTTCAAGTGTATTTTATTTATTGATGTTAAACAAAATACAAGATTGTTGCGGAATCTAGATATTACAAGTATGTAACTATCTAAACAATCTTTGAATTACAAGTGATCTATACTTGCTAAATAATCTCCTTGGATCGATATACTTAAAGGTGTGAAGTATAACTATTAAGATCGAGAGTATTTTAGCAAGTTCACCAAATTGCAAAAAAGTAATTTGGACGAGGAAAATGACTTGGTATTTATAGGCAAAAAGAATTAATATTTAATTATTTTTGCCGTACAAATATGGTTGGATGCATTTAAGGAACTAAAGTTGTTTCCTTAAATGCATTGAATAAAGTACAAGGATAAAGTCACTTTGATGTGACTTGTCATCCTTTTATCCAACCACCTTTACACGCGTGTCATATCTTTTACAAGGGACAAATGAGATATCCGGGTAAAAGCGTGTAAAGGCATAAAGTCAATACCTCGTAATCAGTGTTCAGACTTGTAAGGTCTAGAACACTGATAAAGCTCCAGTCGGGAGATCTGGTAAGACTGTCAGTGGGCTCCACTGCTTGTCAGTCTTCTTTCTTCAAACTTCAGTCTTTTACTTCAGTGTGAATGTCTTCAGTAGCAACGATCTTGACTGGAGTGAAGTCCAGTGAACTAATCTGGTGGAATCCAGATTCCTGTACAAGTAAATAGTTCACTGGCCTTCACATAATTTCTGAACAAATCTTCAGTGGGCTCCATTCTTCAAGTCTGGAGCGAGTCCAGTAAAACTGGACCTAACATAAATGGACCTTTGAAGTTTGCACACTTTGTCGGGATGTTTTGGATCGGCAAAACCTTCTGGTTGAACCATATAAACTTCCTCGTCTAGAAAACCATTCAAGAAAGCGGTTTTGACATCCATTTGCCATATCTCATAGTCATAGTACGCTGCTATGGCTAAGATGATCCTAATAGCTCTAATGTCCGCAACGGGAGAAAAGGTTTCCTCATAGTCAACTCAGTAAAGTTGAGGTATAATT
>CM067170.1:120570907-120602407 GCA_034093135.1 Erigeron breviscapus | reverse complement strand
TCCACGTTCCAAACTCATCACTATTCCCACTGAATTTGGGAATAGGTGTATTTGAATAATGCACATGCACATGTGGAGAGTTAGAAGTAGGAGGAGGCGGGGGATTGTTACTAAAAATGGGTGGTTCTTGTTCATTTATAATAGGTGGATCATTAAGATTAGTAGCTTGAGTATTCTCTGCGTTGGCCATCGAGAAGCAGATCTAGGCAAGTTTGTTAGCCTTCTGCTCTGTTACCAAATGTAAGTTCCCTCACTCGATGGTTTAACCCACAAGTGTAGAATAACAACAAGACAAGAATGAACTTGATTGGACTAGTATTACTTTAAATATAAATGCAAGAATATAATAAAGCAATAAAGACTTAATGCAATAAATAAGCAAGTAAATAAATGGTGGAACACAAATGTAATTTTCAAGTGTATTTTATTTATTGATGTTTAAACAAAATACAAGATTGTTGCGGAACCTAGATATTACAAGTATGTAACTATCTAAACAATCTTTGAATTACAAGTGATCTATACTTGCTAAATAATCTCCTTGGATCGATATACTTAAAGGTGTGAAGTATAACTATTAAGATCGAGAGTATTTTAGCAAGTTCACCAAATTGCAAAAAAGTAATTTGGACGAGGAAAATGACTTGGTATTTATAGGCAAAAAGAATTAATATTTAATTATTTTTGCCGTACAAATATGGTTGGATGCATTTAAGGAACTAAAGTTGTTTCCTTAAATGCATTGAATAAAGTACAAGGATAAAGTCACTTTGATGTGACTTGTCATCCTTTTATCCAACCACCTTTACACGCGTGTCATATCTTTTACAAGGGACAAATGAGATATCCGGGTAAAAGCATGTAAAGGCATAAAGTCAATACCTCGTAATCAGTGTTCAGACTTGTAAGGTCTAGAACACTGACAAGGACTCCAGTCAAGAGATCTGGTAAGACTGTCAGTGGGCTCCACTGCTTGTCAGTCTTCTTTCTTCAAACTTCAGTCTTTTACTTCAGTGTGAATGTCTTCAGTAGCAACGATCTTGACTGGAGTGAAGTCCAGTGAACTAATCTGGTGGAATCCAGATTCATGTACAAGTAAATAGTTCACTGGCCTTCACATAATTTCTGAACAAATCTTCAGTGGGCTCCATTCTTCAAGTCTGGAGCGAGTCCAGTAAAACTGGACCTAACATAAATGGACCTTTGAAGTTTGCACACTTTGTCGGGATGTTTTGGATCGGCAAAACCTTCTGGTTGAACTATATAGACTTCCTCGTCTAGAAAACCATTCAAGAAAGCGGTTTTGACATCCATTTGCCATATCTCATAGTCATAGTACGCTGATATGGCTAAGATGATCCTAATAGCTCTAATGTCCGCAACGGGAGAAAAGGTTTCCTCATAGTCAACTCAGTAAAGTTGAGTATAGCCTTTCACCACAAGACGAGCTTTATAGGTGTGTACATTTTCATCCATGTCGGTCTTCTTCTTGAAGATCCATTTACACCCAACGGTTCTACCATTTGGTGGAAGATCAACCAAGCTCCAGACTTGATTATCTTTCATGGATTTCATTTCCACATTTGCAGCTTCAAGCCATTTTTCAGATTTCGGATCTGATAATGCAGCACTGAAATTAGGAGGTTCATTTAAGTCTCCTAATACGTGTTCTTCAGACTCAATCATAAGATTTAATCTTTCACGAGCACGTATTGTCCTTGAGGACCTACGAAGTGGAATCGCTTCATCTTCAACTTGAAGTTCATGAGATTCATCTCTTTGAACATTTTCCCCCCAAGTTGATGATTGCTAGTAGTTTCAGAAGTTGACACATCTTCTTCTTGACCCTCATCAAGTTCAACAATCCCCCCACTATCTTCTTGAGATATGAGTTTCCTTTCAAGGAACTCAACAAATCGAGATACCTTAACAGTGTTGTCGGTAGGAAAGTAGAAGTAGTAACCCATCGTTTCCTTTGGGTATCCTACAAAGATGCACTTAACAGATCTAGACTCAAGTTTGTCAGGCGTATCTCGTTTCACAAGTGCCTCACAACCCCAGACCTTTAAGTAAGACAAATTGGGAACACTCCCATGCCACAATTCATGCGGTGTCTTGTCAGCCTTCTTGGTTGGAACCATATTGAGAATGCGAACAGCAGTCTCTAGGGCATAATCCCAAAACGAAGAAGGAAGAGTTGTATGATTCATCATTGATCGAACCATTTCTAACAATGTTCGATTTCTCCTTTCCGATACACCATTATGTTGTGGAGTATATGGAGGAGTAAGCTGTGGAACTATTCCACAAGCATTAAGATAATCTTTAAACTCTTGGCTTAAGTATTCACCACCTCGATCCAAACGAAGAATCTTGATGGTTCTACCGAGTTGATTCTCTACTTCATTTTTAAATTCCTTTCCTTGAATGTTAAAACGCGTATGCGACCCATCTTGAAGTCATAGCTGGGGGGATTTTCAAGAATAGAGGCCGGCCACTGTTTGGCCTAATTCCGACCACTTTTTGGCCGGATTTCGTTTCAATATTGTTTCCATCTTTTTTTTTCAATTACCTTCAAATCCATGTAAAATATCATGTCTAAATCACGAAAAAAGAAAGGAAAAAAAGGAAATACTGATGAAGAAATCTTGGAAGATTTGAATATTCAAGATTTTGAAGAAAACAAACGACATGTTCAATCGTTTTACAATCTCAGATCGTCTTCTACATCAAATCCTAATGATTAAACACCTTCTGTCTCGTTTTCTTTGCCGATTAATCAACCAGCCGTCGTTACTTTTCAATCACCACCACGACCACCTACTTCTGTGTATAATGAAGAGGGAGGGGCGATTGGGGGTGGGGTCAATTCTGGATTGAAATCAGATGCTAAGTCAATCGAGTTTAGGGTTATTAATAACAAAACCCTTATTGAAAACCCTAATTTTGAAGATGATGAAGTTCCAGCCGCCGCTGCTTCTGTTTTGGTCACCTCTGGCATGATTTCTGATCAACATTATGAAGAGGGGGGAGTGATTGGGGGTGGGGAGGCTTCTGGTTCGAGCTTAAAGTTACAATCGATCGATTCTAGGGTTTTTGTGCAGGAAACTCTACAGAAAACCCTAACCGGGCTGCCACCACCGAATCACCACCACTAGCAGCCAATGAACCTTCAAACACTCATTTAATTGATGGGGCTTCTACGAATTTGATAAGGGAAGGGATGAATTTGATTAATAAAACCCAGATTGAAGCAATGGATACTTTTTTGGCCGGAAAATTTGATCAAAACCCTTTTTCGGGTCGCGCCACAGTACAACCACCACTGGCCACCACTGGATCGGTGGCTGGCCACCAGGGGGTATACTTGATGCTTATGAGGTCCCAGATTCTCCTGTTCAAAACCAGGTCTTTGAAGATAGTGAACATATATTTGCTATCCTTAAGGATGGAATGGAAATGCTTAATGATAGTGACAAACGACTCTCTAAAGATCAAGTGGCCGAATTGAATAGGATTTTAGTTGAACATTTGGCTAAAATCACTAATGTTGAGGGCTCGAGTTCACAGCAACGATCTATACCCCCGGATGAAATTGAAAAGCGTTTTGGTGTTCAACTTGAAAACGACAAACCTTGTGATAATATTGACACATCTTCTGCATCGGCCACCATTGAAAAAGTGGCTGACTCGTGGGATAAGAATGTTGTTTTGTAGGTTGATGATGAGAGGGATTTGGATGATTCGAATGGTGATGGCCAGAATTCTACTACCTAACCACCTTTGCATGATTTACATGCAAAAGGTGGTGCTACTCATGTGTCCCCTATGCCGGATCCTCCTAAATTTCCTCCTGGTACTACTTATTTTAAGCCAGATACAAACCATGCCCAGGACATTCCTAATGCCTCAGATGATGTTCCTAAGCATGATGTTTCTCCGAATGATCTTGGTGGACATCCTGATAGCCCCAAGACTCAGCAGCCTCGCTCTTATGCCTCTATCTTTCAGGATGCTGCAAACATTCGTAAGAAAGGTACATTAAGGTTCATTCCTCCTGTTGTTACTGATTCAGGTGTTTCTAGAGCTGTTATTCCAAGAGATCTTTTATTAAAACAAAGTGAATCTTGGGCTAACACTGTAGTTGGTCACTTCATTGGAAAACGTCCTGCTTTCCCTTTTGTGCAATTTCATGCTAATCGTTTGTGGAAAAAGTTTGGTTTGGAGGATGGATCTTGAATGACCAAGATTTCTTTCTGTTTAAATTCAAGTTTGAACAGGGCCAGTTGCATGTATTTGAGAATGGTCCGTGGTTATTCAATGATATCCCCATTATGCTTAGGAAATGGGAGCCTAAAATCTGGTTTGACAAACCAGTTCTCAATAAGGTTGCCCTCTGAGTTAATATTTATGATTTGCCCGCTGTTATGTGGACTTATGATATTCTTAGCCATCTGGTCAGTTTTATTGGTGTTCCTATTGTTGTTGACAGATATACTGCCGAGATGTGTGAAATTCAGAAAGGTAGGGCAGTTTTTGCTAGAGTTTTGGTTGAGTTCTCTTATGAGAAAGATTTTCCTTTGTTTACTGAGGCTGAGATATTTGATTATGTTAGAAGGTTCAGACTTGAATATCATTGGTTACCTCCTAGGTGTTCACACTGCAAGATATATGGACTTAAATTTGATGATTGTAGTGTGAGACCAAGGACACAGAAAGAAATGGATATACGTATGGCTAAAGCAGCTTCAGCTTCACAGGTTAGTCCATCAGGGACTAAGGATGGCCCAACAGGGGCCAATCAGGTTGATCCACTAATGACTCAGGCAGAAGATGGGTTCCAGAAGCCCAAGAGAAGAAAAAGGAGGCCCAAAAAGCCTCAATCATTTGCTATCCCTAAGCCCAAAGTCATTTATGTTCCTAAGAAGACCCAGGATTCAAAGGGTAAAGCTTCAGCAGTAGCTACATCCACCATAGCCACTACAGATCCATCAGCACCAGTTAGATTTCCTACTGCAATAGCTGCAGTCCCTCAGAGACCTCTCCAGATTCATACAGATACTCCTACTGGCCCAGTTACTCATTCAGGTACACAGGCTCATACAGATCATGATTCTATTCTTACTCCTCCTGGCCCTGCTGTTGAGATTCGGAACCAGTATGATGCACTTTGCCAGATTAACACTGCTGATGCTTGTACTTCCTTAGCTGAGCCTATTGTTCCTACTGAGGATGATTTTGAGGATGAGTCTGATAGTGATGAAGTGTTTTAAGGTGAAGGTGATACTGCTCAGTTCATGGGTTCATAATGACTGACTACTAGCTTTATTTTCATTTTTTGTTTATATTGTTAGTTTGATTGTTCTTGCTGTTCTGGGCCTGTCCAGTTTACTCAATTGATTCATTTCTTGCATCACGGGTCCCTTTTATTATTTGCGAGGGGCCCGTGAGGGCATTTACTATGTAAATGTTTAAGTCAACTGGCATTCAACCATGTTGCCTATGCTTTCTTGTGATTAATACAAATTCTAACCAGGGGTGACGACCTTTTACCGAAAAATAAATTCCTTGAATGTTTCAAAGACTTCATGTTTATGTTTAAGCAAGTAAACATAACCATAACGACTGAAATCATCCGTAAAAGTGACGAAGTAGCTAGCACCTTTCCTTGACACATGTCTAAATGGGCCACATACTGTAACACCCCGACTAAGGCGGAAACACGAGATGCCACAGAACGACATGGTACAAAAGATTTAAATATAAAACATCAACATAAATTTCAAATGCCATTCAAATTCAAAAGATTACAAGTTCAAGTTGACGTTTAATAAACATTACATAACCAAATTCATAATCAAAAGATCAAATGTTCGCATTACTAGTCCAACATGCAACAAACAAACACATCATCCAAGAGGTGGTCCATAGTGCTAACTTACTGCTCTAGACCTGAAAAGCATGAAGAAAAAGTGTCAACTACGAGAGTTGAGTGAGTTCATAGGTTTATTCTATCAATTATACTTACAACCGATTCAAAAAGTGAAATAGTAAATCATCAAGTTTCCAAGAACTTCCATCATAATATACATACCCAAACCGTATGTTCAATCATATAATATCCATCCATAAATAATATCACTTACATTTAGCCAAAGGCATAATTTGATTAATTAATGCTTGAGCCACTACTAAGACCATTTCCTGTCCCAACCAACATAATATTTCATTTTATAGCACAAGCTGTCAATCAAGTGCAATTAATAAAGAAGGGGATCGTGCCATGGAGACGACCGCCTAATATAAAGTAGATTAGAGCACCGCTCGGGTCGGACTGGAAGTGAAGGTCGTCACGAAGACAGCCAACATTCCACCGTTACCTATTTTAGTGGGTGAGTGGACGACTCCTAGTTGCGCAACCCTCTAACTACAGGCCTCGCCTTTCGGAGTTAATAGTAGTGTACTGAAGTGATACAGTTTGACAGAACTTAAGCTCATCATATAACTTATAACACATTGAACATACAATATATCCCATTTCATAATCATTCTTTCGAGAATCATTCATATGTATAAAGCAATTTTATTTATCATGCTTTTCACTCCGAAAGTAAAACACATAAAGAGTTTGAAAGGGGGCTATGACTCACTTGATTCGAGAGTGTTAGGGGCTGATCAAATGCGAGATCTTCGTCTAGTCGTGTTGCTCCTCAAGCAAGCCTAAACCATGGTATATAAATTCACGACGTAAGTTCGCGTGACATGAACTAGTGTGCTAGATCATGAGATGTTTGCTAGTAGACTTTCCCATCTTTGGTTGTTAATTAATTGTGGAATTCAAGTGCATTATGATGCTCACATTATTTGGTTAAAAGAGATTTGGTGGTAGGAGTCGTTTTCTCATTATACGTTTTTGTATGTTTATTGGAATTTCGGTAGTTTGGCTTTGATTTATATGATCTCCATTGTATACTTTGCTTAATAATAATATTTGACATTAGTGGTCTTATAATGTGATTATTGATGAATATTTTCTGATTTGTACTTATTTATTCAATTTAATATTATTTAATTAATTATTTATTCGCTTTATTGATTTATTAACTAAATATTTCTTTAAAAATGCTTTTAAGTGTCATAATTGTCTTTATAAATTATGAATAATTTTATTTGAGTTATATTCTGATATATATGCTTCTTAATTTATAATTTCATGTTTTATACTTTTATTTGTGTATTTTCCATTAATTTTAATAATAATGTTTAATTAGTTATTTTTACTTAATTATTTATCTTTAAATTATGTAACACATGTCTCTTGACTCTTAACTATTTTTCTCCAGTAGGTTTTAGTTATTTTTATCAATGGTTAAGAAGATTTAGCCAAATTCATGATTTACATAATTATTTATTGATTTATTTGCCTTTTAATTACCATTTAAATTCAATAATTCATGGAAATTCTTAGAAATCACCACACAATATTTTAGTCAAAAATCCCAGGCCTTTTAGGCAACTTTTATCAATAAAAACTCATATCAATTCAAACTCTCTTGTGTCTTGCTTATTTTGAGGACTTTAAGCTTAAAAATCGTTTACCGAAATAGTGATTTTAGCCTCATTTCTTAAGCAATTTGGGTACTTCAAATTGGATTTTTGTCCTAGTTTCATTATTTCCAGAAAGTTCATCATATTTTGATAGTCCAACTCGTGATAGTGGTGGTGGTGTGATATGTGCAATTTAGTGCTTTCGGTTAGTGATTATTTGACCCGAAAAGGTGATTTTTGAGCTTATTCTTGCCATGCATCAAGTGACTTGAGTTTTATACCTTTGAAATAACTTATTTCCAGTAGGTTTATCATATTTTCTTGGTCATAAGATTATGGTGCAGGTGTGTGCTCAAAATGCATTTTTGCGTGTTTTCGGTTTATGATTTCTAGCTTATTTTAATATGTTTTGATTTAAGCTTTATATCCTTGATATTTTATCAAACTTTCCAGAATATTATCATCAAGATTAACATATTTTTCAGTTATGACAAGTCCATATTCATCTCATAATCCAACAAAAGATCCAACCTTCTTAAATCTAACATGCATGTAATCATCTCATCATTTTATCAACAAATCTTTATCCATCTTTAATTCATCAACATAAAAACATATTTTTATGAAAAACTCCAGAAATATATTCATCAAGATACATAAAAATATAGTCATCTTTCAATGGAAAACTCACTTTACAAACTACTAATCTACAACAACACTTTTGGGTCTTAAACTTGTTTAATCCTTGGATTTTTCTTCATAGATTCGACATGCATGAGCATGGGAAGAAAGATCCTATCAAATTTGCCCTCATCAAGTGTATATTACAAAGAAAACAAGAAGAAAGTATGAGTTTTTGATAAAACCTTTGAATATAAACAAGAACAAGATTAGATCTAACAAAAAGGATGAAGATTATACCCTTTTGAAGTCGGTTTTGATGATGAAAATGAGCAGATTTTCGTGACCCTTATCGCCTCTTATAACCCTTAATCTAAGCCTAAAACAACCCTTAAAGCTTAGCTTGATACAATCCTTGCTTAATCCATAACAACCCTTATTATTAATACTTGTTTAGTATGATTTTTCTATGTGTTTTTACCCTTTGTTTGAGCCGAAAATAAGAAGGAGAAAAGGAGGGAGGAGAGGTTTTTCTTGAGAGGAGACAAGTTGGTATGTGAAGAGTGTGTAAAATGAGAGTTTCAAGAATGAGATTAAAGGTGAAATTTGAAATGAAGTGATGTGTGTGTGTGGTGCATTGGGGCCGGCCTAAAGGGGGTATTTGGAGGGGTTTTTGATTTTCTTGTCCAAATATATCTTAACTAACTTGGTGGTTAAATTGTTGGACGTTTCTAAGGGTTTTGATGATTATCTCAACTTGTGAGACTTACATTATTATTTATATAACTTGATTAATTAGAAATTATATTTTTGTTCAATGGTATTTCATTTGATTAAATTAGAACTAAATAATAGCTTTAGATTGCTAATTTAGGGGCATTATCTACTAGCTTCCAATATAACTATGGCTTGCGGGATCATAGACAACATAACTAGCACATATATAATATTAAAAAAGTAGGGTTGTTACATCCTTACCCCCTTAGAAGAATTCCGTCTCGGAATTTGAATTTGCTTAGGGAGTAAGTGCGGATATTTCTCACGTATAAAGTCCTCGCGTTCCCACGTGAATTCGGGTCCGCGTTTCGTATCCCATCTAACTTTAACAATAGGGATCTTGCTTCTCTTTAGGCGCTTCTCATCGCGGTCGAGAACTTCTATCGGCTCCTCACGAAATTGGAGCTTATCTTCCACCCGTAGTTCCTCGAGTGGGACTACTTTCGAATCATCCGCCACACATTTCTTCAAGTTTGACACATGGAATGTGTCATGAACATCTCCCAATTCTTGGGGTAATTTCAACTTATAGACTACGGGGCCTATTCTAGCAACAATTTCAAATGGCCCAATGTATCGGGGGCTCAACTTTCCTCTTTTGCCGAACCTTACGGTTCCCTTCCATGGCGACACCTTTAATAGCACCTTGTCGCCAACCTCAAATTCTAGGGGCTTCCTCCTTTGATCCGCATAACTCTTTTGCCGATCTCTTGCGGCCTTAAGCTTTTCTTTAATGATCGCCACCTTGTCCGTTGTCTCTTGGACAAAATCAACGGTAGCTAGGCTTCTTTCACCCGCCTCTACCCAACACATGGGTGATCTACATTTACGCCCGTATAGAGCTTCAAACGGTGCACATTGTATGCTAGAGTGATAACTATTGTTGTAAGTAAATTCCGCGTATGGCAAGTGTTCATCCCAACTTCCACTAAATTCTAATGCGCAAGCCCTTAGCATATCCTCCAGCGTTTGTATTGTACGCTCACTTTGCCCATCCGTTTGTGGGTGGTAAGCCGTGCTTAATGCTAACGTAGTGCCCATTGCTTCTTGCACAAGACCCCAGAAACGTGAGGTAAACCTACCATCCCTATCGGATATTATGGACAGAGGTACACCATGTAATATCACAATCTTTTCAACGTACAAGCGAGCTAGACGCTCAGTGTTCCAATCTTATTTGATGGGGATGAAATGGGCTGATTTCGTAAGACGATCAACAATCACCCATATAGCATCATGACCTTTCTTTGTCCGAGGCAATTTCGTCACTAGGTCCATTGCTATTTGCTCCCACTTCCACTCGGGAATTCCCGGCTGCTTTAAAAGTCCAGCTGGCTTTTGGTGCTCAGCTTTGACCATCGCACAAGTCATGCATCGGCTCACATATAGGGCTACATCCCCTTTCATCCCAGGCCACAAAAAGTCCCTTTTTAGACCTTGGTACATCTTATCCGCTCCAGGATGAATCGAGTATTTTGAATTGTGAGCTTCCTTCATTAGTACCTCTCTCAGCCCATTGATCTTTGGGACCCAAGCTCTTCCTTTGAAATACAAGATGCCTTCATCATCCTTATCGAACCTTGTTTCTACCCCACTCAAGGCCTCTTTTTCAATGTTCTTCCCTTCAAAAGCCTTTGCTTGATCTTCTAAGAATTTGTCCCTTAGAGACATTTTCACTCGTAAGTAGTTAATTCTTGTCCTCGACACCTTAGTGCTCACCTTCCTACTAAGAGCGTCAGCAACAACATTTGCCTTTCCGGGGTGGTACTTAATTTCGCACTCGTAATCGTTAAGCAGCTCCATCCACCTCCTTTGCCTCATGTTCAACATCTTCTGATCGAAGATGTGTTGCAAGCTCTTGTGATCGGTAAATATGGTGCACTTGGTGCCATAAAGATAATGTCGCCATATCTTCAAGGCAAACACTACGGCTCCTAGCTCCAAATCGTGTGTCGAATAGTTTTTCTCATGTGGCTTCAATTGCCTAGATGCGTATGCAATGACCTTGTCTCTTTGCATTAGTACGCACCTTAGCCCTTTATTCGACGCATCACAATACACTACGAATCCTTCCATTCCATCCGGCAATGCTAGTATTGGTGCTTCACACAACATGTTCTTAAGCGTTTGAAACGCTTGTTCTTGTTCTTCACCCCATTCGAACTCTCTTGACTTTTGGGTCAATTGGGTTAAAGGTACCGCAATCTTAGAGAATCCTTGAATGAACCTCCTATAATAACCCACCAAACCTAGGAAGCTACGCACTTCCGTTGGTGTCATGGGTGTCTCCCATTTCTTGATTGCTTCTATCTTAGACGGATCTACATGGATTCCTTCTTCGTTCACAATGTGCCCCAGAAATTGGACTTGACGGAGCCAAAATTCACACTTAGAAAACTTAGCATATAGCTTCTCGTCTCTAAGTAGCTGCAAGATTATCCTCAGGTGCTTCTCGTGCTCCTCCTTACTTCTAGAGTATATCAAAATGTCATCGATGAACACTATGACGAACTTGTCCAAGTATGGCCTACAAATCCTATTCATTAGATCCATGAAAACGGCTGGCGTATTTGTGAGACCAAATGACATCACTAGAAACTCATAATGCCCATAGCGAGTTCTAAAAACCGTTTTAGGTACATCTTCTTCTCGTACCCTCAACTGATGATAGCCGGACCTAAGGTCAATTTTCGAGAAATGCGACGCTCCTTGCAGTTGATCGAACAAATCGTCTATTCGCGGCAGCGGATATCTATTCTTGATCGTCAATTTATTCAACTCTCTATAGTCGATGCACATTCTCAAAGATCCATCCTTTTTCTTGACAAAGAGAATTGGTGCACCCCATGGCAAAGAACTCGGTTGGATTAAACCTTTATCAAGCAATTCTTGCAATTGCTCTGAGAGTTCTGATGTGTTAAATCGAGTTTAAAAATTATAAACTAGAAATACCTAGAAACTCACTACTACACACTATCGGGCAGTGGACCAGTTCGTATGCAATATAGTTAAGAGGTAAGTCCGTGTTCGTTCTCGGGGATTGGTTTGAACTAGTTGTTTAATAAAATGGTTTGGAAAACAGGGTGTTGCTTCGAGTCTCACTTTGACAATTAAATTAAAATGAATTTAAAAGACAAAACGCATAAAAGTAAAGAAAAGCTTCAGACAATATTAATAAAGATCATCCACCTTGAATTCGCTAGACTTCAAAAATGATTGCATTCAATTAAGACCAAATTCATTGAGTTGAAAAGATAATCGTAAAAGGATTAAGGTGCTCACGTGGTACCACCAACCGTGAGCAAATTACCCAATCACCTAAGTTGCTAGTTTAATTACCCAAGCCGGTACCACCAATGCCTAGACAACCTTACCAACAATTAGTTTGCTTGACTATCGAATTAACAATTGTGCCTATGTGAAGATAACGTGGTACCACCAACCGTTATAAAACACGTTGACAAAATGACTCCTTTTATTAAAATGATATTCACTATCATACCATGAACTAGTGATAATTGCTCATAGACAAACAACCATTTAAAAATCACATATGCATCCAACTAGTACCACTAACGAAGAACACACATGCCACCAGTATCATAATAATATATAAAAAGGAATTAAATCATCAAGATCTCGACACAACGATAATTGAAATCAACTCTTTGGATTAAAACATATAGCAATCACATCATTCGTCTAGTTTTCTCAAGGTGGATGATTGAATGTTTAGCCACTCATGATTAATTTAAAATAACAATCAAAATAAAAGAAGAACATGATGTACCAATCGTTCTTGAAATTGAAATTGCAAGACAATAAAATTGATACGATCTAAGTGGGTGCCCGTGAATCTTCAATGAATCGGATGAAGAAATCTACCCTTGATCCTTGAAGGAATCCCTTGGAGAGCAGCTCTTAGAAAGAATTTGGATAAATTGGGAATTAGGTTTTTTGTTTTCTATTTATACCCCTTGGAAATCTGATGCAAACATGGCCAAAAGCCCTTCAGCCCCGTCGTCCCACTGCGGTGCAGTGGGCGAGTGATGCCCCCACTGCGGCGCAGTGGATATTAACTGATCTAGGTGCTCGTTTCCACCTTGTCTGACTGCGGCGCAGTGGGCCTTGGTCACCCCCACTGCGGCGCAGTCTTAAACTGCTGACCGAGTTCTCACTTTTCCACTAGCCGACTGCGGCGCAGTGGGCTGGTGATGCTCCCACTGCGGCGCAGTCCAATCCTACTGATCCGAAGACAACCTTTTCACTAAAAAATTGCTGAAATTTTCTATCTTCTCAACTTTAAACAACTCTCGAACTCACAAATCGACTTCTTGACCTCAGAAATCATCCGAAATCGCACCAAATGGACACGTAACCTGTTTAGAGCCTGAAAACACTAACAAACAACATAAACGCGCCAAATGCACACAAAATCGACTTAAAACACTTAATAAAATGGCCAATAATGATGTGGGCGATATGTATAAATTAGTAACATCAAATCCCCCCACACTTGAGCATTGCTTGTCCTCAAGCAAATCCGGAATTAATGTAAAAGTATTCCTTGGCAATGAAGCTATAGAAACAAATTACGAGTATCAAAAAGAAGCCACACCAAGCATGTCAATGACAAAAAGTTGGGTGAAGCAGTTTTAATCTTAAATGAAACCCCGAAATGTTTGACAATATCTGAACAGTCCACAAGCCTCAATAACACGACTAAGCAAAGTGAAACAAATGAGCCTATCAAAATCATCCTACTCCAACGAACTTACTATTGGGGTTGAATATATATATGAATAACCACTCATTGCTCGGTCGTGATGCATATCTTACCATAGGCTTGAACAAGGATCATAGCTCCACCGACGTGGTGTAAGCACCAAGTACCACTACTAGAAAAACAGCTATTTATGACCCGCAATGCGCGTCATAAATGGCTCAGATGACGCGCAAATGCGCGTCAAGGAAGGACCGGGTCATAAATTTTCATGACCCGCATTTGGGCGTCATCCGTCTATGACGCGCACTTATGACACGCATTTATGACCCTTTTTTATGACGTGCGTTTTTGCGCGTCATAACCTATTTTTTTTATAAAAAAAAATAATTTTTTTCAGTTCCTAATTTTCTATTAAATGAGAATTAAAAACCTGATAATACAAAATTAAAAACACAAATATCAAAATAACGCATTTCATATATAACCTCGTGGATGAAAACAAGATTCATATGCAAAAAACTTGAGTGTAGCAGCGTCAAAACTCAAATCTACTTAACAAAATTTCACCGGAAAACACTAACAAAGATGTTTCTTGATAACGCCCATTCGATGTATGAGTTAACTTAGTTTTCGCTGGTGGAGTTGTTTCTAATGGGTTCTTTTCGACTTTGCACCAACCGGCACCCTGGCAGTTGAATACACCAACTACACCTGTGCACTTATTCACATTCCAAACCTTAAGCAGGCTGCAGAATCATTAGAGTCAAAGTCAACATCCTTAAACAAATGTAATGGCTATAGCAAGAATGATTAACTAAATTTGGGAATAAAGAGCAAATACCTGATCCCGTCTCTAGCTGGATCAGCAAAAAGACAATCGAGTGTTGGTCATGAGGAAATGTAGACCAGTCATCAAAACCGCCCATTATATGCCCTATAGCGAATTACTTACATGGAACATGTCCCAATCAGGTTGCATAAATTCCCCAAGAAATAGTGTATTATAAGCCACGGAAGAAATATGGATGGTATGAGAAGCAGGGTCATGAGGATAGAAGTCGTCAGAGGCTCTAACAATTGCAGTTTGTTTAGCACTGTAGAGCCCATCAGTATTATAGCACATACAAGCAATACATCCATTATCTTTGAAGTTCTTTGAAATCGAAGCTTCAAGAGCCTGGATGTAGCTTTGTGTAAGAGAAACTCTACCACCATGACCTGCCCCGAGAGTTTCAATTATATTTTGAACATCGACTTTGACTCCATCAACTCCACATGAAGCACACAAGATTGAAAAGTTAGCTCAAAATGAAACAGGTCAAATGGGTTACAAGGTCAAAAAGATCAAAAAATTTGATAATTATAATAAAACATCATACAGAGGACCTGATACTGATTGTATAAATAGTTAAATACAATTATAGAAGGTTTACTTAAGAAAAACATGTATCACCTTCAGGGCAACCACTTAACCTGTTTCGCCCTGGACCTGTTTTAATCCATTAAACCACCCACCCATTTTGTCACCCCTGGTGTTTAAGTTAACTGAACACAAAATACCTGCATCTGGACAAGAAGCTCGGTTTTTATACCTGGTTTTGACGGGCATTTTGTAAGGAACACCTGAGCAGCTAAAATTTCCATTTTCTCGATCTTAGTTGGAATCTAAAAGACAGTTCTAAAACACTAGAAAGAACAAAAAGGTTCAAAATCGGGGGGTAGGCTAAACAAAGATAACTTATTACCTTTCTACATAACTTATTACCACACATACATAACAACTTAATTACTCATTCATATAAAGAAACAAGCAATATCTGATTAAAAGTTAACACATATATCGTTCATTCCATACCAAGCAATGTTTAGCATTATCATTACTACATTTTGCATAAATACCTTGTGGTTGAGCTTACCGAAATTTCAATAAACTTAAAATAAACAACATTTTGCATAAATCACAGCCATACCCAACAATGTACTACCACATATATCGTTCATTCCAGCTCTAACCATCAACCATATAACACTAAGGAGCTAAAACTAAACATCCTATATCACCAGCAAAACACAATCAAAAAGTACAGAATGAAACCAACCTCGGTCCACAACATGTCGCCAAAGACGAAACCCTCGAATTACTTCTCGGTAGCGCCCATTGCGACTCAAGCTCACTTATAATACTTTGTACAACCTATTAAAAACCCACAAATTTTACAATCAAATAATTTCTTCACTCCTAATCAAAAATGTATTATAAATTTATAAACCAAATACCTTCCGGAAATCACGAGATTGTGTAGAATCAAATATCGGCCACACTTTATCAAAATCCTAATTCAGCATCAAATTAATTAAAAAAACAATTAGATTAAGTAAATATAATTAGAAATGTAATCAAATTAATAAAAAAAAGAAGAATATTTACTTTAGGACCTCTGAGAGAGGATAAAATGAAGTAAAGAAGCTGTTCACCCAATTTAGGATTAGAGTGACGAAATAACCCGACCCGAGCAGCACCATTATTAGATGGATCAAGCCCTAATAATAAACAGTTTGTATACATCGCACTTTCTAATTCCGTTTCTCTCTCCTTTTCTCTGTCCATCGTCATCAACCAAACATATATATATAGATATAAGATTATATAGATATAGATAGATATATACAATCTGTCTCTTCTTTCTATATATATATAAATATATAGATATAGATATCACTTTACATCTACAGATTTTGATTTGATATATTTGGTTAAGAAAGATTAAATTTATGGTGGAGGTGAACAGAATGAGAGAAAGAGGTGAAGAGAATGAGAAGCAGAAAGAGAGAAAGGGGAACGAGAGGCTGCCGCGCTGCCGCGTCCCCCGCGCGCCCGGGGCCCGCGCGCCGGGGTCCCCGCCCGCGGGCTCTACCCCTTCCTTTTTGCTTTGGGCCCCTTTGGGCGGGCTCTCCATGCCCCCGTTTCCCCGGTCCGGCGGGGCCCCCCTTTGGCCCCTTCCCTTTTTTATGACGCTTTTCTGAAAACGAGTCATCGTCATCTAAATTTACTCGTAATGACCCTTATTTTATGACTTCTCACTTTGCGCGTCATCTATTAGCGTGGGTCATAAAAAGCGGGTCAAGGATAGCCCTGTTTCTAGTAGTGTACATCATCAAAATAGGCATATAGGACGGTTGTATAGTTAGGCTAAGGTATATATAATGGATATTTACAATGGAGTATGGGAGTGTAGGTTAGAAATGACAGGAAACAATCAAAAGTATAGGGTATGTATGAAATATGTACAAAATAGTCTAATCAAAACCCGTACCATTGATTGCCAACAAACTACCAACCCTTAAGATGCTATCCCTTGAACACACCTCAAAAGTAACAAGCAAAAACCCGACACCCTTGTGGTGTATCAACTTCAAACAACTTAGGAACAACCACATCTTCCATTCTATTCACGAACCAAATGATACAACAATTCTTTAGACATATAAAAATGAGAAGTACCCACTAGTAGCCCAAGTTCTTTTTTTTTTTTCTTATTTCATTTTTTTTCTTATTTTTTTTTCTTCTGTTTTTCACTTCACTTTTTTATTTTGAACCATTTTTACTCTACTAGTAGGCACCCTCTTACAATGATGAACAATGTCTAAAACAATACACTTTATTTGAACAATCCAAGACAATCCTCAATAACTTGACCAATTGACGTATTCTCATATACCAAGAATATTCCAACTGACAATCCACTGAAGCTCTCCCAAACCATCCAAACAAACCAATGACAATCAATGGCCCCCCAGATTAGACTATCGGTATAGTAAGGTATAATTAGGTAAAGTTTACATATATAAGTGGATATATACAAAGGAAAAGGCTAAGTTAAAAAGGATGTATAAGTGTACTTTGCACTAAGGATGAGTGCAACAAAGGTTTACAAAGGAAGGAAAGAAAGTGTATGTATAGTAAAGGTAAAAATATACAAAAGCAAAGGTGCAAAGAAAGAAAGAAAATACGGGTCAAACCTAATATGCCAATTCGTCATCCAATGTACTTATATCACAAAAGTGATCTCACTGCGGTCTCGTAACGATCACCATGCCAAGTTCTAGCTCAACACATCACCGGCACACTCATATCAAAGAAATGAACCCGGAAATGGAATAAATAAACCTTAAATTCGCACATCTTAGTTCAGAGTTCGAAATGGAACCCTTACTCCCGAATAAATCTAAGAGCCTAAGAGAGGGACAAATTACAAGGCAATCAAACCAAAACCGTAAACACCTAGCACATCTATAAATGAATGATGAATCTCACAACTTTAGTGTTTGGGAAATTTGAGTATGCAAGTAATGTTATCAATCCACAAGGATTAGCCCAATAACCGTTCAGAACACATTTTCGCCGATTAAAATTGTGCCAAGGAAAAAGTTTGTAGTAAAATTGCTCATTAAGTTGTTATAAATTAAGTGACAAAAGCAATTTACCACAAGGACAAGCTCAACACAAGTTTCAAATCATATCATCTTCCGTCATCTTACCAAATCGAAACAACCAATCTCAAACATGCACATCATAGTTCAGAGTTCAAGATAGAACCCTTACTCTTGGATAAAACCCAAAAGCCTACGAGAGGGACACATCCACAAGAACGGCTAAATCTCAATGGCAAAACAACAAAAGAGATATATCCGGTTGCTTAAACCTATTTGCCACCCCCCACACTTAAGATGGACAATGCCCTCAATGTCCATATTCGGTCAGAACAAAGGTAAATAGGGGTAAGCACAATAGACAGAAAGAATGAGAACACATACCGGATCATGGACACATTCCGTTTCAAAACAAGTAAGTCGACCCCGCACCACAAATTGCTCTTCCTAAAAGGAAGTCCAATTTGGTTGACGGGAGAAACAAACTTAGTCCAAAACGGAAGGTGTGAGAACTGTGTGTGAAACAATGTTAATAATGATGCCAATCAAAAATATTGCGCTGAACTTACTGCCAGCATATGCACATGACATCATAGTGAGCTACTAACACGATCACACAATCAAACAAATCCAATGGGTCCTCCCCCACACTTGGGTTCCACTAGGTATTGCCATCAATCGGATCAAACCTGCTGAATAACATTCCAAAAGACCAACCATCCAAAATATCCAAAATAGTTCAACAAAATAAAATACCATGCAGAAAATAAAAGAAAACAAAGAAAATTACAAATGTTTCATCACCCCGTAGGGTGGATACCAGACAATGATAAATAAAGGAATGTCATAAGAATACCAACATAACCAATAATCATATGATTCCATCCCACGGTACCGGATGGGAATCATCTCAACTCACTGCTGCTGTCCATGATAACCATATGGAAGACCGGGTGGACCAAAAAGGTCAGTAATCTAATTGCGCTCCTCCTCTTGACCTGAACCTGAGCCTCCAGCATCTCCTCCAGACTGTCCACCATCTAAACCCGAACTCGAACCTGCAACAAAACCAGGAACAAAGGAAGATGAACCACCGGCAAAACCTCTGGATTCACCAGCATCATGTCCACCCTGAAAAACCCCAAACTGTACTGGACCACGGGGAGAACCTCCTAAATCATGGGGTCGTGGTGACATGTTCCCCGGAACAGTCTTCTGAGAGAAAAAAGGCTGACCCCCCTGACGATAATCAGGGACATAAATAGGCGGTGGAGAGAATGGAGGAATCGGGTCAGGTCGGACAAACTCCCGACCATGATACTGAGCATCCCACATAGGCTGATAACAATCAAGGCTATAGTTAGTGTGGGCCTGCTGTGATCCAATCCAGGTGATGTCCTGATCCATCCTCCGCTGGTAGTCATCAAAATCCTGGCGGCTAGCCTGCTGATCATCATATATATTCTGAACAGTCTGTCCCAAAAGCGTAAGATCAAAGGAGCTCGGGACAGGGATGCTACGACCACGCATCCTAGGTGGCTCCTGGGAAGCATCACCCATCTCTACATCAGCAGCCTCCAAGTCTGGAGGTGGTTCCTCAACAACACCAGTGTCATCCAAAAATCTAGCAGGCTGGCTCCCCTGCTTCTTCTTCACTATCTTCCCCCGAATTAACTCTTTAACATGGAAATCTTCCTGATTAACTTGTGGAGACAGATGGGTCTGGCACTCCTCAGAATCAAATACACCCATCCTCTTGTAAATCCGGGTTATGAAATGTCCCAAAACCAACTCTGAGTCAGAATGATTACACACGCGATCAATCACAACCATCGGGGCCAATGCAAACTTCCTAGGAGCCCCCTCTGAAAACAGCTTTAACAACCACAAATCAGTCTGGTATGCCTTGTCCCAATGAGTAGACCTCTGGACCAAAAACGTAACTATCATCCTGTGAAGCAACCGAAGCTTAACACTGTGGATCTTAGACACACTAACCGTCCCACCAGAAGGCCAAGCCTCTCCTCCAGAAATCCGACCCCAATACTGTGGAATGGACTCACCATCACCCAAATCACCTTTGACATAAAAACCCTGTCTCAAAAGTTGCCTGAAGTCCTGGTTATCCAACTCTTTCCTAGAATACATACCAGCATAAAACCCAAACTCAGCTATAGACAGCTTCCTCTGCTGTCCCCCACAGTAAAACAAAACAACCCTTTCTTCAAAAATATCCTTGATCTTATTCAATTCCTTAGTCAATTTCAAACTAGAATAAAACTCAAGGCATAACTCACGATAGACAGGTTCCCTGTTAAGAAAAATCTGTTGCCACATATCACTATTAACTGTCCTATCACCAACCCTTGCTTCTATACTAAACCACCTTCCAATATCACCCTGAACCCCAAAAAACCGAGCATCAGATTGAGCAAGATACCTGGGTGGGCAAACAACTTGCTTATGAAGCGTGTAAAGCTTGTTCAAATATTTATTCTTGTGGGGTTGCCTAGCCCCATCAAACTCTAACCATGTATGCTTCTCGTTCAATGCACCCGGCCAAAAATTAAGAGGAGGTACCGCTGGTTCTCTCCTAGCCGTCTTACCGGGACATCGGCAGTCCCGCTAGATTATCCCACCTCCGCTTGCTTCCTCTTATCAGTAGTAGCAGTCTGCAATCACAAACATTAAAGCAAACAAACACGTTAAATATGGGATGCAAAACTTGAAACCTCATTCAACATCAAACTCAACTGCGGGTCAGAAGATTCCCACTGCGGCGCAGTGGGACTGGCTGGTCCTCACTGCGGCGCAGTGAGGCAAGTAACACGTGCAGGTCAGGTGCGGACCACTGCGGCGCAGTGGGCTAAGAAATCTGGGTAGGTTCTTGTTTTCATTACGACAGGCAGCCAAAAATTAGGGGCAATTAATCATTCCATCAGCAACAACAAGCAATAATCACCACATAATCAAACATTACTTCCCCCCACACTTATTCATCCATAAATCCCAAAATTTTCAAAACCCTAACTTCAATTTCAAAGTCAAATTCGGAAGAACAAGTGTTTGAATTGAGAAATTAACCACCCCATTAGCATCAATAGCCCTTAAATAACAAAACCCACGAATTAATTCGGAATTGAAAACCCTAGAAATTAAAAATCAAAAATTAAGTAAAATAAAGAAAATAATCAAGAAAACTTACTCCTCTTCCCATGATGCAATGTATGAAGATGAAAATCTGGAAAAGTGATTAAAGATGGAGGAGAATGGAGATCTTGATGGAAATAATGGAGTTTTGCTTTTAGATGAGAGCAAAGAAGAAGAAAGAGTGAAAAGTGATAAAGTGAAGAACAAAACTTACCTGCCCCTTACTTTGACCTACCCGGCCTCCCACTGCAGCGCAGTGGAGGTGCATCATTCCCACTGCGGCGCAGTGGGGCTTATTCCAACATTGGGCAGAAGATTTTGGCTGCGGCGCAGTGCCCAATTTACATTCCCACTGCGGCGCAGTGGGGATTCACTGTTCCGAATTCCCTCATTTTGCCTTAGAAAATTTTTTTGTATGACAAACTAAAAACAACTTACCTCAATCCGCTTCACACCAAATCTGCACCTGCACTTTCTTGACAAATCAAAATCAAATCTAACTAATCAAAAGAAAATAAAATGCGATAAAATAACACGGGTTGCCTCCCGAGAAGTTGCAACATTCTAAGTTCACTAGCTTCCATCATATCCAAATTCAGATTCCTCAACGCCCAATACGCCTTATGCTCTATGTTAGGACCAGTTTAATGGTAAACTGGCCAGTCTCCAATTGCACCTGGAGACCCAGTGAAACTGGAGACCCAGAAGATTTGTCCAGAAATATATTGAAGTCCAGTTGCATCGTACAGTTAACGCAACTGAAGACTTCCTCCAGTTGAGAACTGACCAGTTGAAGAATCCTTCCAGTTGAAGTCGAAGACAACAAGTGGAAGATAGAGAATGACAATGGCAGCGAAGCCCAGTTGACATTCTAGTCAGTTACAACTGGAGACCGTCAGTGGAAAGCTCTTACAAAGCTTTACACTGATTACGAGGAATTGACTTTTATGCTTTATGTGCTTTTACCCGGATAATAAGATTTATCTTATTATTTATGTAATAAAAGGTACATAAAGCTGGTTGAGTAAAGTTGTTTTATACTGCAACTTTACACTGCTTTTTAAGGAATTAAATGCTATTCCTTAAATGATCTCAACCACATTTGTATAGACAAAGTTAACATCCCAATGTTAACTTTGCCTATAAATATAAGTCATTGCACAACAAGAATATCAACTTCTTCGAACACACTTCGAAGGAATTCATACTTTGCATACCTGCAATATTCTTGGTGAACTTGTGCAATATTCTCTCAATCACAAAAAGGAACATTTCACAACTTTAAGTGTTTCGATTGTTTAGAGAAATTCCAAGTGTAGATCAATTGTAGTTCATAGGTTTCTAGGATATTTACATACTTTGTATTATCTTGGTTCCGCAACAACCTTGTAATTTATTTAAAGTTAATAAATAAATTACACTTGAAAATTACATATTGTCTCACCAATTTACTTTAAGTATTTTACTTTATTGCATTGTTCTTTACTTATTGTTACTTAATAAGTAATCTATCTAGAACTTGGTATATACTCTCTGTAACTGGTCGTCTCCAGTTCAGAGCTTATATTGCAAAGTAACTCCACCATCGACATTGAGGTGTCTTCAGGTAGTACCATCTATTGAGTTGGGACTTACAAGTGGTATTAGAGCAGAAGGCTAATAAACTTGCCTAGATCTGCTTAGATGAACACTACTGAAGGTGGAGATGGTTCTGGTCAAGGTGAAAACCCTTTGAATACTAATACATCACCTTTTCAAAATGTTAATACTAACCATCCTCCCCTACTGCCCCAAACCACGTCCATGTACATTATTCTAACACTCCTGTTCCAAAATTTGATGGAAACAGTGAGACCTTTGGTACATGGAAGGCCATAATGCTTTTGCATTTTGGTGGGATAGAGAGGTATATGTTGAAAATCCTTAAGGATGGACCATATATACCCATGTCTCTTGGGGTAAGTCCTCTTCTAGATCCAACTGGAAGAAGAGGTTCAAGAGAAAAGCTCGAAGATCATTGGTCTGATGAGGATCGTAGACTTGTAGATCTGGACACCATACTCAAGAACATGATCCTTGGAGCTGTCCCTGAAGATCTAATTCCAACACTTGTGTTGTTCCCCAGTGCCAAGTCAATGTGGGATGAATTAGTTATTCAGTTTGAAGGAGGTGATGACACTATTGTCACCAGGAAAGTTGCCTTGAACAAGAAGTATGAATCCTTCTTTGCTCTACCTAATGAAAGTCTAACTGGTACATACACTAGATTTTCTAGCCTCATTAATCAGCTGAGAGGCTTGGGTGTAGAGAAGGATAAGGATATTCTTCTTGAGAAGTTTTGTGATATTCTTCCTTCCAAATGGAAAACATGGTTCTTGTCTTAAGACAAGGTAAAACCTTGCACAGCCATACTCTTGCATCGCTCTATGGAGCCTTCAGATTCACTGAAGATAATAATGCTACAAGACTGGTGGCTGAGCAGGATGCCATGAACCATGCCCAGAGTTCCAAGGTTGCTAGTGTACCTGAGCGACCTTGTGCTGCCTTAATGTCTGCAGAGAGTGTCCAGGCACACTCAATGAAGGAGATGTTAAACAGTTTCTTGAACTCTGGCCTGACCACTGAAATCAGTGATGGTTGTGATGAAACTGACGATGATGATCTGGTAGCCATGATTGCTAAAACCTTTAACAGTTTTAAGCATAAATCTAAAAGATTTAATGGCCCAAACAATGCTTCCAGCTCCAGCTCTCTGGATAAAACAAATCTTACCTGCTATAAATGCGGTAAGAAAGGTCATTTTATGAAGGAATGCAGATCTAGTCTGATGAACAACCAAACTGGACGCCCTGTCCCTAATTTCAATCGGCCTGATGATAGCTACAAAGCTAAATATAAAAAGCTTAAGGCCCAGATTGCCCTCCTGTCCATGGAAAAAGAAAAGGATCAGTGCTTAATGGCACAAACTGAGGGAAAATGGGAGTACTCTGATGACTCATCAGCTGATGAAGAAGAGGAAAGGGACATGTGTTTCATGGCCTTGAAAGATCAACAGCAGCATGTGGCAAAAGAAGATGTCATCACTGGAAGATGGGTGGACATCATTTTGAAAAAGGTATGTGATTACGACAACCAAGTTGACCCAGAACTGAAACTGGACCTGGCTGAATCATTAAGTGGTGATTTAGCTTTTGTGGAAACTGTTAGAGCAGATAGTGAAAGATATCTTGACACTATCTTAATTGAACTGAACATTGTTAAACCACAACTGAATGGTTTACAAAGTGTGCAGGTGGCTCTCAAGGAGTCAGTTTTAAAAATTGAGGCTTTGGAACTTGATAATCAAAATTATTTTCTGATCTTGAAAAAGAACAAAAGATTATCAAGTCATGGGTAAAAGCATCTGGAAAGAACTATGATGCATTTTCTAGAACTATTGATGCCCAGAAGAATGCATGGAAATCTGGAGATCTGGAGATGGCAGCTCTCATACTAGATCTTCATGCATTGCCTCCAGCTCTCAGGGTTGAAACTTCTTATGATCAACCTGAAGCTGTTAAAGCTGAACCCATTGAGACCACCCCCATTGAGGTTAAACCTGGAGCCAAACAGGCTAGTGCTCCAGTTAAAAAGGCCACTGGTAACAAGCCTTTACCTCAAAAGTCTAAGGTGCCCAAGACCCAAAAGACTAAAACTCCAGCTGAACCAAGGTCCAAGGTTCAGCTGCCTGATGAAAACAATATTTTGTTTAAACTGGAAAGTCAACTCCAACTTTTGTCTCGACAGGTTCAGAATTGTACGGCCCGGATTAAAAATCTGGAAGGAGGTGTAACACCCGTTTCGTAAAAATATGGATTTCCAAAAATTTCGCCTAACGGCGTTAAATCATGCGGAAACGATTTAGGAAAATACTCAACTAAGGAAAACAGTTGAGAAAACATTGGTGGTGTTACTAATAGCATCAAATCTGTAATAAAAGAAATCCATAAGATTGCCCAACATAAAGCAATCATAACATAGTCATTACATAAGTTCCATAAAGGAAATCAATAACATAAGGTCTATGCGAAGCTATTGGGTAAACTAAAGACAGCTTGATCATCTACCCATCTCTCGCCAAAGCTTCACACGTCATCTCACTGCCTAACCTGAGGGGTGTCAACACATTAAAAGAAACAAGTGTTAGCTATAAAGCTAAGTAAGATAACACCAGGTTTAAGCAAAACATTTCATCCATTTAAATCATCACTTTAAAGCATTACGTCATTTTAATTAGGCATTCATACCACCGTATAAACATATCCACATCACATATAAGCATAGAGTTCATGACCCTAAGCGTGCCTAATCAATTTGATCACTTGATTCACCTCGTTAAGTTGTAACCGAAGTTACCGTTTTAAGGAAAGACAATGTCGATCCATGAGTAGCACGCTATGTTCATGACATTAGGTGGGTCATCAGGCCACCCGAAACTACTCGCCACATATGACTTGTTGCAAGGAACCACCCGAGCAACCATTTTAACGTACCTATAACCACCGTCAGGCATGACGTACCTATTACCACCGTAAGGCACAGGTTATGCATAACACTTAACATCTAATTAGCTCGAGCATTTATCATATTTAGTTTAGATTTCCACCTTTAACCTAAACTAATCCATACTATCATCTTTTCACGTTAGGGCCCTTAAAACGTGCACGTGTCATGGAAACCCTAAAAGGTCTAGTGTTCTAGATGAACAAGCCACATATACATGCACATAACAACATTACAACATATCATTAACCACCGTTCATCATAACATATCATATCGTAAACATATCATTAACCACCGTTCATCATAACATATCATATCGTAAACATATCATTAACCACCGTTCATCATAACATATCATATCGTAAACATATCATTAACCACCGTTCATCATAACATATCATATCGTAAACATATCATTAACCACCGTTCATCATAACATATCATATCGTAACCACATGTACGGGGAAGCATTTTAGGCATAAGCATCGTCATCATTAATCCCCGAGTACCTCCCATATCAACCCAACCACCTATGAGTTATACATTACTGTTATGGAGGTTATAGTTTACGAACCATTTTCGTTGCACCCTCAGCGTGACAAAAGTAGTGTATCTTACCTGTTGGGAGTGTGCGCGCGTAATGAAAGGCTAAAAGTGCTTAACAATAATCCCCGACACCTAAGATACATCAATATACAAAATATAAGTCATTTGGGACCCAAACGAACTTTAAAACGAACTTAGGTTTGTTCTTACGAACTTAGGCTCACTGAACGAACTTAGTTGCCTTCAAACGAATTTAGTAGGCCATAAACGAACTTTAACTTCGTTTGTTGAACGAAGTTAGGGTTTACTCAAACGAATTTAAGTCTCAAAACCACTTAGACATTCACTTTAAACGAATTTAGACACCTTAGGGTTCAAACGATTTTTGAAGGCTTCAAACGAACTTAGTTTGGGTTCAAACGAACTTAGGCTCATCTTCAAACGAATTTAGAACCTTAGGGTTCAAACGATTTTTGAAGGCTTCAAACGAACTTTAAAACGAACTTAGGTCAGAACGAACTTAGTTGACATCAGAAAACGAATTTAAGACTCAATTTCGACCAGAATTCATAAAACGACTATGTTCTTCGATTTTTCCAGAAACAAACGACTTGGGCTTCACCCAAAACATGATTTTGACATTGTTAAACATATTTTGATCATTCATATCGATTGCAAACTCGTTTGACACCGTTTAGATCATTAATTAGCCAAAGACACAACATGAACCCTAATTAATCAAAAACCCTTTTAAAATCAGATTTGAATCCTTTAATTATCACCTTTGAATCTGAAATATACGTAGTAGATCGTTGATTACCTGAACAACAAGTGACCGATCCAATCCAATTACAAAAACACTCGAATGATTAACCAAAAACCTTGAAGATTTGCTTAAGAATTTAGTTTGGGAATTAGAGAGGTTGTGTGTATGTTTCTAATTAGATTAGAGGCTGCCAAATTAACCTAGATTAGTCTAATCCCTTTCTTAACCCGTTTTTAACTTTCCAACATTGGCAAAATTGGTCCCTGGACTTCATATTGACTTTATTTCGCTTAAAAACACCTATTGGGGATACATATAACACACTAAAGCACTTTCGCACACTACAAAGGCCTTTTACACATCATTAAATCTACTTTATTGTCACTCATTAAAGATAATTAAATCTCACATATAGGGCACATAAACATATAAACACATATTTCCACACAAACGTATCACGGACTTATAATTTGACCTAACGACGTTAGTCAACATGAACGATTAAGTTTTGGGATGTTACAATTACCTCCTGTAACACCCGTCATTTAAAAATATGGGTTTTCAAAAACTTTTCACCTAACGGTGTTAAATTGCGGAAGTAAAGACTGTAAAAGTCAAACCGATAAAAACATTTCGGTTGCTGCATTTATTTGGTGTTACATGCCATATCAACAATAGTTCAAATGAAAACCCAACGGTTGCCCAACATAAAACAACCGTTCACACATCTCTACATAAAATCGACATTAAATACGAAATGTAGCGAATGTCTAAAGTAAGCATCGTCTAAGGGTAGCTAAGGCTCCTGCATTGCATCTACCCAAGCTCACACGTCCTGCATCTAGATTCCATCAAGCTAAACCTGAGGAACAACCACATTAAGAAACAAGTGTTAGCTATAAGAATAGCTAAGTAAGATAACACTTAATTTAAAAGCAATTGTCCAATTAAAACAATCTTCATTATTAGACAAGTTTTATTAGGCACCACACACATCACACGTTCACACATATACTGCATTTCAACTTCGTTTCAATTAGGATAATCATCCTAAAGTGCCTATCCTGCATTAGTTCCCACATTATCACACATATCTTCGTTATCTGCTTTATTAGTTCACACATTGTCACACGTATCTTCGTTAACTGCATATAAGTGTGCCTGCATCACACCCGACTGGATGGTTAGTCAAAAGACTTCTCATCTTACGTCGTTAAGGAATGGCAAGCCAATCCTTGAGTAATCCGTATGTGGAGGTTGGTCAAACCCCTCGTATTACTCGCCCTGCGTTATAAAGACCATGTTGCGAGGAGCCACCCAAGCAACAACTGCATCTACGCACTCGCCCGGCTAAGGCTAGTACGGGTTAAGCTTAACACTTTTCACTGCATCTGTTTTATGAGCTCAATTTCACACATATAGATTGGGTCCCTGCATTCCCAAACATTCACACACATATAGTCTAGGTAACACACATTCCTAGACATTCACACACTTTAACTTCATTACGTTTGGATCCTTAAACGTGCAAGTGACATAGCAACCTAGCAAGTCTAGTGAACTAGGTGTACAAGTCAAGCATGCATATCACACATCAACTTCATTTCTATACATCATGCATATAAAGATACTTCATTAAACTACATCAACTGCATAGCTACATACTGCATTAAGCAATACTGCATTACACTACAATAGGGACTGCATCTCAGGTCTCATGGTCAACTGCATAACCCATAATACCTCCCAAGTAACCCTTAAGCCCACATGCAATAATAAGGTACCGAATGGAAGTGTATATGATTTGAAACCAGCTTTTAGTTGATCCCCCAGCGTGACAAAGTAGTGTATCTTACCTGATAGAAGTATACGTGCGCAACCAAAAGCTAGTATTGCCTATAGGTAACCTCCGACACCTATCGTTCATTAACATATAAAGTATAAGTCAATTGGGACCTTAAATGGACCCTCGAACGAACTTAAGACTGACTACGTAAAATTTCAGAATTACACCTTACGAAGATAGACCTTATCTTCGTTTGGTTCTTACGAACTTAAGTATTAACTTCGTTACTTTACAACTTACGAATTTAAATTATAACTTCGTTTGGCTTCATTTTACGAAAATAGATTGCGAACTTAAGTCACACTTTACGAAGATAGGCCGTTGAACGAATTTAAACTTCATTTTCGTTTTGTTTTCTGGTTTACGAATTTGCCAACGAAGTTAGCTCCAACCTTCTTACGAATTTAGTGAAAACGAAGATAGAAACGAAGGTTATCTTCGTTTCATCCCTGCTCGACAGTTTTTCATAAACAGACCAAAATCTTCGATTTTCCAATACCCGACTCATCAAAACTTCTTCCAAAACATGTATTTGACACCAGTAAACACCCTTTGATCAACCAAATCGGCTAAGGACTCGATTGACACCATTTTGAACGTTAATTAATCAAAACACCATTAAACACTAATTCTTTGAAAACTCCTTTAAAAATCAGATTTGAATCCATATAATTCGACCTTAGATCTCGAAAATACATTCAATGATTCAATAATTACCTGCTTGATTAGATGATCGATCAATTACAACACCCAAATCGTTTGATCAAAACTCAATTAGCTGCTTTAGGATTCCAGAAAGGGTTAATTGTTTTGTTAATTGCTAATGGCTGCCAATTAACTCTAGATTAGGGTAATCCTAACCTAAACCCGTTTTTCAATTTCCACCTATGTCAAAATCAGCCCTCGGACTTCTATATCCTTCATTATTGGTCACAAACTGCATTATTGACCATATACAACATTAGTCCTTCATTAGATATCACTACATAGACATAAACCTTCATATTTCACACATTTATACTACATTAATATTTAGGCTTCCAAGCCTCACACATAACACACATTAACTACGTATATGCATATATTCACACTAGACTTTTCGACACACACAAAGTTGACTTAACGGCGTTAGTCAAATCTTAAAGAAAAGTTTGGGATGTTACAATTACCTCCCCCTTAAGAGGATTCCGTCCCCGGAATCACTCAGCATCAAAAAGGTGGGGATAGGTCTCCCGCATTACGGACTCGGTCTCCCAAGTCATACTTTCGCCGTGATTGTGTTTCCACTTTATGAGAACTAGATCGATAGTCTTTCGTCGTAACTTCTTTTGTTTCCTTCCCATTATACAACATTAGTCCTTCATTAGATATCACTACATAGACATAAACCTTCATATTTCACACATTTATACTACATTAATATTTAGGCTTCCAAGCCTCTCACATAACACACATTAACTACGTATATGCATATATTCACACTAGACTTTTCGACACACACAAAGTTGACTTAACGGCGTTAGTCAAATCTTAAAGAAAAGTTTGGGATGTTACAATTACCTCCCCCTTAAGAGGATTCCGTCCCGAATCACTTCAGCATCAAAAAGGTGGGGATAGGTCTCCCGCATTACGGACTCGGTCTCCCAAGTCATACTTTCGCCGTGATTGTGTTTCCACTTTATGAGAACTAGATCGATAGTCTTTCGTCGTAACTTCTTTTGTTTCCTTCCCATTATACAACATTAGTCCTTCATTAGATATCACTACATAGACATAAACCTTCATATTTCACACATTTATACTACATTAATATTTAGGCTTCCAAGCCTCTCACATAACACACATTAACTACGTATATGCATATATTCACACTAGACTTTTCGACACACACAAAGTTGACTTAACGGCGTTAGTCAAATCTTAAAGAAAAGTTTGGGATGTTACAATTACCTCCCCCTTAAGAGGATTCCGTCCCCAGAATCACTTCAGCATCAAAAAGGTGGGGATAGGTCTCCCGCATTACGGACTCGGTCTCCCAAGTCATACTTTCGCCGTGATTGTGTTTCCACTTTATGAGAACTAGATCGATAGTCTTTCGTCGTAACTTCTTTTGTTTCCTTCCCATTATACAACATTAGTCCTTCATTAGATATCACTACATAGACATAAACCTTCATATTTCACACATTTATACTACATTAATATTTAGGCTTCCAAGCCTCTCACATAACACACATTAACTACGTATATGCATATATTCACACTAGACTTTTCGACACACACAAAGTTGACTTAACGGCGTTAGTCAAATCTTAAAGAAAAGTTTGGGATGTTACACTCCCCCTTAAGAGGATTCCGTCCCCGGAATCACTTCAGCATCAAAAAGGTGGGGATAGGTCTCCCGCATTACGGACTCGGTCTCCCAAGTCATACTTTCGCCGTGATTGTGTTTCCACTTTATGAGAACTAGATCGATAGTCTTTCGTCGTAACTTCTTTTGTTTCCTTCCCATTATAGCAACAGGTTCATCAACAATCTGCTTGTTC
>CM067170.1:120543015-120569907 GCA_034093135.1 Erigeron breviscapus | reverse complement strand
AATAAAATAAATGTTTATAAATCAGAAAATAATCCTAAATACCAATATTATAAATTACTAATGTCAAACATTAGATTAAGCAAAGCATACAATGGAAACTATGACAATCAAAGCCAAGTTACCGAAATTCCAACAATGTAAAATACGTATATGAGAAAATGACTTTCTCCATCAAATGTCTTTTAACCAAATATTGAGAGCATCATAATGCACTTAAACTCCATAATCTAAAAACAACCAAAGATGGGCAAGTCTACTAGTATACATCTCATGATCTAGCTTACTAGTTCATGTCACACGAACTTACGTCCTCGAGTGGAATGACATCCGTTTCATTCGCATAACACTTACGTAGGTAACACACATGAAATGTGTTGTGAATTGCGTGTAGTTCCAGTTGAAATGCCTGTTCATTAACCTTCTTGATAATCTTGAAAGGTCCAATGAATCTGGGGCTTAACTTTCCACGTTTTCCAAACCGTAATACACCTTTCCAAGGCGACACCTTGAGTAAAACCATTTCGCCTTCTTTAAAATCAAACGGCCTCCTTTTCTTATCGGCATATGACTTTTGCCTTTCGCGAGCAACACGTAAGGCTTTCTTTGCAACATTAACTTTATCGGCCGTAATTTGTACTACTTCGGGTCCAGCAAATTGCTTTTCCCCGGGCTCCAACCAACAACTAGGAGTCCGACACTTTCTACCATATAACATCTCATAAGGTGGCATTCCAATGCTCGCATGATAACTATTGTTATACGCAAACTCAATAGAGGTAGGTGTTTATCCCACGAACCACCATAATCCATTACACAAGCTCTGAGCATATCTTCGAGCGTTTGAATAGTCCTTTCACTTTGCCCATCGGTCTGCGGGTGATAGGCTGTGCTTAGACGAACTTGAGTACCAACTTCCCGTTGAAAACTCTTCCAAAAGTTGGAAACGAATCGAGCATCACGATCGGACACAATCGATATCGGAACACCATGTTTAGTAACCACTTCTTTAATATACAATGTAGCGAAATTCTCCATTGGAGCATTCTCACGAACTGGGAGGAAATGGGCACTCTTCGTTAATTGATCGACAATAACCCATATCATATCGTGACCACGAGGCGTCCTTGGAAGCTTGGTTATAAAATCCATCGTAATACGATCCCATTTCCACTCAGGGATCTCAAGTTGCTGAAACTTCCCGTAAGGCTTTTGATGTTCAGCTTTCACCTTTGCACACGTCAAACATTTCTGTACGTACATCATTACATCGTTCTTAATACTGGGCCACCAATAAATAGGCTTCAAATCTGCATGCATCTTTGTGGCACCAGGGTGTACAGAATACTTAGTTTTGTGAGCTTCATCCATTACTAACTCACGATTGCCTCCATAGAGAGGAACCCATATTCTACCTTTGTAAGTTCGAAGGCCACGACTATTTTCTTCCATTTTGAGTCTGTTCTTCTTCTTTTTCCCAATAGACTCCGCTTTCACATTATCATCCTTTAACGCTTCGATTTGAGCTAATCGAATAGGTTCCAGTAAATTCGACTCAATCTTTGTAATCATCGCACATAACCTACTCTTCGCATATCCTTTGCGGCTTAAGGCATCAGCAACCACATTAGCTTTGCCTGGGTGATATTTAATTTCACAATCGTAATCCTTTAAATAACTCCATCCACCGCCGTTGTCTAACATTCATGTCCTTCTGAGTAAACACGTACTGTAAGCTCTTATGATCCGTATAAAGGGTACACTTTGTACCATACAGATAATGTCGCCACAACTTCAGAGCAAAAACAACCGCAGCCAGCTCAAGGTCATGAGTAGGATAGTTCCGCTCATGAGGCTTCAGCTGTCGGGAGGCGTAAGCGATAACTTTGTCTCGTTGCATTAGTACACACCCTAACCCCGTGATGGATGCGTCACTATAAACCACTAAATCATCTATTCCTTCGGGTAAGGCTAAGACTGGAGCTTCACACAACTTCTTTTTCAACGTTGTGAAGGCTTTCTCTTGAGCATCAGTCCATACAAATTTCACACTTTCTTCGTTAATTCAGTCATTGGTTTGGCAATGCGCGAGAAATCCTGAATGAAACGTCGATAATAACCAGCCAAACCGAGAAAACTCTTTATTTCTGTAGGAGACTTAGGCTGCTCCCACTTTGACACCGCTTCTATCTTCGAAGGATCTACCTTTATACCATCAGAGGAGACGACATGGCCGAGGAAATGAACTTCCTTTAGCCAGAACTCGCACTTGGAGAACTTAGCATATAGCTTTTTTCTCTCTGAGGACTTGAAGGACAGCTCTCAAATGCTCTCTATGTTCCTCTTCCGACTTTGAATACACAAGGATGTCGTCGATAAAAACAATAACGAAATGATCCAAAAATGGTCGACAGACACGGTTCATCAAATCCATAAACTTCGCTGGAGCATTTGTCAAACCAAATGGCATGACAAGGAACTCATAGTGACCATAACGAGTTCGAAACGCTGTTTTGGCTACACTTTCTTCTTCAACCTTTAATTGATGATAGCCAGACCGTAAGTCAATCTTTGAAAAATAAGAAGCACCTTGAAGTTGATCGAACAAATCATCAATGCGAGGGAGTGGATACTTATTCTTCACCGTTCTTATTCAGCTCGCGATAATCGATACACATGCGCATGGATCCGTCTTTCTTCTTTACGAAAAGGATAGGAGCACCCCATGGAGAGGAACTCGGACGAATAAAACCTTTATCTAAAAGTTCCTGAATTTGAGTCATCAGCTCCTTCATCTCTGTCGGAGCTAATCGATACGGAGCTTTGGCTACAGGAGTAGCACCAGGAATAAGGTCAATAGAAAATTCAACCTCACGATCCGGAGGAAGACCTGGAAGATCTTCAGGGAAAACATCAGGAAACTCGGAAACAACTTCGACATCAGAGACTGTAGGCTTCGCGATACGAGAATCAATTACATAAGCTAAGAAAATGTGACTTAGTTTGCCGTATACAACGAAGAGCTTTCATCATAGAGATCACCTTAACATTCCCGGCTTCTTGTCACCATAAACACAAACCCCTTTACCATCAGGGGTAGCGATACGAACTATTTTCTTTGCACATAAGACGACAGCATCGTTTTTAGACATCCAGTCCATACCAAGTATAACATCAAAACTAGGAATGGTAGCGGGTAACAGGTTAGCAGTAAATGAACGACCCTCTATTTCTATCGGACAATCAGAATAACCTTCCCGAATAATAGACGTCGCACCACTAGCCACCTCTACTTCTATAGGGCACCGTAAAGAACTAGTAGTCATGTCTAACTTAGGAGCAAACAGAGTAGACACAAAAGATTTGTTCGCACCAAAATCAAATAACACATTAGCAGGTTTGGAGTTAACAATAAGGGTAGCAGTAACTACCTGATCATCGTCTTTTGCCTCCTCGGCCGTCATCTGGAAAGCATGGGCTTTGGCTTTGGAAGCTTCTGCCTTCTTTCCCTCATCTTTCTTCATCTGCGGGCAGTCTGCAATACGGTGCTTGGTGTCTCCACATTTATAACATCTAGCCTTGTCAGTGCATTGATCAATGGTATGACCTTGAGTTCCACACCTATTGCACCTGCGGGTCTTTGTAGAACACTGACCAGAATGGATAGATTTGCAGCCAGGGCACCATTTTCCATCCTTGTCTGCCCTTCCCTTGCCAGAGGACGATGAAGATCCCTTAAATTTCTTTCCAAAACGATTTGATCCACCAAACCTCCTCTTATTGCCAGACTTCTTCTCATCCTCTTTCTTTTCAACTTTCATATCCACAGCAAAATCATCATCAAGCTTTTTAGATTCTTTGATTGCTTCAGTTAGAGTCTTATGCTGCCTACAAATACCTCGATAACTTGGAGGTAAACCATCGACATAGCAGGCGACTTGATCTGCATCAGTTCTGAATAGATGACCTACAAATTTCATCTTTTCCATAAAGGAACGAGCATAATCATTGACTTTACCAATTTCAGCCGTCAAAGCACGAAACTCTTTTTCCATCTTGCGCTGTTCATGAGTCCCGATATACTCCTCAATAAACTTCTGCTTGAAGGTAGCCCATGTGACTATGACCGGATGTAAGCCCCTTCTTAAAGAGTTCACTGTCCAAGATGGACCGACAGTGACATTTGGTAATGATCAAAATGGAAAGAGTGAAGGATATGGTGTGCTCAATAATGGACAAGTCGAATTCAAAAGAGTTGCATTTGTGAATGGTTTGAAATACAACCTGATCAGTGTCAGCCAACTTTGTGATGATGGCTTAAGAGTTTTGTTCGATATTGCTCAAGGCACCATATTTAACAAGGATTGGAAAGTGGTGATGGTTGCACCAAGAAAAGGTAATGTGTACATCATGGATATGGAACCAGCTCCAAAAGAGCAGTGCTTCTATACCAAAGCTGATGAGGACACCAACTGGTTGTGGCATAAAAGATTATCCCATCTTAATTTAAAAAATATTAACAAGTTGTCTCGCAAACAACTGGTTGATGGGATACCACAGATTTCTTTTAATAAAGAAAAGCCATGTCCAGGGTGTGAGATGGGCAAGCAGAAAAGGGCCAGTTTCAAAACTAGGCAAAACTTTAACATCACTGAACCTCTTCACATGGTACATATGGATCTCTTTGGTCTAGTGAATGTTCAAACTAGAGCTGGAAAGAAGTACACTCTAGTTGTGGTTGATGAATTCACCAGATACTGTTGGGTAGTATTCCTTAGATCCAAAAGTGATGCACCTGCTGAGATCATCTCTCTCATCAAAAGAATTGAACTCAAGTATACTCGAAAAGTTTGTCAGTTGCGAAGTGATAATGGTACTGAATTTCAAAATAAGGTACTTGAAACATTTTGCAATGACACTGGCATCTCTCAAAACTTCTCATCGGCACACTCTCCAGAGCAGAATGGAGTTGTGGAAAGAAAGAATCGCACACTGATAGAAGCAGCTAGAAGTATGCTATCTGAATCAGGTCTTCCCACCAGTTTTTGGGCTGAAGCAGTTGCAACTGCTTGTCACACCCAAAACCGGTCAGTCTACATCAAGAGACATAAGAAGACTGCCTATGAAGTACTCAGGAATTGTAAACCAAATATTGGATACTTTCATGTATTTGGTTGTCCAGTTTATATTTTAAACGATTCCAGTCAGCTTGGAAAGTTTGATGCAAAAGCTGATGAAGGGGTATTTTTAGGTTATTCAGATATTCGAAAGGCCTTTAGAGTTTATAATTATAGACTTCAAAAGGTTCATGAGACAATTCATGTCACATTCGACGAATCAACTGAAGCAATCAACAAGAGACCAAGCCTTGATATTACTCCAGTCGTTCCAATAAATTTTGGCGAAACTGACCAAGTTCATCAGTCAGTTGTTTCACCAAAAGATGTTTCCAGTTACAACAAATTGGAACCAGTTAAGAAGAAGAACACCACCAGTGACACATCATTCTATCCCTCCATCAATTTCAACTTACCACAAGAATTGGTGATTGGATCTGATGTACGTGCCACTCCAATATCAGCACCAGTTCAAACTCCAACTTCTCCAGTTCTTCAAGAAATGCCCTTGAATGAAGAATTTCATGATGCAAATCGTGACCTCATTGACCTCATTGAAGCTACTGCAACTGAAGAAGATCGCCAGGTGACTTGCACTGATATTGTTTTACACCAGCCTAGTCAATACACTAGATAGACTCGAGCACATCCAATTGAACAGATTGTGGGAGATCCAAATAGTGGGGTTCAGACTAGAAGAGCCACCAGTGAGCAATGCTTAAACGTCACCTTCTTATCACTAATTGAACCAAAGAAGATTGACGAGGCTATGGCAGACCCAAGCTGGGTGGAAGCTATGCAAGAAGAGCTCGTCCAGTTTGAAAGGAACAATGTTTGGGAGCTTGTTCCTTGTCCACCACGGTTAAAGAAAGAACCTATTGGTACAAGATGGGTCTACCGAAACAAGATGGATGAAGATGGCCATGTTGTAAGAAACAAGGCCAGATTAGTTGCCCAGGGTTATTGTCAAGCAGAAGGCGTTGACTTTGATGAAACTTTTGCTCCAGTTGCAAGACTTGAAGCCATCAGAATATTTCTGGCTTATGCAGCCCATCTGCAGTTCAAGGTCTTCCAGATGGATGTCAAAAGTGCGTTCCTAAATGGAACATTAGAAGAAGAAGTTTATGTTAAGCAGACTCCAGGCTTCATCAACGAGAAGCATCCTCACTGGGTATATAGACTGAACAAAGCTTTGTATGGTCTAAGACAAGCCCCAAGAGCCTGGTTATGATACTTTAACTAAACATCTCCTTAAAAATGGCTTTCAAAGAGGTGCAATAGATAATACCTTATTTATCTTGAAAGAAAGAGGTAATATCTTATTGGTACAAATTTATGTTGATGACATTATATTTGGTTCAACTGATGATGCAATGTGTAAAAAGTTTTCTAAAATCATGTCATCTGAGTATGAGATGCGTTTAATGGGAGAATTAACATTTTTCTTAGGTCTTCAGATTAAGCAAACTGAAAATGGAATTTTCATAAACCAAGGAAAATATGTCAGATATTTGTTAAGAAAATACAAATATGATTCAATTCCATCGAAAAACACACCTATTGCAGCACCATTAAATTTGGACTCTGACCCAACTGGCAAACCAGTGAACATAACTGACTATCGTGGTATGGTTGGTTCACTGATGTATTTAACTGCCAGTCGACCAGATATAATGTTTGCAACATGTCTATGTGCCAGGTTTCAGGCTAACCGAAAAGAATCACACTTGCAAGCTGTTAAGCGTATCTTTAGATACCTGAAAGGGTGTCCTAATCTTGGTCTTTGGTACCCCAAAGGCTCAGGATTAGATCTAATGGGTTATTCAGATTCAGATCATGCAGGTTGTAAGATAGATAGAAAATCAACAACTGGTGGTTGTCATTTCCTTGGAGGAAAACTGGTAAGTTGGATCAGCAAGAAGCAAACTTCAGTCTCTATGTCCACTGCTGAGGCAGAGTACATTTCTGCGGCCAGTTGTTGTGCCCAAATTCTCTGGATCAAGAACCAGTTACTAGATTATGGTCAAAAGTATACAAGGACCCCAATCTTTTGTGACAACACCAGTGCAACTGCTATATCTCACAACCCAGTGATGCACTCCAAGACAAAGCATATTGACATCAGGTATCATTTTATTCGTGATCATGTTATGAAAGGAGACATTGAAATTCATTTCATCCCCACTGACAAACAGCTCGCTGATGTTTTTACAAAACCTCTTGATGAGAAAACCTTTAAATATCTCATCAGCGAACTGGGAATGTTAAATCCTTAAAACTGGAGATTTCTTTGTTATTGAACGCGTCAGTGACACTGATGAAGTTCTCCAGTTGAGGAGGTCCAGATAATCTTTGCTCGCCAGGCTATCGAACGTCTTTGTGATACTATCCTGGCACTAATTGATTTCTGGATCATCATTTTAGGGGGAAAGACTCAAAAAAATAATTTTCTGACTAAAATTCGTTTTTGTTTGAAAATGGGAACTGGAGAACTCTCCAGTTGGAAACTGGCACTGGACTAATCCTCCAGTGACCAGATTCAGTCTTGTCTTATTTTTTATAACGTTAGAAATACTTGGTCAATATTTGTGACACGTGATGGTACTCGAGTGTTTTAAACCACTTGGTATCGTCATCTGACGTGTTTAAAGTCATTTTGGTAAATGAACACTGTTTGTATTGGGAAAATTAATGTTAGTGGGCGCGTGGGTAAGATAAGCCGTCGTAGCATTTAATGCTGACACAATTAATTATGTTTTTATTTCAAAATTCAAACTTATTTTGTAAAAATATCTACAAAATTGATTTTGTTAATAAAATATAATTTTTGGTATTACATTGGGATCTTGAATTCCTTATAAATACCCTTATTTACTCCAAACACATTTACTTTCCTTCACATTCTTTCATTTACTTCCCAATCATCTAAAAATTGCCTCATTTCTCTCTCTGCTTCATAAATCAAGAACCCTAATTCCTAAATTTCAATTTCATTTTCAAATGGCTCCTAAATCATCCCGGTCAAGAGATGTAAATCTCTTAACTGTTCCATATGCTCCTTCACCAGATGTCAAACCGGCATCTGGTGCTCCTAGTAACACTTCGCTCATCAAACTCAATCCAAATAATCCGATGGCGAGTTTACAAGGATCTCAAGGGTCCAATACCCTTATTGGAAGAATTCAAATTTTTTTGAAGGATTCTCCAATAGGACCCTCATTCTCTCTAAACCCACGCAAGATGTTTCACGACTACTTGTGTGAGTTTTGGTATACTGCCACTCTTTCTTCCGATTGTTGTTCCATCACTTTTACATTAAAAGGTGGAACAATCCAGTGTACCTTGTCCGCTGATGTGTTGAGGGATGCCTTACACCTCAACTACTGAAGAGAGGGTGAATCTCCAGTTGTCTTACCCCCAAACATCAATTTTCGCCAGGTCCTCCATGAAATGGGACACAAGGAGTGCCTGGACAAAGGGTTTTGAAGACAAAAGGTGCGATGACCATGAAGGGCCGTACACCTTCATGGAGGTATTTTTTCATCCACCTGGTGGAAAGTATGGGTGGGAGTTCTGGTGGACTTGACCAGATTAACTCCGCACAAGCAGAGATGGCATACTGCTTGTGGAATGGATTGAGAGTAGACTTTGCTGATATCCTGTTTAGAAGCCTAGTACAAAAACTGAAGGGCACCAGGGGAGTTTGTATCCCCTTCTCAAGGTTTCTCTCTCTTTGCTTTCTACAAATTCTGGGCAGTGAAGCATACTTAAGCACAAATTCACCTTACACTGTGCCAGATTTGTTGAGGAATTTAGACTCTCTAGTATCTGAAGTTGGAGAGGTCGAGATTCCAGATCGAATGCAGCTGGCATTCGCCAAAATTGATGCACCAATTCTAGGTGAGTCAGAAAGACAACTGGGCGGGCCTCAAAATAATGAGGGACCCTCCAGTTCATCTATTGTTATGGTTGAGGATAGAGCAACCATAACTGAGGCAACTCCAATAACATCTATCCCTGGTGAAGATACCTCGGTATCTGATCCTCCAACAGATGCACCCAACTAGGAAACTGGTGAAGGTCATCTGGAGACTGACCCTTCTGGTCAGCCCTCAGTTACATTCATGGATCTGGACATGAATGTTAATGACGAGGAAATCCTTATAGAATCTTCGGATTCTGAAGGTACTGCTTCAGACTTGCAGATTTTTGATTCTGCTGTACAAGATCAAAACCCTTCATCTCCAGTCTCGCTTCCAGATGCATCAATTTCACTTTCACCATCCCAACAAAATGAACCTATAGATATTCCATTCCCAACTTATAACTATATGTCTGGAAACAGACGTATGACACTTTCACCATCTGGGCAATTCTCACTCCTTCGAGAAATGCCACCCCCACCGCCGTCGTTGTTCACACTTGAGCCTTCTCAGCATGAACAACACATTGAATTTCCAGTCCTTTCTTCTACCACCACTCCTACTATTTCTTCAACTGCTGGACTGACAACTGGAGAGACTTCTCTAAGTTTGCCTCCTCCAGTTGCTCCAGTAGAAACTGCTGTTGGTCCAGTGACACCTTCTCCTCCGTCACTGGACAGTCAAGTTGTCTCTGTACAAGCCAATCTCCAAAACCTTCTCACCAGGGTGGAGGAGATTCAAAAGACACTTGACAAAAACACCAAGTCTTTCCCCAGATACCACAAGGATCACTTGACCAATATTAAAGTGGTTGATCTGGGGATTAACAAGTTTTCATCTAATGAAGACTTGGTGTTGAAGAAGCTGAATGAGTTGGTCACTGGCTCCAACAATCTGGCAGGTACTTTAAAAGAAGCCTTTGACCTCACTCAGTCCAAGGTCACAACCTCAATCTCCAACTTGCTGGGCAACACTGTTAGAACATCAGAAGTGGATTTAAGGGAGATTGAAAAACAGGTAAAGGAACTGGTTGACAAACCTGGGTTGAATGTGACTGAACTTGGAGAGAAGTTAATGACTTCAGTTGGTCAGAAGATAGATGATACGCTGGGTGCAAGAGAAGCACAATTGATTGAAAGGGTGATGTCTGAGATCACCAAGCTGGCCACTCCTCAGGTTGATCTGGCCCCACTCACAAATGAGATCAACCAGTTGAGGGGCAGCATTGATAACTTGAACACCCAGGTATCACTTCATGCTCAATCTTTGGATAAACTGACAATTGAAGTAGAAAGTTTGAAGAAGAAGGATGAAGAAGTCAAGGATAGGTGGTTTCTGGTTTGGATGAAGATTCCAAGATTTTAAATGAATTGAAAACTGGTCAGGAACAAGTTGCAGCTAATGTTCTGACCCAGTCTAAAGAAACCAACCACCTTTGGAGATCTTTCAGGATGATGTGCACAATCTTCAAAGAATGCAAGAACATGCAATCATGGCAGCCTCTTGACCGGTTGCCAGCTCACCATTCTGAATGGGAAGTGATTAGGGCAGGTCTAGATGCTGCCAAAGGGGAAAGAAGTGCAGTTCTTGCACCAATTGCAACTGAAAGCACTCCATCTGGAGGTCTATCTGGTATAGAATTGATTGTGGCTGCCAGTACTGAAGCTGGTGAGCAAAGAGTTGTTGAAACTGGTGATGTAGGTGATAGGGGGAATGTTGTTGATAAGGGCAAAGGTTTAGCATGTGATGTATCTGCCCAGCCGGCCACTGATGTACCTATGTTGGAAACTGGCAATGCTGATGTACTTCCTCCAGTTTCTGAAAGTGTTAGCAAACAACTGGCTAGACTTGGTAATCAAATAAAAGAAAGAAAGAAAATGAAACAAGCCAACCAAGTTCAAGCCAGAGAGCATCTTGCTAAAATCAAATTGCTTGATATGAGTGATGCTCATCTTTTGGGAATCACTAAAGAGGAGTATGCCAGAGTAAAGAATGATCCCAGGATAGTTGACCAGTTGAAAGAAATGCTTGATGTTGAACTGGACAGACACTATCCTGATGATGAAGCTGAATTTGATGCCAGAAGCTTGAATATATCAGTGGAGAAGGCTAAAGAGAATAGGGCCAATGGGATTCTAAAAAGAATTGAACATGTTAAGAAGGTTGTAAAAAGGGTATTGAATCCACCAAGGAGAATCCCTCAACCAAGAAGACCACTGACCAGAGATGCTGACCTTAGCACATTCGTAGAACCAACTGGTGAAGTATGAAATGATGACATCAAATCTGCTGTACTGGCTGCTGGAGCTGGGAGTATTAAAATAACAAATGAATCTGAAGCAAGAAGCTATTACTCCCAGTTCATGGCAACCAGAAGACATAGTGGGACTATCAATGATGTTAATGTAACCATTAAGCCAGGCACCAAGCACTTTCAAGTTGAAGTTAGTTATACCAGAGGGTCACTGGTTAAAACTGACAATCCTAGTGCAATGCAGTATGGATTCCCTGAATGGGTTGAAATGGTGAATGTTTTGGATGCAAAGGCACAAAAGAATAGGTTTGAGAAAGCATGGGTGAACTTCTTAAGGGGCAAGATTCAACATAAAGAAAATCTGGAGCTAAAGTTGAATATTGATCCTGAAGACTCTCAGCCTATCTCTTCAGTGACCAAGAGAAGAAGAACTGGCGAAGAGCCATCTCATTAAGTTCTCTTTTCATTGTATCTACTTGTAATTTTATTTACATTCTGTAACTTGTATAAATTTCATTTCCTTGTATAAATGAAGTTACCAGTTTGTAACCACAAGGTAGATAATAGATTAGATCTAACAAACTTAAAAGAAAAACCCAAGGCATTTATTGATCTATAAAAATGCCTTGGAAAACTTAGATAGATTTAATCGAACAAGTCTCTCCAGTTCACACTTGTACAGATACAAGGACTGAAAAAGACTTGCCAATATTTCTAGACAAATAGGGGGAATTTGTTAGGACCAGTTTACTGGTAAACTGGCCAGTCTCCAGTTGCACCTGGAGACCCAGTGAAACTGGAGACCCAGAAGATTTGTCTAGAAATATATTGAAGTCCAGTTGCATCGTACAGTTAACGCAACTGAAGACTTCCTCCAGTTGAGAACTGACCAGTTGAAGAATCCTTCTAGTTGAAGTCAAAGACAACAAGTGGAAGATAGAGAATGACAATGGCAGCGAAGCCCAGTTGACATTCTAGTCAGTTACAAACTGGAGACCGTCAGTGGAAAGCTCTTACAAAGCTTTACACTGATTACGAGGAATTGACTTTTATGCTTTATGTGCTTTTACCCGGATAATAAGATTTATCTTATTATTTAAGTAATAAAAGGTACATAAAGTTGGTTGAGTAAAGTTGCTTTATACTGCAACTTTACACTGCTTTTTAAGGAATTAAATGCTATTCCTTAAATGATCTCAACCACATTTGTATGGACAAAGTTAACATCCCAATGTTAACTTTGCCTATAAATACAAGTCATTGCACAACAAGAATATCAACTTCTTCGAACACACTTCGAAGGAATTCATACTTTGCATACCTGCAATATTCTTGGTGAACTTGTGCAATATTCTCTCAATCACAAAAAGGAACATTTCACAACTTTAAGTGTTTCGATTGTTTAGAGAAATTCCAAGTGTAGATCAATTGTAGTTCATAGGTTGTTAGGATATTTACATACTTTGTATTATCTTGGTTCCGCAACAACCTTGTAATATATTTAAAGTTAATAAATAAATTACACTTGAAAATTACATATTGTCTCACCAATTTACTTTAAGTATTTTACTTTATTGCATTGTTCTTTACTTATTGTCACTTAATAAGTAATCTATCTAGAACTTGGTATATACTCTCTGTAACTGGTCGTCTCCAGTTCAGAGCTTATATTGCAAAGTAACTCCACCATCGACATTGAGGTGTCTTCAGGTAGTACCATCTATTGAGTTGGGACTTACACTCTATCTCAATAGGAAGATGGCAAGTTTTGCCATAGAGCAACCGGTATGGCATGGTGCCAATCGGCGTCTTAAAAGCCGTCCTAAACGCCCACAAGGCGTCATCCAACTTCTTCGACCAAACCTTGGGGTTATCTCCAACAGTTTTCTCTAAAATCCTTTTCAAAGCCCTATTGGTGTTTTCTACTTGTCCACTAGTTTGTGGATGATAAGAAGTAGAAAAATAATGCACAACACCGTACCTCTTCATGACCTTAGCTAATTGATGATTTGCAAAATGGGTTCCTCGGTCACTAATCAAAGCTCTAGGGCAACCAAATCGACAGAATAATTGTTTCAAGAAATCAATGACTACCCTCGCGTCATTCGTGGGCAAAGCCTTGGCTTCGGCCCATTTAGACACGTAGTCAATGGCGACAAGAATATATTGAAACTTATTAGACGGTGGGAATGGTCCCATGAAGTCTATACCCCAAATATCAAATACCTCGCATACCTGAATGCTTTGTTGAGGCATATCATCCCGCTTAGTAATGCTCCCTTGTCTTTGACAAATGTCACAAGTCTCTACCAAAGTCTGGGCCTCCTTGAAAAATTGTAGGCCAATAGAAACCTGCATCAAAAACTTTCTTACCAGTAACTGAAGGACCGTAATGACCTCCAGTTGGACCATAGTGACAAGCATCAAGAATCTCCCTCGTCTCAGCTCCAGCTACACATCTCCTTACCATACCATTTGCACAAACACGAAACAAGTATGGACTATCCCAAAAATAGTGCATAGCATCCGATATGAGCTTCTTCTTTTGCTGGGACGTGAAATCATTCAGTATCTCACCTGCAACCAAATAATTAGCAATATCTGCAAACCAAGGAGCATCATCAGAGTTAGAAATAAACATTAAAGACTCATCGGGGAAGTGATCATTAATCTCCCCATCTCGAAGTTCCTCCCGGTGAGGATCTTCCAAACGACTCAAATGGTCGGCCGCCAAGTTTTCAGCACCTTTCTTATCCTTATTCTCTATATCAAACTCTTGTAACAACAAAATCCATCGGATAAGCCTAGGTTTAGCATCTTGCTTCGAGAACAAGTACTTAAGGGCTGAATGGTTGGTGAAAACAATGGTCTTACTCAACACCAAATAAGATCTAAACTTATCAAAGGCAAAGACCACGGCAAGCAACTCCTTCTCAGTAGTGGTATAATTATGCTGAGCGGAGTTCAAGGTCTTACTAGCAAAGTAAATTGGCTTGAAATGCTTATCAACCCTTTCCCCAAGCACGGCTCCCACAGCATAGTCACTTGCATCACACATCAATTCAAATGTTAATTCCCAATCCGGTCCAACCATGATAGGAGAATTAGTCAACTTCTCCTTTAAAACCTGAAATGCACTCAAACAAGCATCATCAAACACAAAAGGGACGTCCTTCTCCAACAAGTGGGTCATAGGACGAGTAATCTTAGAAAAATCCTTAATAAAACGGCGGTAAAAACCGGCATGTCCAAGAAAACTCCTTACCCCTTTCACATTGGAAGGCGGGGGTAATTTGGCTATAACATCTATCTTAGCCCTATCAACTTCAATCCCGGCCTTAGATACTTTATGCCCTAAAACAATTCCCTCGTCACCATAAAATGGCACTTTTCCCAATTCAAAACAAGGTGTGCCCTCTCACACCGTTCTAACATCCTTTCCAAATTATGCAAGCAAGAATGAAAAGAGTCCCCAAAAACCGAGAAATCATCCATGAAAACCTCCATGGAGGTTTCAAGCATGTCCTGGAAAATAGCTATCATGCACCTTTGAAAGGTGCTTGGGGCATTACACAAACCAAACGGCATTCGCCGATAAGCAAAAGTACCAAATGGGCATGTGAAGGTGGTCTTTTCTTGGTCCTTGGGATCAATGGGTATTTGGAAGTACCCGGAAAACCCATCTAAGAAACAAAAATATTCATTACCTGCAAGTCTTTCTAACATCTGATCAATGAAAGGAAGGGGAAAGTGATCCTTACGGGTGGCATCATTAAGCTTACGGTAATCAATACAAACCCGCCAACCCGTTATAGTCCTAGTGGCCAAGAGTTCCTTATTCTCATTCTCAATAACTGTCATGCCCCTCTTTTTGGGCACACAATGAACAGGACTAACCCAAGGACTATCAGCAATAGGAAAAAAGATCCCAGCATCTAACAACTTAATGACCTCTTTCTTAACAACTTCTTTCATGTTCGGATTAAGCCTCATTTGTCTCTGGACAACGGGCTTAACATCATCAAAAAAATCTATTTTATGCTGGCAAAAGTTAGGACTAATACCTGGAATATCAGTGGTCTTCCAAGCAAAAGCCCGCTTATGGGCTCGAAGTACAGACAAAAGACAATCCTTCTCGTCACTCAAGAGTGAGGACGAGATAACCACGGGTAAAGAAGATTCACCTGACAAATAAGCATACTCCAAATGGGAAGGTAATGGCTTAACCTCCAAATCAGTGGGTGGTACATCAACAGAATTCGGTACCCTCGAACTTCCATCAGCAACAACCTCCTCAAAACTCTCATCCTCGGGAGGTGTCTCATCCAAGCTAAGCGCCATAACCTCTGCAAACAAATCATCGTCAGATATATCTCCCGATCCTAAATTAGCAATCTCCTCATCTCCAGTGTCAGTCTCCATTAGTTCCTGAAACTCTCGGTCTAAAGCATCATCAATAACGTCAATCCTGAAACAAGACTCATCATTAGAATATGAATGCTTGATAGACTTTTCAACATTAAACACAATTCTATCCGTACCCACACCCAAAGAAATTTCCTTATCCTTCACACGGATGATAGCATCCGCGGTATTAAGGAATGGTCGTCCAAGAATAAGAGGAACCTTCGTATCTTCCTCCATCTCGAGGATAACGAAGTCAACTAGAAACACAATATGGCCTACCCGGACAGCCATGTTTTTCACAATCCCAATGGGATACTGAAAAAATGGTCAGCTAATCTAATACTCATGCGAGTAGGTCTCAAAACTCCTAGAGCCAACTTACTCCAAACCGAGTAAGGCATCAAATTAATGCTAGCACCTAAATCAGCAAGTGCCTTACAAGTAAGAGTACGAATAGAACAAGTAATAAGGAAACTCCCTGGATCTTCAAGCTTAGGTGGGATGCGGTTCTGCAAGATAGCAGAACACTCGGCATTAAGATAAGTAGCTTTCACCTCATCCATCTTTCCTTTGTCAGTCACAAGCTCCTTAATGAACTTGGCATAGTGGGGCATCCCCTGAATAAGATCAACTAAAGGCACATTAATGTGAACATTTGTAATCATCTCCACAAACTTGTTATATTGCTCCTTCAGCTTTGCCTTTTTGAACCTTTGTGGAAATGGTATCTTTGGCTTGTATGGTTTAACCTCTGGAACCACATCCGGTTTTGGTGGAGTGACCGGAGTCTTCACGGTTGAATCTTCCTCTATTTCAATCTCTTCATCAACCTCATCATCATCACTCCCTTTATCCTGCACATCTGAAACAACAACATTAGGCATAGGAGGTGAGTCATAAGACCTACCAGTACGAGTGGTGATGGCTTTGGCTTGCTCATTGCGGACTGGAGGTGGAGTGTATTTCTGTCCCTGATTCTGTCCTTGATTCTGTCCAAGACTAAACTGAAGTCTAGGATTCTGCTGTGTGTTGCTAGGAAGAGTCCCCGTGGGCCTAGCAAGAGCGGCCATCCTACTTTCGAGATCCTTGAAATTAACTCCCTGGTTTTTCATGTTGATCTCCACCTTCCCACTTAACTGATCCAACCTCTCACTCAAAGTCTTAGTGTCTTCCCTGATCATTTGAATGCTAGTATTTGTTTCAACCTGATTACTAGCCAACTGCTTCATCATCTCTCTCAACTCGGCATTAGGATCGGCATTAGAAGAAGAAGAACCTGATCCTTGTCCTTGCTGAGTCTGCTGTTGTGGCTGATTCTGATAATTATCTCTTTGCCACCTATTACCTGAAAAACGAGAATTATTAGACTGAAAAGAAGAGTTATAAGAAGTATTACCTGAAGGCCGGTTCTGGAAACCGGTGTTGCGGTAGAAATTCCCTTGGGGTTGATTTTGAACATAACTCACATCTTCGGGTGCCCGATTTGGATACTCATTAGAATAGTGCATATCACCACAATGATCACACCCATCGGCTACTACCTTAACATCCCTCTCAATTGCTCCAAACCTATTCTCTTGAGTAGCAAACCCCTTTTCCATACGCTCAGATAGCGCCCTAATCTCTCCAATAACCCGTGGGTCATTGCTAGCTTCAACCTTAGCAACTCTCCCTTGGTTAGTACCTCTCTTCATCTTTCTCTCATTCTTCAAAAACCTTTCATCATCCAAAGTTGAGCTATCCTTCGCCATGTCTTCCAAGATTTGATAACCTTCATTGGGTGTAATGTTATTAAAACTACCCCCGAAATCATATCCCAATTCTCGTTTAGACTTTTTATCTAACCCATCAAAGAAAAGCTATTTTTCCCTAGTCAAATCGTGACCTGGATAATTTCTCAACATTTCCTTGAAACGAATCCAAGCCTCAACAACATCTTCTCCATCATCTTGTTCAAAAGATCTAATCATGTTCTCCAACCTTCTTTGAGTTCTAAGTGAATAAAACTCACCAATGAAAGCCTCCTTGAGTTGGTTCCAAGTAGTAATAGAATTTTCTGGAAGATCATTGAACCAATCAAGTGTTTCTCCGGTGATTGACATGGAAAATGTCTCAAGTTTCACGGCATTCATTTGGTTTTGCCCATATTGACATAGCCGAGCCAACTTTTCAAACCTATCCAAGTGTTGGTAAGGATCCCATTTCCGTTCCCCATCAAATTGATGCTCTTCTATGCTCTTTAGATGGTTTCCTTTCAAAGCGAAAGTGTGATCAATGGTTGGAGGTCTAATGGCGGAACCACGGCCAGTTGGGATCGTACGGACCCTCTCGCCATAGCGAAGTGTCATTTGGACCCCTTGGTTGTTCGTCCCCCATTTCCTTTTGCTTTACTTCTAAATTGAAAAACTCGTCCAAAAAGAACCCTTCCTCGTCCGAATCAGGAGTGGGTTTAGCTATAGGTGAAAATGGTGTCGGTATTGGTGTTGTGGGTTCAGTGAAGTTAAACCTACGCCCTCTTGGTCTTCTCGGAGTAGACAAAGGACTATTCAAAGGGAGACCCGAAGAACACAAGTTCATCAACTAAAACAATACCTGCAAACACACAACTAACACAAACACGTCAAATGCACCTGTGATAAGAAAAGAAAACTAAACTAATAAACAAATAACTTCCTCACGCGTGAGAAAGGATCAACCCACTAAATTAACAACTAAATCGGCACACAATCCCCGGCAGCGGCGCCAAAAACTTGATGTGTTAAATCGAGTTTAAAAATTATAAACTAGAAATACCTAGAAACTCACTACTACACACTATCGGGCAGTAGACCCGTTCGTATGCAATATAGTTAAGAGGTAAGTCCGTGTTCGTTCTCGGGGATTGGTTTGAACTAGTTGTTTAATAAAATGGTTTGGAAAACAGGGTGTTGCTTCGAGTCTCACTTTGACAATTAAATTAAAATGAATTTAAAAGACAAAACGCATAAAAGTAAAGAAAAGCTTCAGACAATATTAATAAAGATCATCCACCTTGAATTCGCTAGACTTCAAACATGATTGCATTCAATTAAGACCAAATTCATTGAGTTGAAAAGATAATCGTAAAAGGATTAAGGTGCTCACGTGGTACCACCAACCATGAGCAAATTACCCAATCACCTAAGTTGCTAGTTTAATTACCCAAGCCGGTACCACCAATGCCTAGACAACCTTACCAACAATTAGTTTGCTTGACTATCGAATTAACAATTGTGCCTATGTGAAGATAACGTGGTACCACCAACCGTTATAAAACACGTTGACAAAATGACTCCTTTTATTAAAATGATATTCACTATCATACCATGAACTAGTGATAATTGCTCATAGACAAACAACCATTTGAAAATCACATATGCATCCAACTAGTACCACTAACGAAGAACACACATGCCACCAGTATCATAATAATATATAAAAAGGAATTAAATCATCAAGATCTCGACACAACGATAATTGAAATCAACTCTTTGGATTAAAACATATAGCAATCACATCATTCGTCTAGTTTTCTCAAGGTGGATGATTGAATGTTTAGCCACTCGTGATTAATTTAAAATAACAATCAAAATAAAAGAAGAACATGATGTACCAATCGTTCTTAAAATTGAAATTGCAAGACAATAAAATAGATACGATCTAAGTGGGTGCCCGTGAATCTTCAATGAATCGGACGAAGAAATCTACCCTTGATCCTTGAAGGAATCCCTTGGAGAGCAGCTCTTAGAAAGAATTTGGATAAATTGGGAATTAGGTTTTTGTTTTCTATTTATACCCCTTGGAAATCTGATGCAAACATGGCCAAAAGCCCTTCAGCCTCGTCGTCCCACTGCGGCGCAGTAGGCGAGTGATGCCCTCACTGCGGCGCAGTGGATATTAACTGATCTAGGTGCTCGTTTCCACCTTGTCTGACTGCGGCGCAGTGGGCTGGTGATGCTCCCACTGCGGCGCAGTCCAATCCTGCTGATCCGAAGACAACCTTTTCACTAAAAAATTCCTGAAATTTTCTATCTTCTCAACTTTAAACAACTCTCGAACTCACAAATCGACTTCTTGGCCTCAGAAATCATCCGAAATTGCACCAAATGGACACGTAACCTGTTTAGAGCCTGAAAACACTAACAAACAACATAAACGCGCCAAATGCACACAAAATCGACTTAAAACACTTAATAAAATGGCCAATAATGATGTGGGCAATATGTATAAATTGGTCACATCCAGTTCTCGCATTTCGGAGGGCGCTAGCTATACGGTGCTTTAGCTACGGGGGCTGCCCCGGGAACTAAATCGATAGTAAACTCTACTTTTCTCGCTGGGGGAAGTCCAGGTAGTTCGTCCGGAAATACATCTAGAAAATCCCTGACCACCGTTACCTTGAGAGGATCCTTATCTTTCACTCGCTTATCCACTACTTGTGCCAAGTATGTGTGGTATTCCTTGCGTAAATACTTCCTCACTTTCATAGACGACACTATCTTGGGTTGGACTCCCGCCTTATGGCCTTGAACTATTAGCACCTCACCGCTATCTAAAGGAATTTTAATGATCTTTTCATGGCAAAGTATTTCAGCACGCATTTTCGACAACCAATCCATTCCTACTATCACATCAAAACTTCCTATTTCTATGGGAATCAAGTCTATACTATAATCCTTCTCATATAATGTTAACTTACAATCAGCAATAATTTCCCTAGTCTTATACTCGTTTCCATTAGCATATTCAACATAATAGGTTTCCTCAAGCTCACTAGGTATCTTATCAATTAATTCTTTAAATTCAAAGGAAATGAAACTTCTCTCGGCTCCAGAATCAAACAACATAGAGGCATAGACATTATTTAATGGAAACGTACCTACGATGACATTTGGGTCATCACGTGCCTCATTTTCTCCCATCGCATACACCCGTCCTCTTGCTGGACCTCCTTGATTTCCTCGGTTCACGTTGTTACCTTGATTCCCTCCATTTGCTCTATTCCCACCATTTCGTTGGTTCACTCGATTCCCATTATTTCCTTGGTTTGTTGATTCCCACGGTTGCCAACATTTCGAAAATTCCCACGATTATTGTTCATGTTCCCACGACCTCCTTGAGCTTTTCCCAACCTAGGGCAAGCATTCCTCCAATGATCCATAGCTCCACATTCACGACATGCTCCGGGATTTCCTCCAACTCTTGCTCCACTTCGGCAATAGGTAGCAAGGTGTCCAAATCGGTTGCAAGTCGTGCATTGCTTACATTCTCCTCGATGGTGGTTGCCACAACGGTTACATCTTGGCGGCATGCCACCGTTTGGGTTGGGGTTAGCATCGGCAATTCCATAGTTTCTCACTACTTTTTGTCTTTTATCTGGCCCATTACCTTTCCTATCACCAAATCGGTTTCCTCTTCCTTGCCTTGAGCTTCATTCACCACGCGAGTATCTTCCACTCCTAACCAAGTCATTTACTAACTTGGTTGCCAAGCTTATAGCTTCTTCAAGTGTGGTGGGGTTCGCGGCCGTGACCATCAATCTGATCTCAGGTACTAATCCATAGATAAACCTTTCAACCTTCTTAGCCTCGGTGTTCACCATCTCAGGTACTAGCACACACAACTCGTGGAAGCGAATGGCATATGCCTCCAGCTCCATTCCTTTCATAGTATGGCCCCAAAACTCAATCTCCAACTTTTGCACCGCTGGGCGGGGACAGTATTCCCGCTTCATTTCCTCCTTGAGTTGCTCCCAAGTCAAAGCATTCATTACGGCGTGACCTCTCGTAGTGACTCGGAGGTTCCACCAAGTGAGTGCCCTTCCTTGGAGCTTGCTAGCCGCAAACTTGACACGGTCGGCCGGTGCGCAATCGATGATGTTCAAAGTGGCTTCCATGCTTTGGAACCATGTGAGCAATCCAACAGGACCTTCCGTCCCATAAAACTCCTTGGGATTTCAAGACGTGAAAGTCTTGTAAGCATTCCTTTCATTAGAATTGCCTCCTCCATCTTGTCTCCTAGTCGTGTTAAGTGTAGCGGTTACATTCTCCGCAATTTGGGTGGCAATGTTTGGCATGACGGCATTGATTTGTTGAGAGATAAGCTCAGCTAACTCGGTCCTTCGCCGGGCCTCTTCCTCTTGGCGCCGGGCCTCATCACTTGTTTCCTCGCCGGTCCTTCGTGGTTCCATGTCTCTACAAAGGATAATATAGTTTAGTCATTCGTGTATTGAATCATATGACATAAACTCGACTCACGACTTTTTGATCTCACACGAGTATATCTAAAGTTACTTAGTGCATGGGGGTCTCGTTTGCACACATATGTATATGTATATCCCGATTCATATCCCTTTTCTTATTCACGACACACTTGTCATTATGAGTAAATAAATGGCTAGGTAAATTCTAAAATTAATCAACCATGCTTTCTAGGTTAGCTAAGAGAATTACAGAATCTGTGTACAAACTTGGAGCACGTAAAAGTGGCTTAAGATGGACGATCTGGGAAAAACTCATAAAATATAAAACGTAGCTCTATAAGTTAAGTTTCACCTCCAACTGGAATCAGGTCAAAAGACGAAATAGAACTCCAGATATGGCCGTTCTACCAAAAGTGGTCAGAACTGATTTCAACTATAACCTTTATAATAGGGATATCTATCATACAAGAAGGATAACACATCATGTAACCATAGAGAGGCATTAAGCATACATATATATCATTCAAGATAAGTTTACAAAATTGCTACATGCCAAATACGATGTGATCATCGTCACATATAAGCTAGAAAGTTCAAGAAATTGAAACAAAGTACAAACGTTCATACATCAAATAAGTTCATAAATAAAGAAGTCCTTAGGTTCTCTTCCTAAGCACGAGAGCTACCACGAGAGTGCAAACAGCCGTGAGCACACATCCCATCATAAATATCACCTCATTAATCCGACGGACTTCCGATATCGCCATCCTCGCATAATCCCCCGTTCGATCCATGATTCCCAAGGCTCTTTCCATCATCACCTCTTGAGTCCTTACCCTTAGTCTAGCATCCCTTAATCCATTTGCTATTCCCCACATTCTCTTCCTTTCTTCACAAGTCATACCGATGGGAGGTGGAGGGGGTACCCCATAAATGGGTCGATGGAGGTCTTCTCCATGTTGTCTTGGGCCAAGATGGTAAGGATGTTGACGAGGAAGGCGTGGCTGAAAGTATGGGTCTTGGGCTGGAAATCGCCCATCACTTAGGTTCATGGGAGCATCTTGCCTTGGCAGAGCGGGTGCTCTAGGGGATGGTGGTGATGGTGGTAATGGTGGTGGCAAGGGCGAGCGGCGTCCGGGTTGGCTAGAGGCAACACTTCTAGCATCATCGCTTTCCGGTGGGTCTTCCGTTGGCTCGGTCTCTTCTTCTTCTTCTTCTTCTTGGAGTGGTTGGGGAGGTTGCTCTTGCTCTAGGCGTCTCCTTTCTTCCTCTTCCATGCGGTCCACGAATCCATACAAATTCCTTGGTCTAGGGGCTGATCCGGAAGTTCCACTTGCTTGCGACATGATGTTCCTACGCAAGTTACACAAGGCGTGAGATGACGACTTGACTCGACGCTTTGACGACCATGGACGACCGACTTGACCATTGACGACCCATGTGACAACTTACGGACAGCAAGACGACTTGACGGACCACGTGACGAACTTAACCATTCGACAAGCAAGCAACCAACCAACTCGACCAATGACTCACAAGCTTAGCAACCGAACAACGACATGACCATCCACAACCGACGACCAACTCGACTCGCACGACCAACATAACCATTTATAATCAAAGTAATGACTAGGATTCAACTTGTGCATAGCTCTCATGTATTATATCTAAATGGACAAAGTAATACTAGCCAAGTGGGGGTATTAACTAAGGGTTCTAATAGATAATGCAAACGTTGGATTTGGTTACGTATCTTTTGCACCAAGAATCGTTTTTAAAACTTATTTTCAAAAGACTCATTTTGAATATTCCTTAGACAACCATTTCGATCATTCCATATTAAGTTTTTAGTTAGGCATAGTTGATCAGGCTATGCATAAGTAAAACAAGAATACTTTATGATCGACTCAATTGTTTAAGAAATATTCGACTCGTTTTGAAAATACGTAGGTTATAGCAAAAATTCTCTATAACCTTGTCTCTGATACCATTTTTCTGTAACACCCCGACTAAGGCGGAAACACGAGATGCCACAGAACGACATGGTATAAAAGATTTAAATATAAAACATCAACATAAAGTTTCAAATGTCATTCAAATTCAAAAGATTACAAGTTCAAGTTGACGTTTAATAAACATTACATAACCAAATTCATAATCAAAAGATCAAATGTTCGCATTACTAGTCCAACATGCAACAAACAAACACATCATCCAAGAGGCGGTCCATAGTGCTAACTTACTGCTCTAGACCTGAAAAGCATGAAGAAAAAGTGTCAACTACGAGAGTTGAGTGAGTTCATAGGTTTATTCTATCAATTATACTTACAACCGATTCAAAAAGTGAAATAGTAAATCATCAAGTTTCCAAGAACTTCCATCATAATATACATACCCAAACCGTATGTTCAATCATATAATATCCATCCATAAATAATATCACTTACATTTAGCCAAAGGCATAATTTGATTAATAAATGCTTGAGCCACTACTAAGACCATTTCCTGTCCCAACCAACATAATATTTCATTTCATAGCACAAGCTGTCAATCAAGTGCAATTAATAAAGAAGGGGATCGTGCCATGGAGACGACCGCCTAATATAAAGTAGATTAGAGCACCGCTCGGGTCGGACTGGAAGTGAAGGTCGTCACGAAGACAGCCAACATTCCACCGTTACCTATTTTAGTGGGTGAGTGGACGACTCCTAGTTGCGCAACCCTCTAACTACAGGCCTCCCCTTTCGGAGTTAATAGTAGTGTACCGAAGTGATACAGTTTGACAAACTCAAGCTCATCATATAACTTATAACACATTGAACATACAATATATCCCATTTCATAATCATTCTTTCAAGAATCATTCATATGTATAAAGCAATTTTATTTATCATGCTTTTCACCCCGAAAGTAAAACACATAAAGAGTTTGAAAGGGGGCTATGACTCACTTGATTCGAGAGTGTTAGGGGATTATCAAATGCGAGATCTTCGTCTAGTCGTGTTGCTTCTCAAGCAAGCCTAAACCATGGTATATAAATTCACGACGTAAGTTCGCGTGACATGAACTAGTGTGCTAGATCATGAGATGTTTGCTAGTAGACTTGCCCATCTTTGGTTGTTAATTAATTGTGGAATTCAAGTACATTATGATGCTCTCATTATTTGGTTAAAATAGATTTGGTGGTAGGAGTCGTTTTCTCATTATACGTTTTTGTATGTTTATTGGAATTTCGGTAGTTTGGCTTTGATTTATATGATCTCCATTGTATACTTTGCTTAATAATAATATTTGACATTAGTGGTCTTATAATGTGATTATTGATGAATATTTTCTGATTTGTACTTATTTATTCAATTTAATATTATTTAATTAATTATTTATTCGCTTTATTGATTTATTAACTAAATAATTCTTAAAAATACTTTTAAGTGTCATAATTGTCTTTATAAATTATGAATAATTTTATTTGAGTTATATTCTGATATATATGCTTCTTAATTTATAATTTCATGTTTTATACTTTTATTTGTGTATTTTCCATTAATTTTAATAATAATGTTTAATTAGTTATTTTTACTTAATTATTTATCTTTAAATTATGTAACACATGTCTCTTGACTCTTAACTATTTTTCTCCAGTAGGTTTTAGTTATTTTATCAATGGTTAAGAAGATTTAGCCAAATTCATGATTTACATAATTTATTTATTGATTTATTTGCCTTTTAATTACCATTTAAATTCAATAATTCATGGAAATTCTTAGAAATCACCACACAATATTTTAGTCAAAAATCCCAGGCCTTTTAGGCAACTTTTATCAATAAAAACTCATATCAATTCAACCTCTCTTGTGTCTTACTTATTTTGAGGACTTTAAGCTTAAAAATCGTTTACCGAAATAGTGATTTTAGCCTCATTTCTTAAGCAATTTGGGTACTTCAAATTGGATTTTTGTCCTAGTTTCATTATTTCCAGAAAGTTCATCATATTTTGATATTCCAAGTCGTGATAGTGGTGGTGGTGTGATATGTGCAATTTAGTGCTTTCGATTAGTGATTATTTGACCCGAAAAGGTGATTTTTGAGCTTATTCTTGCCATGCATCAAGTGACTTGAGTTTTATACTTTTGAAATAACTTATTTCCAGTAGGTTTATCATATTTCCTTGGTCATAAGATTATGGTGCATGTGTGTGCTCAAAATGCATTTTTGCGTGTTTCGGTTTATGATTTCTAGCTTATTTTAACATGTTTTGATTCAAGCTTTATATCCTTGATATTTATCAATTTTTCCAGAATATTATCATCAAGATTAACATATTTTTCAGTTATGACAAGTCCATATTCATCTCATAATCCAACAAAAGATCTAACCTTCTTAAATCTAACATGCATGTAATCATCTCATCATTTTATCAACAAATCTTTATCCATCTTTAATTCATCAACATAAAAACATATTTTTATGAAAAACTCCAGAAATATATTCATCAAGATACATAAAAATATAGTCATCTTTCAAAGGAAAACTCACTTTACAAGCTACTAATCTACAACAACACTTTTGGGTCTTAAACTTGTTGAATCCTTGGATTTTTCTTCATAGATTCTGTTAGAAATCCAAAAATAGTGATAAATTGTAATCTAGATTAGAGGAATTTCTTGTTGTTAAGTCATAGATAAATGATCACTAAGGTTGAGGGGCTAATTGTGACAATTAGCATAATTGTGTAATTAGACTATAAATAGCCCTCTCATGCCTTAGAGATCATAACTTTAACACATAACTAGAACACATAACTTTGTCTTAATACCAGATCTACACACAGTTACACAATTCTCTCTCAAAACACACACAAACACCAAGAACACACACTCACCAAATCCACCATTGATGAATCGAATTCAGTAGTTAAAATCGTGTTGTAACAAGTGGTATCAGAGAGAAACATCAATCTGATGACGATCCATA
>CM067170.1:120491180-120542015 GCA_034093135.1 Erigeron breviscapus | reverse complement strand
CAAGTCATGAAGTGTAACTAGTTCAAACAATTCCACTCTAGCTTGTTTTTCGTACAAAGACTTGAGTTCTTTGATCATATCACATGGAAAATAATTCTCAAATTGCTTTTGAAGTTCGGGAACCATACTCCCTAGCATCAAACAAGCAACCTCATTATGTCTATCGTACGCAGCATTGTATGCAGCCAACTCTTCAGTTGTAGCATTGGCTCTCGGAACAACGGGTGTCTGCTCATCAAGGACTTCAAATTTCTTCTCGGCTCTTAGAAATATTCTCAGCTGACGAAACCAGCCATTGAAGTTTGGTCCAGAAAGTCTTTCTCTTTCTAGCATCGACCTAAAAGCCGATTGGTGTACGTTTTGAGAAGGATTTGTTGTTGCCATCTACAAAACATGACAAAAGTTCAATTATCGGTATTTTCGATAATAATCCTTAAGAAATATAATTTACCCATGTTAAATTCATTTAACAATTAATTTCATTAAGGCTAGGATCCAATTGACATACAATCATTTCATCAGTTGATCTGCTAGAAATGACGTACTCAAAAGGTAATCGACGATCAATAATTGCATTCATGCAATTCCTAGATTTATGGGACTTACAACAACACTTTAAAGGGGTGTTAAGTGTTTTGTAAACATGTTTTGTCCCATCTTATGCCACGGGTCAAGGATCTCACCTCTTAACTCGCTTTAAGTCGCCCAATTAAGAACATATAAATAGTCTACCACCGGTCTCACGACGGAGTAGTAATTTACCTTGAAAGATACAATTCGCCCACGGTCTCACATAGGAGCGAAAAGCACTTGCAAGTGTTCTTAGCAAAGTGGGTGGCAAAGACTTAACTTTGAATGGGTAATGCATTTGATGTGAATCAAAAGTTTATGTATGAAGACTCATGCAAATCTTCATAACATAATATTTAATAAAATCATTTGTATAGTCTTAATAACACAAGAGAGCTCGGTAGCTCTATTTGAAAGCACAAAGAAGCGCAAGGGCAAATGTTTGCGATAGACGCAATTAAAAACCCGCCCTTTTAGGAGGCTAGCGCACTCCGACTTATATCTCTCTTAGAGTTTGTTCAAATGGGTGAGCCGGTGTATCTCAAGGTTGTAAGACTTCAATTATATTAAAAAATCTCTATTTCGATAATTCTTAGTCAAGTTTATTTTTTTTTCAAGAAACAATTTTGTATCACCTTTATACCTTAATAAATACGCAAAATAATAAACTTACTAAATATTAACTAATTAATCACGCAACGAGTTAAGGTGGGCCACCTAAACATGGTCACTATGGTTCATGCATATGTCTAAGTCGGCTTCCTTTTCAAAGAAGAGGACCACATACATCAAGTTACCTTGATTGCGTAAGCCTTTAAACAACTTAATTAACAAGTAATTCACATAAACATGTTGACTGGAAAATTCCAGCAGATTCACGACCTGTTTAGACATGTTTTTGGTCCGATTCAGCTTTCGACCAGAACTACAAAGTTGTAGCCCTATGAGTCGACTATCTACAGTCCAAAATTTAGCTTCTAACTTTAGGAGCCTTGTCCTGAAGCAAATCGTCGAACAAATCTGATTCGTTGAGGACGTTGATGTCGTTGTTCGAGCCAGCAGGGCCAAAGTAAGCATGCCAGATCCACAAATCATATGAAGAAACCGCTTCAAGCATGATTGTGGGATGTCCCTTGTCGCCTCACGTGTACTGCCCTTGCCATGCCACGGGACAGTTCCTCCACCCCCAATGCATGCAATCTATGCTACCAAGCATACCCGGAAAACCATGAACCTGCTCATGTTTAGCAGTTAACCGCTCGATATCTGCTTCTGTTGGCCTTCTCAAGTACTCGTCAAGATACAAGTGTATCACACACTTGCAGAAAGCGTCTAAACACTGGTAGCCCGTATCTTGCGCCATTTGCAAGTACTCGTCCAAAGCATCAGCCTTATAGCTATACGCTAACTGGCGTATTGCAGAAGTGCATCTCTAGAAAATGTTAAAACTGGGACGACCAGTAGCATCTGTCGCGCCTTTGTGGAAAAACTGAAAGTGCTTCGGTAGCGGTTGAATGCTGTTAAAGGAGTGTATATCTCGCGCTATGCGGAGAAACATTTCCTTTCACATTCTAAACCTTCTACGAAACATGTCGGGTGGGTAAGTTGGGTTAGGCGCAAAGTAATGATCGTATAAAAGTTTTGCAGCACCGAGGTGATCTCGATGGATCACCCTTCTAGTCAACTTGGGTGCTGAAGAACTTGAAGCTTCTTGGCTCTGGTTTTCTTCTTCGTCAAAGATAACACTAAGACAAGCGCCTATGGTTTCGGGATTGAAAACTGCATTCAATTGCGTAACAGCCCGATTGATTGACTCGTACTCGTTTGATTCGTAATCTTCGCTAGAGGATGATGATGATGATGATGAACTAGACATTTTTTTTGTGGTAGTGTGTGATTGAAATGGTTTAAAAAAGATAGAAGTATAGTGTGATTTGAAATGATAGTGTGGAAGTGGTTTAAATAGGAGTAGAAAATAAAAAAAAAAAAAAAATGAAATATGGCAAACTAGCCGTTATTTTCGAAAATGGGTTTAAAAATTGTTTTTTTATATATTTCCAACGGAAACCTCCATTGATCAGGCCCCACTTTCCTCCACAAACGCTCGTCTATATTTGGAGCAAACCACCGGACGCAGCTGCTGCTACTAGCGTCCGGGAAGAAGTCGGCGTCGGACGTATGGAAGACGGAGTGTAGACACACTATAAGCATGGGCCTAACAATAACGCCCACTTCCCAAACTGTGATTTAAAACTTAACACAATGTATTTTTAGATTACACAATAAAAACACATTGTGTTTTTAGAAAACACAATTGTGTTAAATTCAGATCGTTTTGTTCACTTTTCTAGTTTTCACAATAAAATTTAGTTTTTAAATGAATATTTCATTTAATTTTAGATAGATTTGTGAAATAACATCTCAAACTAACCATTAAAAAAACTATTGTGCTATACACTAAAATGTCAAGAAATATATATAGCGACTGCAAATTATTTATCAACTATAGGAGTATAGGGAACATTAACCTAGATAAAAAAAAACAAAAAAACACTAATGCCAAACACACCTTAAATAACAAACATTCTTCTTGACCATGTTCTAATGCTTATTGTGTTCATCAGCTAATTTGATTAAAATATTGCAGTTTTTTTTTTGAAATTCCAATGTGCAACGAGTATATACATTTATACCCATTACTAGATTACCTTTAAAAAAAATGAAATTTGATTAAATATGCGTTTGAGAAGTACACAAAACAAAGACATTCGAATTCATGTGTTTGGATTGGGGGAAGTGATGGAAAATAACAAAAATATTGATGATCAGCTAACAAAAATGGTAACAAACGATGAGGGAATAGACGCACCAGGACTTCAGGAACTTGTCTGTGTTCTCGATCGTTTCCGCTATCATCATTGTCAATCGTGTTCGGTCCAGGTTAAACATACGTCTAGCAGGCTTTGTTTTTGTGGGATGGTTTAGTGTTTTGTTGGTTCATATGTAAACCTTGGGGCATATACCGAGTTGCTACAATGAGTGTGCTATTGTCTCTCGTCTAACCTTTTCAGTGTTGATTTAATTTATGCTTTTAGGTTCTGGTCCCATTTTTACCAAAAATATGAAGATTTCCCTATAGTTCTTTGTAGGGTCACGATTGCCTATATTACAGTTTGGCAATTGATTTTCATCTTTATACAATCAAACACTATCATGTAATATATTACGTTGCCCATGGTGCTGAATGAATCAACTTCCACACTACAATTAGTCAATTACAAATTTCAAGTGGAAAGTGTTATCTGCACTTCAAAAGTAAGATAAAATAAAAAAAAGCAGCAGCAACACAGTGCAAATAACATTTTTCTAATACTTATCTAAGGTAACTTTTCTTTGCTAATCTAAATTTTAAGTACATCTGTACAACACCACATAATTTACAATTTAGACACAGAATGCACCACATCAAGTATACTCTGGAACAATTAAGGAAGCAGATTTAATGTAATATATGATACCAAGTCAAAGAGAATCCAAAATTTAAACTCAATAGCACAGTTCGTCTTGTTCATGTGCGTTGACTACCAATATGTTTCCTGTCATGGTAACAGAAGTCCATGTAAGTGCCATGTATATTCATTAGAAATCTTTGATAATTGACACCCGTTTAATTATGAGACCATTGCTTTTTGTGACTTTAATTTTGCATGTTTATAGGTTTAAATGATTATATGACTAACCTCAGATAATCTTATGGAGTTTATTCCACCATCTACTTCCATTTCCGCAATGATACCATCATTCTCAATCTCTGCATTAGTGAATGTGAGGGCCCTTTGTAACTTCTTTGGAGAAAAAACTTCAACCTCTATCATATATATGTTGCAGTCACTGGCCGATGATAAGATAGCTTAAGTTCAACCCTTCTATAGCTCAGCTGCTTTATTCCTTTCCCAAATGAAAGTATACGATCACACCTGAAACAAAGAGAAATACATTGGATTAGGTTTGACGTCAAACTTGTGAGAATAGAAACAAAAATGCAAATTCAAGAGATAATGTGGCAGATATGTTAAGGTTAGTGTAGCTAAAAATACATATGAGCTCTGAGATGCATACCACGCTGGAGTTCGCCTTCCAACTTTTGGATCCTCCCCCATGTATTTTTCTGAATTTTGCTCAGATTTGTAAGTCGGTGGAAAATATATGGCGCCTTCTGACCATCCATCAAATGTCCGGCCTTTTCTTAGCTCATGAACGAGCTGTAAGAAAGATTAAGATGTCAATTGACGTGCTTAGAAATTTCATATAAACCTAATTGAAACTGGAACAACATTATCTCCATAGATACGTAAAATCTAAATTATAGAAAATATATTTTACCATCTTAAAAATTCCACGGAAAAAAGGTATGCTGTAATACAAACTGACCTGATCATACTCTAACAACCTCAACCAGTTGATGCTGTAAATTAAGTCAAGTGTTTGTCATATGACAAATTGAGACGGTAATTAAGATCGCCAAACCAGATAATTCGTCTTGAAACAAAAAAAAGATATATGTAAGACAAGCTTCAAAGCACAAAAAGGAGAAGAAGCTAGAGTACTCCCATACTTACTCATGGTCTTGTATGCTTTTGGGAAATGTTGACTTCAAAACTGAGCTAAAACGCGTTTTCTTACATATTTCATGAACATCTGCATTTCGTTTAAGTGCATCAGCCTCCCTTTCACCAGAAGTCAAGTGAGTGCAGATGAAACAGAAAAATGTCTGATATATTGACATGCTCACGGATATGGATCCCTAAGAAAAGCAGAATAAAATACACAAAATATCTTATATACACAAACTAAACATGCAGAAAAATCTAAAATTTCCCCAATGAAAGAAACACACCTTGTTACCTATGTATCCCATCACACCAACACCAACAGCTGAAACATGCACATCTTGAATATGATTCCTCAAACGTCTACGCACCCATACAGTGATAAATATGCCAACCATTTGCTTGCTTACTATTCTTACATATGGGGAATTCCTCTTCCGGTACATTGTTGAATCAACGTCCAGATCAGCAGGGAAAACTTCCTTTGGTATGACTCGATTGTCAACATTTATATATGACTTGAAAGAAGCGTATGTTCTGAAAGAGTTAGAATCTTTGAATGATTCCACAGTTTTGAAGGGATTTGGTCTCTCTGCTACACATTGAGCCAGCAGATCTAATGGTGGTTCAGGCCAGTACAACCCTATTCTTTCAGTCCCACTAACTGTTCTGGTTAACTTTCTGCTATTAATCAGAGTTGATTCTTTTACATTATCTTCAGATTCTAGACCTGTAAAGCTATTTACCATGTCCAACGTCTTTTGAGCAGAGAACCGGTTCTCGAAGTCCCCTCCATCTTGCATACACGATAGTGTGCTCAAACTTCCGTTCAGCCCTGCTGGACAATCCGTAAGATTATTGAAGTTGGATTCCACATATGGGTGGAATTCCACCTCGCCCTCACCCTCACTATAACTTTCTAGCACTACTTCATCTTCTATATCTGGAGCATCATCAGCTATGTTGCACGGGAACTGGTACGGGAACGAGAAACGGGGTACGGGAAACGGCAAAACTCAAAAAATCAAGAAACGGGTACGGCACGGGTACGGAAATAAATACATAAAATAAATAAATATATATTATAGATAATGTACCACAAACCCCAAAATATATTCATACGTTGATGTAAACTTCAAAATTCATACATCTTCCAAAGATAATCATAAATCTTTCAAAATTCATACATCTTATAAAGCAAAGGTAATCAAATATTATTGTTGAAGAACCTTGACCTTGTGTTTCTTGAGAACTAGCCATAATGAAGATTATTGTTGATGAAGATTATTGTTAATGAAGATTATTGTTGATGAAGAACTAGCCGCTGGTGGTTCTTGATTTTATGAAGAATCTTCATTGAAGATTATTGTTGAATTTTGGGTTTAGAGAGGAAGGAAAAGAATATGAATCGGTTGATTGAAAAAACCCTATAAAAATTATGTAATACCTCTTGGAAACGTAAATCATACTGATACATCTTGGAAGTTGGAAGCTTACGCTTGGAAAGTTACAAGAAGCACCCCTGGACTGCTGGAAGCTTTTAAAAAACGTCCCCAAATTGTCTGAAAAGGCCCAGAAACGTCCCCAAATTACAAGAAACGCCAGTTGACTTTTAGAATCGGTCAACGAACGTACCCAAATTGTTGGAAACGGCCCAGAAACGTTTCTCCCACGTCCCCGTACACGTTTCCGTCCCTGGCGAGTTTCCGGTACGGGGTACGGTGGGTTCCAGCCGTTTCCGTGCATCAGAGATCATCAGATGATGTAAGCCTTGATGGAGTGATATGGATCTACTGGAAGTTTATATTATTATTATTATTATTATTTAGTAATATAATATTAGTTTTATTATTATTATGATTAGGAAAGTATTGTATTTACTATAGATATCTTATGATATCTTTTATATTATTTAGTTAGCTTGCTAATCAAGCTATAGGATTAGTATTTATATAGATCCTTAGGGCTGTAACAGAATTATGGATGAATTGAATTGAGGTCTTAAGACTTTTAGGAGATCCTTGCTTCTCGAATTGCAAGAACACTTTTATTTTATTGTTTTCGATACAAATCTGTTTTGGTTTGTATCAATTGGTATCAGAGCTATAGATCTTGCAACCTGTGGTTTTGTCTTTTTGATTCTTAAATTAAAAAGATGGAGGAATTCAGGGCAAAGACGGAGGAATTTAGTAGGAAAAATGAGGAATACATGGAACGGCGTGCAAGGCAACACAATGAGATCATGACATTATTAAGGAGCTTGCGATTTTGAGGGGCTGTGATGTGTCTGACTGGCCCTCATCGGCTGGTGTTGAAGGTACTCAATCTGCTAATGGTTGTGAAACCAAAGTGGTTGTGAAGACAAGTGTTGTTAGTCAACAACATTCCACCCAACAAAGACAGCAAACCGATCAAAAAGTCAACATAGTGGAAGACACCGGTACACAATCAGCACAATCACACCATGAAGAAAGAAACAAGGAGCTCAAGGAAGTAAAAACATTGGTTTCTCAACCAGCGGTGGTGAAAGATATCAGTGAGAACTATGGAGATGTTCGTGGCAGTCATGTTTTAAAGCAAAACAAATATAATTGTGTACTACAGTCTTCTATTTCATTGCTTTGGGGCTGGTCACCTGGAACAATAACAGCAAAAGAAATTTTTGATCAGAAACATGTTGCAATAGATATGCGGATGACTACTGCTTTGCGGATGACTGTCGTTTTTTAGAATAGGAAAAAAGAGTCATTAGAGAAGAAATTTAGTTACAGAAGAGAAGTTGGAAGCGAAGATAATTATGATGATGACTACCCATGGGATCCGGGAATCCCTGAAGCAATTTTTGAAGCCACACCTTGAGGACAAGGTGTGTTTTGGGGGCGGGAGTAATGATATGGATCTGCTGGAAGTTTATATTATTATTATTATTATTAATATTAATATTAATATTAGTTTAATTATTATTATGATTAGGAAAGTATTGTATTAACTATAGATATCTTATGATATCTTTTATATTATTTAGTTAGCTTGCTAATCAAGCTATAGGATTAGTATTTATATAGATCCTTAGGGCTGTAACAGAATTATGGATGAATTGAATTGAGGTCTTAAGACTTTTAGGAGATCCTTGCTTCTCGAATTGCAAGAACACTTTTATTTTATTGTTTTCGATACAAATCTGTTTTGGTTTGTATCAATTGGTATCAGAGCTATAGATCTTGCAACCTGTGGTTTTGTCTTTTTGATTCTTAAATTAAAAAGATGGAGGAATTCAGGGCAAAGATGGAGGAATTCAGAGCAAAGACGGAGGAATTTAGTAGGAAAAATGAGGAATACATGGAACGGCGTGCAAGGCAACACAATGAGATCATGACATTATTAAGGAGCTTGCGATTTTGAGGGGCTGTGATGTGTCTGACTGGCCCTCATCGGCTGGTGTTGAAGGTACTCAATCTGCTAATGGTTGTGAAACCAAAGTGGTTGTGAAGACAAGTGTTGTTAGTCAACAACATTCCACCCAACAAAGACAGCAAACCGATCAAAAAAGTCAACATAGTGGAAGACACCGGTACACAATCAGCACAATCACACCATGAAGAAAGAAACAAGGAGCTCAAGGAAGTAAAAACATTGGTTTCTCAACCAGCGGTGGTGAAAGATATCAGTGAGAACTATGGAGATGTTCGTGGCAGTCATGTTTTAAAGCAAAACAAATATAATTGTGTACTACAGTCTTCTATTTCATTGCTTTGGGGCTGGTCACCTGGAACAATAACAGCAAAAGAAATTTTTGATCAGAAACATGTTGCAATAGATATGCGGATGACTACTGCTTTGCGGATGATTGTCGTTTTTGAGAATAGGAAAAAAGAGTCAGTAGAGAAGAAATTTGGTTATAGAAGAGAAGTTGGAAGCGAAGATAATTATGATGACGACTACCCATGGGATCCGGGAATCCCTGAAGCAATTTTTGAAGCCACACCTTGAGGACAAGGTGTGTTTTGGGGGCGGGAGTAATGATATGGATCTGCTGGAAGTTTATATTATTATTATTATTATTTAGTAATATAATATTAGTTTAATTATTATTATGATTAGGAAAGTATTGTATTAACTATAGATATCTTATGATATCTTTTATATTATTTAGTTAGCTTGCTAATCAAGCTATAGGATTAGTATTTATATAGATCCTTAGGGCTGTAACAGAATTATGGATGAATTGAATTGAGGTCTTAAGACTTTTAGGAGATCCTTGCTTCTCGAATTGCAAGAACACTTTTATTTTATTGTTTTCGATACAAATCTGTTTTGGTTTGTATCAATTGGTATCAGAGCTATAGATCTTGCAACCTGTGGTTTTGTCTTTTTGATTCTTAAATTAAAAAGATGGAGGAATTCAGGGCAAAGATGGAGGAATTCAGAGCAAAGACGGAGGAATTTAGTAGGAAAAATGAGGAATACATGGAACGGCGTGCAAGGCAACACAATGAGATCATGACATTATTAAGGAGCTTGCGATTTTGAGGGGCTGTGATGTGTCTGACTGGCCCTCATCGGCTGGTGTTGAAGGTGTTGAAGGTACTCAATCTGCTAATGGTTGTGAAACCAAAGTGGTTGTGAAGACAAGTGTTGTTAGTGAACAACATTCCACCCAACATAGACAACAAACCGATCAAAAAATTAACATAGTGGAAGACACCGGTACAAAATCAGCACAATCACACCATGAAGAAAGAAACAAGGAGCTCAAGGAAGTAAAAACATTGGTTTCTCAACCAGCGGTGGTGAAAGATATCAGTGAGAACTATGGAGATGTTCGTGGCAGTCATGTTTTAAAGCAAAACAAATATAATTGTGTACTACAGTCTTCTATTTCATTGCTTTGGGGCTGGTCACCTGGAACAATAACAGCAAAAGAAATTTTTGATCAGAAACATGTTGCAATAGATATGCGGATGACTACTGCTTTGCGGATGATTGTCGTTTTTGAGAATAGGAAAAAAGAGTCAGTAGAGAAGAAATTTGGTTATAGAAGAGAAGTTGGAAGCGAAGATAATTATGATGACGACTACCCATGGGATCCGGGAATCCCTGAAGCAATTTTTGAAGCCACACCTTGAGGACAAGGTGTGTTTTGGGGGCGGGAGTAATGATATGGATCTGCTGGAAGTTTATATTATTATTATTATTATTTAGTAATATAATATTAGTTTAATTATTATTATGATTAGGAAAGTATTGTATTAACTATAGATATCTTATGATATCTTTTATATTATTTAGTTAGCTTGCTAATCAAGCTATAGGATTAGTATTTATATAGATCCTTAGGGCTGTAACAGAATTATGGATGAATTGAATTGAGGTCTTAAGACTTTTAGGAGATCCTTGCTTCTCGAATTGCAAGAACACTTTTATTTTATTGTTTTCGATACAAATCTGTTTTGGTTTGTATCAATTGGTATCAGAGCTATAGATCTTGCAACCTGTGGTTTTGTCTTTTTGATTCTTAAATTAAAAAGATGGAGGAATTCAGGGCAAAGATGGAGGAATTCAGAGCAAAGACGGAGGAATTTAGTAGGAAAAATGAGGAATACATGGAACGGCGTGCAAGGCAACACAATGAGATCATGACATTATTAAGGAGCTTGCGATTTTGAGGGGCTGTGATGTGTCTGACTGGCCCTCATCGGCTGGTGTTGAAGGTACTCAATCTGCTAATGGTTGTGAAACCAAAGTGGTTGTGAAGACAAGTGTTGTTAGTGAACAACATTCCACCCAACATAGACAACAAACCGATCAAAAAATTAACATAGTGGAAGACACCGGTACAAAATCAGCACAATCACACCATGAAGAAAGAAACAAGGAGCTCAAGGAAGTAAAAACATTGGTTTCTCAACCAGCGGTGGTGAAAGATATCAGTGAGAACTATGGAGATGTTCGTGGCAGTCATGTTTTAAAGCAAAACAAATATAATTGTGTACTACAGTCTTCTATTTCATTGCTTTGGGGCTGGTCACCTGGAACAATAACAGCAAAAGAAATTTTTGATCAGAAACATGTTGCAATAGATATGCGGATGACTACTGCTTTGCGGATGATTGTCGTTTTTGAGAATAGGAAAAAAGAGTCAGTAGAGAAGAAATTTGGTTACAGAAGAGAAGTTGGAAGCGAAGATAATTATGATGATGACTACCCATGGGATCCGGGAATCCCTGAAGCAATTTTTGAAGCCACACCTTGAGGACAAGGTGTGTTTTGGGGGCGGGAGTAATGATATGGATCTGCTGGAAGTTTATATTATTATTATTATTATTTAGTAATATAATATTAGTTTAATTATTATTATGATTAGGAAAGTATTGTATTAACTATAGATATCTTATGATATCTTTTATATTATTTAGTTAGCTTGCTAATCAAGCTATAGGATTAGTATTTATATAGATCCTTAGGGCTGTAACAGAATTATGGATGAATTGAATTGAGGTCTTAAGACTTTTAGGAGATCCTTGCTTCTCGAATTGCAAGAACACTTTTATTTTATTGTTTTCGATACAAATCTGTTTTGGTTTGTATCAATTGGTATCAGAGCTATAGATCTTGCAACCTGTGGTTTTGTCTTTTTGATTCTTAAATTAAAAAGATGGAGGAATTCAGGGCAAAGATGGAGGAATTCAGAGCAAAGACGGAGGAATTTAGTAGGAAAAACGAGGAATACATGGAACGGCGTGCAAGGCAACACAATGAGATCATGACATTATTAAGGAGCTTGCGATTTTGAGGGGCTGTGATGTGTCTGACTGGCCCTCATCGGCTGGTGTTGAAGGTGTTGAAGGTACTCAATCTGCTAATGGTTGTGAAACCAAAGTGGTTGTGAAGACAAGTGTTGTTAGTGAACAACATTCCACCCAACATAGACAACAAACCGATCAAAAAATTAACATAGTGGAAGACACCGGTACAAAATCAGCACAATCACACCATGAAGAAAGAAACAAGGAGCTCAAGGAAGTAAAAACATTGGTTTCTCAACCAGCGGTGGTGAAAGATATCAGTGAGAACTATGGAGATGTTCGTGGCAGTCATGTTTTAAAGCAAAACAAATATAATTGTGTACTACAGTCTTCTATTTCATTGCTTTGGGGCTGGTCACCTGGAACAATAACAGCAAAAGAAATTTTTGATCAGAAACATGTTGCAATAGATATGCGGATGACTACTGCTTTGCGGATGATTGTCGTTTTTGAGAATAGGAAAAAAGAGTCAGTAGAGAAGAAATTTGGTTACAGAAGAGAAGTTGGAAGCGAAGATAATTATGATGATGACTACCCATGGGATCCGGGAATCCCTGAAGCAATTTTTGAAGCCACACCTTGAGGACAAGGTGTGTTTTGGGGGCGGGAGTAATGATATGGATCTGCTGGAAGTTTATATTATTATTATTATTATTTAGTAATATAATATTAGTTTAATTATTATTATGATTAGGAAAGTATTGTATTAACTATAGATATCTTATGATATCTTTTATATTATTTAGTTAGCTTGCTAATCAAGCTATAGGATTAGTATTTATATAGATCCTTAGGGCTGTAACAGAATTATGGATGAATTGAATTGAGGTCTTAAGACTTTTAGGAGATCCTTGCTTCTCGAATTGCAAGAACACTTTTATTTTATTGTTTTCGATACAAATCTGTATTGGATTGTATCATGGAGAAGGGGGGTTACCGTAGTATTTGAATTTAGTGATTTCAGGTTGAACTTTATTTAGGGTCCTACGAATGACGGTTTCCCATTTTGGGACCAAATGGTTATCTTTAGCTCCAAAAATATTGCCAACATTTAAAGGTATGACCTCCTGAAAACTGAATATTAGCATATACATTTAATTAAATGAACCTGCCAAGATTAAAGGCCGGAAATGGATAAGACAACAAAGTAAATATATTATATTCAGAATTGAACAAAGGTGTAGTTCTAACCATATATTCTTGAAAGTATATAAAGAACAAAACTTTATTTACAAGGGATGACTTGCCCAATCACATATATGTCGGCTGGATTTATCAACATCAAGCAAGTCTTCAATGTCCAAGTCTTTTGGTGGAAGTTTTCCTCTAACATTCCCAAGTGCTAATTGATATTCTTGTATAAAACAAAAAAACAAGAAAAACGACACGGTATCAGATTAATCAATTTGATACTAATGGTAGCCAAATAGCAGAGTGCAAAAATACTCGCTATATATGTTTGAGAGGGAAGGACAACACACTTGAGTTCTTTCGCATCGATGTACTGTGCTATAAATGGCTCCGACTTTTGTCTTCCCAACCTGGGAAAAGCTTCTGAAGACCAAAAGAGGTATCATAAACCACAAAAGATTACAAATTAATTGACCCCATGTTATAAGAAACTAAGAATGAATAGTTTCACTAAAATTTACTAGTAGTTTGAACTTTGAAACTCAAATCACAATCACTTATCGAGTTGTGAATCAATAAGGCGAATGTTTATGTTTTGTATAACATTTCTTTGTATAAATGTTTTTATCAATGTAGCTAGAGTTGGAGCTCATGTATGTAAACTGACATAATAGGGCAAACAAATCAATCTCAAAATGTAAAATATGGCCAATTATTTAAGGGGTATTTACCCAACTACTTTCTTCATAAGCTCCAGTTACATTTCAAAACTAGTTCAAGCAGCTTAAGACCTCTTTCGAGTGTACATAAAATTGGACAGCCAGTTATCAATTCACATGAGGGATGCTTTGGTAAAGTCCTGATAAAATAACAGAGTACACATGGTTTCTTATATAACAAGCTGAAGCATCGATACACCAAGAACGTGTTGACAGCAACTAAAATCTTAAAAACAATAATGTTTATCAAACTATTATAAAAAAAAGCACATCTAGTACTAAGACTTGATTACACTAAATGTATCTACTTTGTAATTTGTAATGTAATGCAACAAGAAACCAAAGAAAATGAAAAGGACAAAATATACCATTGGGATCACCCTGGAAATCAACTCCTTGTTTATATTGAGAGTCATTTGGCTCATAAGACTCTTCTGTAAAAAACAATAGAAATCAACCTAAAGAATATATATATATATATATATATATATATATATATATATATATATATATAATATATATATATATGGGGGAGGTTCTTGTGAGAACCCTTTGTCGACATAGCTGGTTTGGGGACCTTTTGTCACTCCGGTAGGTTAAGGATCTACATGATGTTGTATACTAGATTCTACCGCCTCAAAGTTTTAAATACCTTATTCATATATCTGTTTTTGTATGTGTAACTACGGACTAACTGATTATAAAGAATTTGCATAAATAAATGGGGAGACTGGAATACCTGAGCTTTCACCACTAGAGGTTGAAGTACTTGAGTTTTCATCAGGGGAGATTGAAATACCTAAGTTTTCACCAGGGGAGCTAAAGGGAAACACATTAAATATTCTGCCAAATATCTTGCCTGGAGGTGGCAACCAATTATTGGTTTTCTGTTGCGAAAACAAAAACAGTACAGATTGAGCTAGTAGAGATTCAAGAGTAGAGGTAACCTCAGTCATGGTAGGACGGTGATTGGGATGATTATCCAAGCATCTTTCAGCTATCCGAACAAACCCTTTTAAACATTTTGGAGATATCTCACTTTGTATACCCGGATAAACTAATTGCTTTAAGTTTCCTACTTTAATTGATTCATGTATCCATGTTGCTAGGCCACATTCAAAACTCTCATCCAATGGTCGCTTCTGACACAATACTTCAAAGCAACACCACCCCAAAAGCATACACGTCAGACTTCCTTGTCAACTTTCCGGTGGCAAAATAGTTGGATCAATATACCCAAAAGTGCCTTTAACTAGTGTATTGACATAAGTTGATGGTTGATTTGTGGGACCTATTCTAGCCAACCCAAAATCGGAAATTTTTGCCGCCTAACTTTCATGTAACTAAATATTTGAACTATTGACATCTCTATGTATAACACCAACCTCAATACCTGTACCCGTGTAAAGGTAGTCTAACCCACGGGTCGCACCGATACAAATCTTGCATCTGTCGACCCAAGAAAGAGGGGTATGGAGTTTATGTAAATGATCTTCAGTGTTCCGTGGGGCATGTATTCGTACACAAGGATCATTTCTTTTTCATAATTACAATAACCAATTAAAGACACCAAATGAGCATGACGCAACTCGGAAAGCATTTTAACTTCTGCCCAGAACTCTGTCTCCCCTAGATTTGACATCAAATCCAACCTTTTGATTGCAACATCAACACGGGTTGTTCCTATGCTAATATTGCCTTTGTATACTTTTCCAAAACCCCCTTTCCCAACTACTAATTATTCATTAAAGTTTTCTGTTGCAAACGTAATTTCATCTATAGTGAATTGACAACATCTTTGTAAACAACCAGCAGTGGAAGTGGATGCTTCTTCAGACCCTTTTCCATTGCCACTATCTGGAACATGATTATTGATGAAGGTAAGATATTGAAAGGCCTTACCATATTTAATTTAGGATAATAGTCTTCTTTGAAACTGGAGATTTTCCTGGAAATAGAGAGATTGACCTCTACACTAATAAAATATTAACGATGTTGATTGGTAGGATTAACCGATTAACTTATTGGCTTATGGATTGGAATTTTTACACTGTTTAGTTTATTTAAGGGTGGAAAGGAAAGAGAGGAGAGGGGAAAATTATAAAATGCATAAAGTTTTACCCTCATTTTTTAGGTGATTAGGAAGGAAAACTTCTCTTCCCTCTCCTCTCCTCTCCACCCTTAAGTTAACTAATTAGAGTTATAAATTAACTTACTTGAAGTTGTTGAATTAAAATTAAAGACTGAGTTTCAAAAATAATTTTTGAATTCATTTTAATCCAAGAGTCAAAATGCCTCTAATAATAAATGTAAGTCCCAACTAGTCGATGGTACTAACTGAAGACACCTCTATGTTAATGGTGAGAGTACTTTGCAATACGTTTACTAACTTGGAGACGACCAGTTGCAGTGAACAGTATACCAGGTTAATATGGAGGATTACTTATAAGGTGACAAAAGAATATAAGTAAAAGACAATGCAATAAGTAAATACTTGTAAAGTAAATTGGTGAGACAATATGTAATTTTCAAGTGTAATTTATTTATTAATGTTAAATAAATTACAAGGTTGTTGCGGAACCAAGATAATACAAAGATGTAAATATCCTAACAACCTATGAAATACAATTGATCTAAACTTGGAAATCCTCTTAACAATCGAAACACTAAGAGTTGTGAAATGTTCCTTTTTATGATTGAGAGAATATTGTACAAGTCACCAAGATATGCAAATGTCTAAATATGAAAAGTTCTTTCTTGGTTGTGCAAAGACCTCTATTTATAGGCAAAGTTGACATTGGGATGTCAACTTTAGTCGTACAAATATGGTTGAGAGCATTTAAGGAGGTGTATTGAATTCCTTCAGAATGCTTGATAAAGTAAGACATAAAGTCACTTTATCCAACCTGCTTTATGTACTTTTGTACTTTATACATAGACAATGTGTATTGTCCGGATAATAGTACATAAAGCAAAAAGGTCTTCCTCGTAATCAGTGTAAAGCTTTGTAAATGCTTTACACTGATGATCTCCAGTCTTGATCTGGGCTTCGCTGCCATGGTCATTCTCTTTCTTCCACATGTTTTCTTCGACTTCAATTGGAATGTTTGTAATATCTGGTCAGATCTCAACTGTACACAGGCCACTGGACTTCATATATTTTCTGGACAAATCTTCTGGTCTCCAGTTGCAACTGGAGACGCTCCAGTTTCTTCAGTAAAACTGGACCTAACAAATTCCCCCTATTTGTCCTGAAATATAGCCAAGTTTTTTCAAGTTTTCTATCTATACAAGTATCAACTTGAAAGACTTGTTTTGACTAAATCTATCTAATTTTCCAAGGCATTTTTATAGATCATTAAATGCCTTAGGTTTTTCTTTTGAGTTTGTTAGATTTAATCAGTTATCTATCTTGTGGGTTACAAACTGGCAACTTCATATATACAGGAAATTGAAAATTTACACAAGTTACAAGTTTGCAAATGAAAGTACAAGTAGACAAGAAGAAGTAGAACTTAAACAGATGGCCCTTCCCTAGTTCTTCTTCTTTTGTGCAGTGAACCAATAGGTTGAGAATCTTCATGGTCAATATGCAGTCTGTTATCCAGATGTTCTTTGTGTTGAATCTTTCCCCTTAACAGATTTATCCAAGCCTTCTCAAATCTATTCTTGACTTCTTTGCCTTTCAAAAAGTTTACCATTTCAACCCATTCGCTGAACCCATACTGCAAAACTGATGGATCATCAGTTGTCACTAGTGGCCCTTTAGTGTAACTGACTTGTACTCTAAAAACCTTGGTGCCTGGTTTGACAGTAACATTGACACCATTGATAGTGCCATTGTGTTTTCTTTTTGCCATGATTGATGAGTAGTAGGCTCTGGCTTCAGATTCATTAAATATCTTGACAGGTCCAGATAAGGCAGATTGCACAACAGCCTTGATATCATCATTTGACACCTCTCCAGTTGGTTCAACGAAGGTTCTTAAGTTTGCATCTCTGGGCATGGGCTTTCTCTTTGTTTGTGCCCTGGGCTTTGGTGGATTCAATACCCTTTTAACAATATTTTGAACATTTTACATTCTTCTTTGAATCCCACCAACCCTCATTTCTCTTGCCTTTTCCACTGATACATTGATTGTTCTGGCATCAAATGAAACTTCATCATCTGGGTACTCCCTATCAAGCTCAATATCCAGTCGTTCCATTATAGCACCAATGATTCTTTGATCATTTTTAATTCTGGCATATTGTTCCAGTGATATGCCCAACAAACCAACATCATTTGCATCAAGGACTCCTAAATCTTTAATTTGTTCTATGGCCACCCTTTGGTCTTCTTTTCTTTTTCTTTTTCTTTCTTTAAGTGCATAACCAATTGCTGCCAGACTTCTTGAGTCACTTTCTGTCACTGGAGGGAGTTTATCAATGTTACCAGTTTCAAGCACACTCGCTTCAGTACCAGTTGCCTTTGCTTGTGTATCAGCGGTTGGCACCAGGGCAGTTTTTTCAACAGCTTTTCCTTTGCCCTTATCAGCATTCCCTTTATAACCAACATCATCAAATTCTTCAATCACTTGCTGACCAACATCAGTACTGGCAGCTTCCACTACTTGCCTCTGCTGACTAGCATCAGTACTAGCAGCTACAACCATTTTCCTATCACTTGAACTGGGTACAAGGACTGCTACAGATCTTTCCCCCTTGGCAGCGTCTAGACCAGCTCGAATTGCCTCCCAATCTGCATTACAATGAGGCAATTTGTCTAGGCTCTGCCATGATTGCATGTCCTTGCACTCTCTAAACATTGTGCACATCATTCTGAATGATCTCCATAGATGGTTGGTCTCCCTGGACTGAGTCAAGATATTAACAGCAACTTGGTCTTGACTAGTCTTGATATCTTGGATCAATTGAGCATCTTCAGGTGAGAGACCAGTAGGCACAACCTCTTTTTTTTTTCTTTTACCTTACCAACTTCAGTTGTCAGTTTGTCAAGGGTAGAGGAGTGTTCAGATACCTTTGCAGCTAAAGAATCTAGACCGGTTCTCAACTGGCTGATCTCAGATGTAATTGGGGCCAGATCAACATGAGGAGAAGCAATCTTGGTGATCTCAGACATCACCTTTTGGAGAAGTTGTTCTTCTCTAGCAGCTAAAGTATCTTCATTTTTCTGACCAACTGAAGTGGCCAACAGTTGCCCAAGCTTAGTCACATTTAGAGCAGGTATTTGAAAATTTTCTTTAACCTGTCTCTCTATCTTCTTTAGATCATATTCAGATGAACGTACAGTGGTGCCAAGCAGACTGGAGATAGATGTTGTGACTTTAGTTTGAGTAAGGTCAAAGGCTTCCTTTAGAGAACTGGACAGAGTACTGCAGCTAGTGACCAACTCATTTAGCTTGTTGAACACCAAGTCTTCATTAGCAGTGAACTTGTTTATCCCTAGTTCCACAACCTTTTGATTTGTAACACTTCCCTTGTTGTACCTGGAGATTGACTTGGTATTCTTGTCAATTGTCTTTTGAACATCCTCCACCCTTTTAATAAGGTTTCGGATGTCGGTTTGGAAAGAGACAAATTGACTGTCCAGTGACGGAGGGGAAGGTGTCATTGAACCTGCAACAGGTGCTACTGGAGCAACTGGAGGAGTTAAATTAATGGTAAACTCATCAGCTGACTGACCAGCAGTAGAAGGAATAGAAAAAGAAGTGGGGAATGAAGAAGGACGTATAGAGAGATCAATGTGTTAAACATGCTGAGTATGCTCAGGTGTGTTCAACAGCGTCGGTGGTGGTGGCATGTGTCTATTTCTAGACACAAATAAGGATGATAATGATGGTGGAGAAGTTTGTGGAATTATTTGAATGGATGGTGAAACTGAAATTGGAATTTCTGGTGGCGAGATATGAGATGAAGGGTCTTGAGCTTGTACAGAAGCATCAAGTATCTCAGTATCTGAAGCAGTTCCTTTAGAGTCTAAAGACTCTATTTGGATTTCACCTTCATTAACATCCATATCCAGATCCATGAATGTTTCAGGTGGCTGAACAAGTTGTTCAGTCTCCTGATGAACTTCTCCAGTTTCCTGGATAGTTGCATCAGTTGTTGGCTCAGTCGTGGTGACATCATCGCCAGGAATAGAGGTCACTGGGGTTGCCTCAGTTACAACTGCTCTATCCTCAGTCATAACTTCATCGGCCGAAGAGATTGGAACTTCAGTTGCTAGTTGTGACTGTCCAGCAACATCATCAGTTCGTGCTAGAGAAGTGTCAGAAGTTTGGCCAGACTCATGTTGTGCAGACACGCACTCTACTCTGGGTTGGGTTAGCCCAGTATACTCTTCGCCACTCTCTCCTAAAGAAGTTTCGAGAGTGGTTGCTTGCGGTTCATCCCTTTGACATTCTCCAGCATCCTGTTGGGAGGAAACTGGAGGGCTGGATGGGTTACTACTGTCAGTGGCTTGTACTGACCTTTGCCTAGGACGACGGGTTCTTTTAGCCTTTAGAGCACCCTGAAGACCTGTTGGGAGGTCTTCAGTGACAGTGGTAGGGATTGACACGCTGGAACTGGCGAGGTTAGACTGTTGTTCAGGTTCAACAACTGTCTCAATGCCAGCAGACGAACTGGTGGGTCCCTCATTGTTTTGAGGCCCGCCCAGTTGTCTTTCCGAGCCACCTTGGTGATGGTGCGTCGGTTTTTGCGAATGCCAGCAACATTCTTGGAGGAATTTCAACCTCCCCAGGTTCAGATACAAGGGAGTTTAGATTCTCAACAAATCTGGGACAGTGAATAATGAAGTTGTATTTTTATACTCTTCACTGCCCAAGATAAGTTTAAAACAGAGAGAGAGATACCTGGAGAAGGGGATGCAAAGTCCCCTGGTGCCCTTCAGTTTCTGAACAAGACTTCTGAATAGAATTTCAGCGAAGTCCACTCTCAATCCGTTCCACAAGCAGTAAGCCATTTTCTTGTGAGGAGTTTATCTGGTCTAATCCACCAGAACTCCCACCCATACTCTCAACAGATGAATAAAAAAGTACCTCCAGGATGGTGTGAGGCCTTTCATCATCATGGATCCTTTTGTTTTTAGGACTCCATTTTCCAGGCACTCTATGTGTCCCATTTCAAGGAGTGTTTGTCTGAAATTTACATTTTGAGAGATGATAACTGGAGATTCTCCTTGTCTCCAGTAGTTGAGGTTAAGGGCATCCCTCAACGTCTCTGTAGTTAAGGTACACTCGACTGTTCCATTTTTGAGTGTGAAAGAGATGGATGAACAGTCGTTGTTTAACTTTGCAGTGTACCAAAACTCACACAAGTAATCATGGTACATCTTGCGTGGATTAGCAGAGAACGTGGCACCAATGGGAGAATCCTTTAAGAATTTTTGGATTCTTCCAATAAGACTATCAGCGCCTTGTTTTCCCATCAAACTAGCCATCGGATTATTAGGATTTAATTTGATGTTGGCAGGCTTTGATAGGGCACCAGATGCTTGTTTAACATCTGGTGATGGAGCATATGGGACAGTAAGCAGATTTATATCTCTGCTGCGGGATTATTTAGGAGCCATTTTACTACAAGGGAAAATTGAAATTGAGTAGTATTTGGGAATTAGGGTTTTTGATTTATTGAGCAGAGAGAGAAAGGAAGCAATATTTGATGATTGGAATTGAATGAAGGAATGTGAAAAAGGAAGTAAATGGGATCATAGTAAATAAGGGGTATTTATAATGGAATGAAATCTCAAAAGTAAATACCATGAATATTTTAATCACAAAATACAAATTGATTTGATGTTTTGATAAATAAAAATTTGAATTTTGAAAATAAAATTTAATTCACCGTGTCAGCATTAAATGCTACGAAGGCTTAACTTCCCTACGCGTCCACTATCTTTTCAAAATCCCAATAAAAAGTGTTATCTTTTACAAAAGTGGCTCTGACACGTCATATGAAGGTTACAAGTAGGAAAAACACTTAAGTGCCATCACGTGTCACAAAAATTGACCAAGTATTTATAACGTTATGAAATCTGGTTGACCACCAGCTTAAAGAGAAGACCAAACATGTACACTGGAGGATTAGTCCAGTGCTAGTTTCCAACTGGAGAGTTCTCCAGTGACAATTTTTCAAACAAAATAAATTTTAGTCAGAAAAATATTTTGAGTCTTTCCCCCTAGAATGATGATCCATAAATCGATAGTGCCAAGATAGTATCACAAAGGCGTTCGATAGCAAGGCGAGAAAAGATTATATAGATCTCCTCAACTGTAGAACTTCATCAGTGTCACTGACGCGTTCATAACAAAGTCTCCAGTTTCAAGGATTTAACATTCCCAACTCACTGATGAGATGTTTAAAAGTTTTCTCATCAAGAGGTTTTGTAAAAACATCAGCAAGTTGTTTGTCAGTAGGGATGAAATGTATTTCAATATCTCCTTTCATAACATGATCACGAATGAAATGATACCTGATGTCAATATGCTTTGTCTTTGAGTGCATCACTGGGTTGTGAGATATAGCAATTGCACTGGTGTTGTCACAAAAGATTGGGGTCCTTGTGTATTTTTTACCATAATCTAGTAACTGGTTCTTGATCCAGAGAATCTGGGCACAACAACTGGCCACATAAATGTACTCTGCCTCAGCAGTGGACATAGAGGCCGACGGCTGCTTCTTGCTGGTCCAATTTACCAATTTTCCTCCAAGGAAATGACAACCTCCAGTTGTTGATTTTCTATCTATCTTACAACATGCATGATCTGAATCTGAATAACCCATTAGATCTAACCCTGAGTCCTTGGGATACCAAAGACCAAAGCTAGGACACCCTTTCAGGTATCTGAAGATGCGCTTAACAACATGCAAATGTGATTCTTTTGGGTTAGCCTGAAATTTGGCACATAAACATGTTGCAAACATTATATTTGGTCGTCTGCCAGTTAAGTACATCAGTGAACCAACCATACCACAATATTCAGTGGTGTTCACTGGTTTGCCAGTTGGGTCAGAGTCCAAATTTAAAGGTGCTGCAATTGGTGTGGTTTTAGAAGGGATTGAATCATATTTGTATTTTCTTAACAAATCTCTGACATATTTCTCTTGCTTTATGAAGATTCCATTTTCAGTTTGTTTAATCTGAAGACCCAAGAAAAATGGTAATTCACCCATTAAACTCATTTCATACTCAGATGACATGATTTTAGAAAACCTTTTACACATTGCAACATCAGTCGACCCAAATATAATGTCATCAACATAAATTTGTACCAATAAGATACTACCTTTTTCTTTTAAAATGGACAAGGTATTATCTATTGTACCTCTTTGAAATCCATTTTTGAGAAGATGTTTAGTTAAAGTATCATACCAGGCTCTTGGGGCTTGTGTTAGACCATACAAAGCTTTGTTCAGTCTATATACCAAGTGAGGATGCTTCTCATCAATGAAGCATGGAGTCTATTTAACATACACTTCTTCTTCCAGTGTTCCATTCAGGAACGCACTTTTGACAACCATCTGGTAGACCTTGAACTGCAGATGGGCTGCATAAGCCAAGAAAATTCTAATGGCTTCAAGTCTAGCAACTGGAGCAAAAGTCTCATCAAAGTCAACGCCCTCTGCTTGACAATAACCCTGGGCAACCAATCTGGCTTTGTTTCTTACAACATTGCCATATTCATCCATCTTGTTTCGATAGACACATATAGTACCAATAGGTTCTTTCTTTAACCCTGGTGGATAAGGAACAAGTTCCCAAACACTGTATAAGCTCTTCTTACATTGCTTCTACCCATCTTGGATCTGCCATAGCCTCATCAATCTTTTTCGGTTCAATCAGTGATAAGAAGGTGACATTTAAGCATTGTTCGCTAGTGGCTCTTCTCGTTTGAACCATTCTACTGGACTCTCCAATGATCTGATCAATTCGATGTGCTTTGGTCCATTTAGAGTATTGACCAGGATTTCTGACAATAATATCAGTGCAAGTCACCTGAGGAACCTCTTCAGTTGTGGTAGCATCTGGAAGAGGATCAGCCCAAACTACTTCAACATCCTCATCAGAATCAATGAGGTCACGATTTGCATCATGAAATTCTTCAGTTAAAGGCATTTCTTGAAGAACTGGAGAAGTTGGAGGAGTTTGAATTGGAGCTGATATTGGAGTGACACGTACATCAGATCCAATTGTAAGTTTTTGTGGTAATTTAAAACTTATTGAAGGATAAAATGGAGTATCACTGGAGGATTTCTTCAGTTGAACTGGTTCCACGTCAGTGTGACTGGAAACATTTTCTGGTGAAAGATCTTACTGATGAACTTGGTCAGTTTCACCAAAACTTAATGGAATGACTGGAGAGATATCAAGACTTGGTCTTTTATTGATTGCATCATTTGATTCGTCAAATGTGACATGAATTGTCTCATGAACCTTTTGGAGTCTATAATTATAAACTCTAAAGGCCTTTCGAATATCTGAATAGCCTAGAAACACACCTTCATCAGCTTTTGCATCGAACTTTCCAAGCTGACTGGAATCATTTAGAATATAAACTGGACAACCAAATACATGGAAATACCCAATATTTGGTTTTGGATTCCTTAGCAGTTCATAGGCAGTCTTCCTATGTCTCTTGACATAAACTGACCGGTTTTGGGTATGGCATGCAGTTGCCACTGCTTCAGCCCAAAAACTGGTGGGAAGACCAGATTCAGATAGCATACTTCTGGCAGCTTCTATCAGTGTACGATTCTTTCTTTCCACAACTCCATTTTGCTCTGGAGAGTGTGTTGATGAGAAGTTTTGAGAGATGCCAGTGTCAATACAGAAGGTTTCAAGAGTTTTGTTTTGAAATTCTGTTCCATTATCACTTCTTAACTGACAAATTTTTTGAGTATATTTGAGCTCAATTCTCTTGATGAGAGAGATGATTTCAGCAGCTGCATCACTTTTTGATCTGAGGAATACTACCCAACAATATCTAGTGAATTCATCAACCACAACTAGAGTATACTTCTTTCCAGCTCTAGTTTGAACATTCACTGGACCAAAAAGATCCATATGAAGCATGTGAAGAGGTTCAGTGATACTAAAGTTTTGCCTTGTCTTGAAACTGGCCCTTTTCTGCTTGCCCATCTCACACCCTAGACATGGCTTTTCTTTATTGAAAGAAACTGGAGGTATCCCATCAGCCAGTTGTTTGCGAGACAACTTGTTAATATTTTTGAAATTAAGATGGGATAACCTTTTATGCCATAACCAGTTTGTGTCCTCATCTGCCTTGGTATAGAAGCACTGCTCTTTTGGAGCTGGTTCCATATCCATGATGTACACATTTCCCTTTCTTGGTGCAATCATCACCACTTTCCAATCTTTGTTAAATATGGTGCCTTGAGCAATATCGAACAATACCTTGTATCCATCATCACAAAGTTGACTTACACTGATCAGGTTATATTTCAAACCATTCACAAATGCAACTCTGGTGAACTGGACTTGTCCATTATTGATTACACCATATCCTTCGGTCTTTCCATTCTCATCATTACCAAACGTCACTGCCGGTTCATCTTAGACAGTGAACTCTTCCAGCAGGGGCTTACATCCGGTCATAGTTCGGCCAGCAGCGCTGTCCAGATACCAGGTGTTCTTCTTTCAATCGCCCTGCACAACCACAAAAATCATTAGTTCTTTTTGTGAACCCATCTTTTGTTGATGGGTTCACTGGACTCTCCCTGAGAAGTCACAGTTGATTCTGGTGGTGTTGAACTGGAGACTGGAACTGGAGCCTTTTTCTCGGTTCCAGTTTCAGGAGTAAAAACGACTGGTTTGAGAGGTTTCTTCCCCTTTTTCTTTTCAGTTTTAGCTCCAGATTGAGCATTTTGTTTTTGTTTTGAAGGGGTTTTGATATTTTGTTTTTCAACTGAAGAAGACGAAGCTCCTTCCAGATTTTTGATTCTGGCAGTACAACTTTGAACCTGCTAGACAACTGTTAGATTTGACTCTCCAGTTTTGACAAAATATCCTTTTCAGTAGGCAGTTGAACCTTGGACTTAGGTTCAGCAGGGATCTTAGTCTTAGGATTCTTGGGCTCCTTGGACTTTTGAGGTAAAGGTTTGTCACCAGTGACCTTTTTAACTGGGGCTTTAACCTGATCAGCTCCAGTTTTAACCTCATCAGGGGTGGTCTCAATAGGTTCAGTTTTAATAGATTTAGGCTGGTCATAAGGAGTTTCTGGCCTAAGATCTGGTGGCAAACTGTGGATTTCAGGTATGATGTCTGCCATGTGCACATCTCTAGATTTGTAAGCAGTTTGTTGTGCATCAACAGTTTTTGAAAAAGCATCATAGTTTAAACCAGATGACCTAATCCAGGATTTGATCACCTTTTGTTCTTTTTCCAAAGCAGTTTTAAGCTCTTGTTTTTCAAGTTCTAGAGCTTCACCTTTTAAAACTGACTCTTTGAGAGCCAACTGGACACTTTGCAAATTTGAAAGTTGAGGTTTTAAATTATTCAATTCAGTTAGAACTGTTTCTAAATATCTTTCACTGTCAGTTCTAACAGTTTCCACAAAAATCAAATCACTCTTAAGTGATTTTGCAAGGTCCAGTTTCAGTTCAGGGTCAATTTGATTGTCATAATCACACACCTTTTTCAGTATGACGTCAACCCATCTTCCTGCAATGACATCATCTTTCACCACATGTTGCTGGTCTTCCAATTCCATGAACACATATCCCTAATCTCTTCTTCATCATCAGATGAGTCATTAGAGAGTTCCCATTTCTCTTTAGTTTTGGCCATCATGCACTTATTTTTATCTTTTTCCAGTAACATGAGGGCAATCTGGGCCTTAATGCAACATCCCAAAACTTTTTGACGTTGACCGTTAACTTGTCGTTAATGACCGTTAACTTGTCGTTAATGACCGTTAGTTACTATGTGCTTTATATGTGCTTATGTGAATTAAATGATTAACGTGGGATATATGTTAAAGTGATTTAAAGTAATGAAATTAAAGTTGATAATGATTAATGAAGTCATTTAGTGTTCCCAATAAGATATAAGAGTGGTTAAATGTTCCCGTATGCGTTAAACGAGCAATTAAGTGACGAAACGAGTTATAAAGAAGTGCGAGGGCCTAGATGTAAAGTTTTGAAAGTTGTTCCAAACCCTAAGCCTCTCCTTCAACTTTAGAGCAATTTCGGGTCGATTCGGGAGTGATTTCGCATAGATTTCGATCGTTTAATCTTCCTTCCAGGTAAGATATGATTTATTGATCAATTTTTGAGTCATTTGAATGGTTTTTACCCAATCAATTCGGATCCTAATGGTTAGGGTTGATTTGATTACGTTTCGTCATCGATTACTTGGGTTTACGGGTAATCTAATGTATTGTTATTGTATCCTCTTGTCCCTGGAACAAGTGATCTTGTGAAATCATCATATGAGTCATATTTTGGGTGCATATGAGATCCATAGGTCGTGGTGGTTTCTATGGTTATTTGATGGTCGAAATAGTTTGAAAAACAAAGGGTTTACTAGATCTGAAAATCTAGTAATATTGCAAAAATCATATCTCTTTCAATTAAAAGAGTTACTAGATGAAACTTATACTTTTGAAAATTTCTACGTGTCCTCTTGAATCGATATGAATAAAGTTTCTGGTGATTTTGCCCATAGATAGGCGAAAAGTGTCGATTTCCAAAAGTGGTCGAATTTCGGACGAGTTCTGCTGGCCTATCTTGTAAACGTCATAAATAATTCATTATAGAACTTCAAGAGTCAAACTTTATATTTCTGGAAAGGTCTTTGAATTACCTACATTTCTTAAGAACTAAGTTGTGACTCATTTGGTCGTCTTGAGGTTGAAAAGTCGCCTGCAAGTGAAGGGTGCGAGTCTGGAAGTTGATGTCGACGAGACCACCCATGGGCTCGGCGATATCAGCCGGCAGAAGGGTTCTAAGGCGTTTAAGTGTCTAGTTGACTTATATTTCCATCCTTCTTGTATCATAGGTTGTCGGGAACACTTGTCAAGCACGGTAAACACATTTGTGATTGTTGAGTACTCCATTGAGGTAAGATACATGTCTTTTATCACGCTGGAGGCACAACAAAAGTAGTTTTCTTTAATTAACCTCTTAACTGGATTATCTTATGTGTGTGGGAGGTTATGTGAGAATGTATGTATGATGAAGTGGCTTATTATGATATGATGACGTTTAAAGTAAAGTGGTTATATGCGTATGTAGTATGTTGATTATAATTATGCTGCCATGAAATGATTCTGATATGTGTTGTGATAATGATAATGTCAATGATATGCTTTGATGATTGTTATGTGATGGCTTATGTATGGGGTTTAAGTGTGAAATATCTAGTTCACTAGATACACGTAGGAATTGCTATGAGTTGTGCACGTTAGTGGGATTAAACGTTAAAGTAGATGTGGGACTAGTTAGGTAATGTATATACCTAATGTTAAAGTAAAATGTGAGATGTGGGAAACCGTTCTAGCCTTAGTGTTAGTGCGTAAAAAGTAAGAAAGATATAAATATGTGGGAAATGTTATAGCTAAATACGTGAGATTGATGTGGGAAGTGTTAAGCTTAACCCATGCTAGTTGTAAAGCTAGTGCGTACGTGGTCGCTTGAGTAGCTCCTTGCGGCATAGTTACGTGGGACTAGTATTTCCGGTTGGAGTGACTAACCACCAATGTTAAAAGCATAACGGGATACTATGGAAATGGCGTTGCCTTTCCTGAAAGTTAAGACGTGGGAAATCGTGCTAGTTGTAATGCTAGTGCGTGTTGTAGTGCTAGTTGCCTTTCCCGAAACATAGATTGTTGAATGCTTAGACTTCCTATAGTCTATATTTCGGCTACATTGTTTATGTTTATGATACATGTAATAATGAATGGCATTTATGTTAGTGCCAAGACTTGGATTTCATTTATATTGTTTTGATGATGCACTTTAGTAACACCATTTTATGAAAGGTACCATCCGTTACGGATGGGGCAGTTTTAAGTGATCCTTTTCCACTACGTTTTAAACGCCGTTTAGCAAAAGTTTTTTGAAATCCAGGTTTTGAAATGACGGGTGTTACATGGTGGTATCAGAGAAATAGTTTAAGTGAACCAAAGACCGACCAAAAGCCATAGGTTTTGGACTTAAACCGATAAGGACTCGGTAGGCTGAAGTAGTAATGCTTTAGCTTTATGATGAAATGCCTTTAGGACGGGTTGGGATGAGTGTGAGAGTAGGATTAAGGCTTAATATGTTTTTGTTGTTGTTATGTAAGATTATGTCGGTTTGCCTTATTCCTTCACTTTTCTCACTTCCTCCGTCGATAAATGTACTTGTTGCTACGATAGACGATCTCCTAAGGGGGTTTTCTTTTCTTCTTTTTTTTGCGGGTTTTTTTTTTTCTCTCAATAAATGTACTTTTGGATAGACGATCTCCTAAGGTAATGTGTGAATTCCCCGATCAGAATTTGAAAAATATGTACAAGTGATTTATGCGCGATGTGTGGCCAATGAATTTTTCCATTACGCCTTAGTATGTTATATATGATAACAGTTGGGCTTGAAGCTGAAGTGTCATGTGAGACGGAATTCGCTGAATTGACTCCAACCCACCGGTTAGAGACAAGGACCATAAAGGACAAGAGATATGAGATTTCATGTATGTAAAGGAAGTTGTAGAGGTTCGCTATGAGAAAGTGGATGCAAAAGTTGAAGAAAAGAAGTTTGCATTCAAAAGGATGAATGAGGAAGTCTCAGTTTCGGGTAACACCATTTATATTGTTTTGATTTATATTGTTTTGATGATGCACTTTAGTAACACCATTTTATGAAAGGTACCATCCGTTACGGATGGGGCAGTTTTAAGTGTCCTTTTCCGCTACGTTTTAAACGCCGTTTGGCAAAAGTTTTTTGAAATCCAAGTTTTGAAATGACGGGTGTTACACTTAAGCTTCTTGTATTTAGCTTTATAGCTATCATCAGGCCGATTATAATTAGGGACAGGGGGACCAGTTTGATTGTTTGACTGACTAGATCTACGTTCCTTCATAAAATGACCTTTCTTACCACACTTATAGCATGTAAGATTGGCCTTGTCCAGAGAGTTGGAGCTGGAAGCATTGTTGGGTCCACCAAATCTATTAGATATATGATTAAACCTATTAAAGATTTTAGCAATCATGGCGACCAGATCATCATTGTCAGTTTCATCACAATCATCACTGATTTCAGTGGTCAGACCAAAGTTCAGAAAATTGTTTAACATCTCCTTCATAGAGTGTGACTAGACACTCTCAGCAGACATTAAAGCAGCACAAGGTTTCTCAGTTAAACTGTCAACCTTGGAACTCTGAGCATGGTTTATAGCATCCTGCTCAACCACCTGTCTCTGTGCATTATTATCTTCAGTGAATCTGAAGGCTCCATAAGAAGATGCAAGAGTATGACTGTGCAGGGTCTTACCTTGTCTTAGGACAAGAACCATATTTGCCCATTTGGAGGGAAGAATATCACAAAACTTCTCAAGAAGATTATCCTTATCCTTCTCAACTCCCAAGCCTCTTAATTGATTAATTAAGCTAGTGAACCTGGTATAAGTACCAGTTAGGCTCTCATTGGGGAGTGCAAAGAAGGATTCATACTTCTTGTGATAGGTCCCCAAGGAGATAACAGGATGGTTTAAGATGTCTCAAAGGGTTGTAGAGGGGGGTGAATACAACTTTTAAACTTAATCAGCCTGAAAAGACTTTTTAATGCGGAATGAAAATTATCTTAAAGTATTTATCCATATTCAGCTTGAGATAGATATGTTAATGAAACATTAAGTTAATAAACAGAATATAAAGACAGTAAAGTAAAGTGCAGTCCAAGAACAAAGTGCAAGCTGATTTTCAACTAATTCTTTTATTGAAGAATAAAAAGAATTACAAGTAGTTGTGGAACAGATAAGCCTACAAATCTAACTACTTGGTTGAATAGCAAGTTACAACTTTGTTAATTAACTCTTCTAGCCTAAGCTGAGTACAACACGGATCCAAGCTGATAAGCTTTAATCGTTGTGAGAGTTAATGTAATGGATGCACACATTCTTGAGACTCTAAGGTTGGTTTATATAGGCATCAACCATGCCCTGGATGCCGTCCATTATCTTCCACGCGTCTTGATCTAATGGCTTCTGCTTGATCAGTACCTGGTGATAGTGACATTGTCCTTTTTGTTCCCCATAGCCTTACCAAGGTTGATCGTGCAGTCACATGTATAATGGACACCTCATAGAATGTTTACAATCACCAACTGGCACTTTAGAATGTCCTTTCTGATGCTAATCCAGATGGGTGACATATATACAAAGTTAAATTACAACACTGGAGCACTTGCAATACTCCAGGCTGAACTTGTACCTTCCAAGCTGACTGTAAGAACCAAGCTGACTTCCACCCATCAGCTTGGCCTTCTATCCTTGTTCTTTATCTTCGATTTAGACCAAGTGCTTATCTTCCGTTTGATGCAACTTGAATGATACCATCCTCCAGTGAAGATGTTCAGGCTGACGCAGCTTGGATCAATCCAAGCTGACTCAGCTCCACAACCAAAGGCTTAAGTATTTCTTGAACTGTTTGTCATCTTCAAATCTCTTAATGTATGAGCAGCTTGACTCCAACAATCTCCCCCTATTTGATGATGACAAAACCTTTACAGCTTCTTCTGATTAGACTGGAAATACTTAAACAGATTGAAAGGGTTATCAAGTTGATAACATTATACATTTGACCCTTTTCAATCTTTTCCTTGGGTTCTTTTGATCTTTTTCATCTTAAACAATATATACTTACAAAACTGAGTGAAAAAGATAACATGAACTCTAATTACTTGATAAATTTGTACATTTAAAGCATAACATAGAGTATTTACAAATTTTTGTTACATAAAGGACAGAGTTTGAATTTTAATCGAGAAAGCTTTCATAATACTCTTCCTTTATGTGATCTGGAGTAGGCTTGTTGAAATCATACCCCCTTCTTGATCCTTCAATCATTAAGGCTTGATGAAATTTGCTTTTGTTGTCACCAACTTGATTACAGACCAGCTTGAGAGCATATAGATGTACATTGGGAACCATTGTCAGCTCAGAAGCTCTTTGTAGCCCAATTTCTTCCTTGTGAGTCCTTATTATCAGACCAAGTTCAGGGTTTCAATGATTTGGCCTTCCATTGGATTTTCAATTTCAGGAGGCAGACTGAAATTGAGCTTGTCCATCTTTTCACCATATCCAGACTTTTGAATTTTAATCGAGAAAGCTTTCATAATACTCTTCCTTTATGTGATCTGGAGTAGGCTTGTTGAAATCATACCCCCTTCTTGATCCTTCAATCATTAAGGCTTGATGAAATTTGCTTTTGTTGTCACCAACTTGATTACAGACCAGCTTGAGAGCATATAGATGTACATTGGGAACCATTGTCAGCTCAGAAGCTCTTTGTAGCCCAATTTCTTCCTTGTGAGTCCTTATTATCAGACCAAGTTCACGGGTTTCAATGATTTGGCCTTCCATTGGATTTTCAATTTCAGGAGGCAGACTGAAATTGAGCTTGTCCATCTTTTCACCATATCCAGACTTTTGAATTTTAATCGAGAAAGCTTTCATAATACTCTTCCTTTATGTGATCTGGAGTAGGCTTGTTGAAATCATACCCCCTTCTTGATCCTTCAATCATTAAGGCTTGATGAAATTTGCTTTTGTTGTCACCAACTTGATTACAGACCAGCTTGAGAGCATATAGATGTACATTGGGAACCATTGTCAGCTCAGAAGCTCTTTGTAGCCCAATTTCTTCCTTGTGAGTCCTTATTATCAGACCAAGTTCACGGGTTTCAATGATTTGGCCTTCCATTGGATTTTCAATTTCAGGAGGCAGACTGAAATTGAGCTTGTCCATCTTTTCACCATATCCAGACTTTTGAATTTTAATCGAGAAAGCTTTCATAATACTCTTCCTTTATGTGATCTGGAGTAGGCTTGTTGAAATCATACCCCCTTCTTGATCCTTCAATCATTAAGGCTTGATGAAATTTGCTTTTGTTGTCACCAACTTGATTACAGACCAGCTTGAGAGCATATAGATGTACATTGGGAACCATTGTCAGCTCAGAAGCTCTTTGTAGCCCAATTTCTTCCTTGTGAGTCCTTATTATCAGACCAAGTTCACGGGTTTCAATGATTTGGCCTTCCATTGGATTTTCAATTTCAGGAGGCAGACTGAAATTGAGCTTGTCCATCTTTTCACCATATCCAGACTTTTGAATTTTAACATGCAATTCTCTTCTTTTGAGTAAGTCTTCAATGGTTACTTTCTTCTTCTTTCTTCTTTTGAGACCAGGCACAGTCTCATCTTCATCAGCTTCAGAATGATCTTCAGGGGCAAGTGGTTGTGGCAGTCCAGAAGTGTCAATATTATAGCTTTTCATTTTGTCAAACCTTCTGGACAAGTCACCAGCCACCACTCCATAATTGCTTGGCTTGTTCAGCATTAGAAGATTATATAGCTCCACACATTCAGCATATCCAAGAGTAAATAGTTCAGAGATCTCCAATACTTCACTTGTAGCTGAATCACCTTCTCTTCTCAAGTGGATTCTGGGATATTTACTTGTTTTGGCCTTTATGAGCTTGACCCCAACAATATCTTGTTGAATAGACCTAGTCAGCTTGAATCTCTCTAGTTTTTCTTTTTCTGACAGTGATTGCTTTCTGGAGATGACTACTGGCTTCTTCTTTACTTGAGCTAACTGCTTCTCCTTTGGGGAGTCATCAAGGTGTTCTTTTTCTAGTTCTTGGAGAGCCCTTTGTGTTTTCTCTTCTTCTTCTCTTATTCTCTGCCTCTTTTCTTCTTCATTGAGCTGATCCTGAAATCTTAAAATTTTTCTCTTTCTTTTTCTTCACGAATCAGCTTCCTTGCCAATCTGGCACTCTTTTCTTCTTGTCTCTTCTTCAATTCAGCTTCATTCTTTCTAACAGCTTCTTTTTCAAGTTCAAGCAGACTTCTTTGTCTTGAGGTACCTTCAGTCTGAGTGCCTCCAGTCTGAGTATCTTGGTCAGCTTGATCTTGTATTGGCTGAATAACAACTGAGGCTAATCCAGATCCTCTCCTCTCTATAAAATAAGTCCCAATGGGAATCTTGTCACTATCATCTGAGGAGGATTCATCTTCAAATTCTATGAGATCTGCATCATCATGAAGAGCTAAGACAACTTTCACTTCTGCTCCTTCTTCCTCTTCATCATCAGATTCTTCCACAACTACTTCCTCTTCTTGTGTTGAAGCTGGCTCAGTCTGAATTTGAGTATCAGCTTGAGTTTTAGACTGATCAGCTCCAATGTTCATTATAACTTCAGCAGCTTCAACTTCTTCTGCATTCACCTCAGTATCATCAGTATCATCTTCCATAGTGGCAGCAACATCTACATTCTCCCCTTCATCATCCTTCTCCCCCTTTTTGTCATCATCAATGGGGGCAGAGGAGCTGATTGGCTTTATGAGCTGAGTGAGATCATTCTTCAAGTAAGTATCTAGCTCAGTCAATTTAGTAGTGTGAGATGAGCTAGAAGTCTTCAGTTCATCCACTGTTGAACTGATTGCTGCAACTTTGTTTCTCAGCTCAGCTTCAGACTCCTCCACTTTGGAAAGTACATTCACAACTTCTTTAAGTTGAGTCTTTAGATCTTTGATATTTCTGAGAACCCTTTCGTTTTTCTTGTTCAGTCTGAGCCTATTGGACTTGAATCTGGTTCTTATTGACTTCTTTATCCTATCTTGGGAAGTGGCAAGAAGATCTAAATACGTTCTATTTTCTTGATTTACTTTTGCCATTCCTTGACTCCAACCCTTGATTGTGCCACTCAGCTTGGCACCCACTTTCATTATTTCAGCCATATCAAACATCATTTCTTCTTGTTGGGTGGCCAAAGTCCACTGAGTTGTCACAATGTCTTGAAGATGATCCTCCAATGATACCTATTTACCATGTAAAGCATCCATACGTTCACCAAGCTGTGTGATGTCAGCCTTGTGAGCAGTATTTATCTCAATGAGCTTGGCTACCACATCCTTTAGTATGAATCTGGCCATAATGGGAGGACCAGCAGTTTGCTTTTCAGCTTGAACCCTTTCAGAGGGCTCACTGGTGGCCCTAATGGTCGGTATATGAGGCAAATTTAGAGATGGTGGAGCTAGATGAGTTGTTGGGCGATTTTCCTCATGAGAGTGAGTCTCAAGAGGTGGAGCTGAAGTTGTCAGTCTGGCATCAGCTTGAGGAGAATTAACTTGTAATTCAAGCTGTACATTGCCTGCTTCATGAAGCTGAATAGATTGATCAGCTTCAGCATTGGCAGTCATCAGAACATCCCTTGAGGATGGATGAGTACCAGACTGACCAAGTGACTGATCACCCCTTGTGGTGGTGATGAGTCTTTGACTACTAACATCGTGAGGACCATCGGTAGGTGTCTCACATGCAAGAGACAGATTGAGGTCTTGACGAATCAAGCCCTCTTGACCAAAGGTAGTCCTTTGTGTTTCCACAAGTGTAGAGACGACTGTAGTTGGTGTAATGTTAAGGGTAGAATTAGATGGTCCCTCTTCTGTGATGTTTTGTTGCACCACAGCCTCATTGGGACAGAATTTTGAGGCCTGTACTCCACCTTGTGATCTAGGTGGAGCATTGGCAGCCTGTGCAGACCTAGAGTGTATAAGAGAAGAATCAGCTTGTGTACTTTTTCTTGGAGATCTTTTGTACACATGCTCAAAATTTTGCAACTGTGGTATACTAGACTTTTTATGGACTTGGTTTGAGTCCAGGGGTGTCCCTTTAATGATTTCACCACTCTGTTTGGAGAGTGATGAAGGCAAAATAATTATGGACTCAGTCTGACCTTGGGCTGAGGTCTGTCTTTCAATGCCTGCATCCTTTTGGGAGGATGCAGCAGTAACAGTTTTCCCTTTTATCTTACCTGCACCCTTTTTAGAGGATGCAGATGGGCAAATCGGCTTAGCAGCAGGTGAAGCTGAGTCAGCTTGAGTTTTAGACTGATCAGCTCCAATGTTCATTATAACTTCAGCAGCTTCAACTTCTTCTGCATTCACCTCAGTATCATCAGTATCATCTTCCATAGTGGCAGCAACATCTACATTCTCCCCTTCATCATCCTTCTCCCCCTTTTTGTCATCATCAATGGGGGCAGAGGAGCTGATTGGCTTTATGAGCTGAGTGAGATCATTCTTCAAGTAAGTATCTAGCTCAGTCAATTTAGTAGTGTGAGATGAGCTAGAAGTCTTCAGTTCATCCACTGTTGAACTGATTGCTGCAACTTTGTTTCTCAGCTCAGCTTCAGACTCCTCCACTTTGGAAAGTACATTCACAACTTCTTTAAGTTGAGTCTTTAGATCTTTGATGTCTCTGAGAACCCTTTTGTTTTTCTTGTTCAGTCTGAGCCTATTGGACTTGAATCTGGTTCTTATTGACTTCTTTATCCTATCTTGGGAAGTGGCAAGAAGATCTAAATACGTTCTATTTTCTTGATTTACTTTTGCCATTCCTTGACTCCAACCCTGATTGTGCCACTCAGCTTGGCACCCACTTTCATTATTTCAGCCATATCAAACATCATTTCTTCTTGTTGGGTGGCCAAAGTCCACTGAGTTGTCACAATGTCTTGAAGATGATCCTCCAATGATACCTATTTACCATGTAAAGCATCCATACGTTCACCAAGCTGTGTGATGTCAGCCTTGTGAGCAGTATTTATCTCAATGAGCTTGGCTACCACATCCTTTAGTATGAATCTGGCCATAATGGGAGGACCAGCAGTTTGCTTTTCAGCTTGAACCCTTTCAGAGGGCTCACTGGTGGCCCTAATGGTCGGTATATGAGGCAAATTTAGAGATGGTGGAGCTAAAGGAGTTGTTGGGCGATTTTCCTCATGAGAGTGAGTCTCAAGAGGTGGAGCTGAAGTTGTCAGTCTGGCATCAGCTTGAGGAGAATTAACTTGTAATTCAAGCTGTACATTGCCTGCTTCATGAAGCTGAATAGATTGATCAGCTTGCGTCGAAGGGTGGTCATCCTTAGCTCCCTCTTGAGAATCAGATTGATCCTCAAGGTTCTCCATTTCCCTATTTACACAAAAATCTAAATAATCCTGCATAGCAGGGGTTAGTGACTGGTGAACCTCAATGGGTCCAAAAATATTTGAGGCCAGGGGTGAGATTTTTATAAAATCCCCTGTTGCCCTTTGGTAATCACCTTTTAAAAAAATTTCAATAATGTAACCCAAGATTCTGCCATAATAGACATTTTCAGATTTTGCAAAAATCTTGGTCACAAGATCATTAAAAATCAATTTACCAAAGTCAATCAACCGATTGTGAACCATGCAGTTAGAAAATTTTCATTTCAAGTTTGTTTGGTGTATCAAAACCACCAACCTTAGTTTGCAATGATCTCACAATAGTTGAGAGCAAATATTTGTAAATACCAGAAATGTGAGAAATTTTGACCGAACCACCAACCCTCCCTGAATAAGCAATATCATTTAAAACAGATTTAGCAACATCTAGGGTTGGGACTGATTCATAGGCAAGGTCAGACTTGTACTCTAAATCAAAAATCTTTTTAAACTTATCAAGTATAAGTATAAGTCGACGAGATGCATTGTCCAAAGTGCCAACAGTGCACTGCTTGCCTTCGGTGGTGGTCGATACCCTGCTTGTAAGCCAAAACTCACAAAGTTGATTATAATTAATAAACCAGGAGAAAAGTGCAGAATCTTAACCATTGGATGATAAAAGATATACCTTGCCATATCAGAATAATCAGACTTGTTTGAAGGTGGATGGAGATTGGCATATTGTGGAGGCCGTACCTTGATCTGAGTAGAAACCCATTTGGCACCCTCTAATTCTGGAACCCTATCTCCCTTCAAATAGGTACCGATCTTATCGACTTGTTTTGGTTCAGGATAGTTAACTTGAGAAGGTGAAGCCATTTGATGAGTAAGCTGATTGAAAAATAAGACTTAAAACAAATAATATACGAGAGACTGAAAAACAGAGTATGAGAGCTTTTGAGAGAAAAGTAGATGAGAATGAGAGTAGAGAGATGAGAAAGCAATGGAATAGTGATTTGATGAAACGGGTTGGCTTTTATATGGCCTTCCCACCAAAAGTGTGTCGTTTTGTGATTGGAGAGAGAAAGTACATTTACCCCAACGGTCACTTTTTACCATGAAAGGAGTAACGGTTGTGGTTTGTACAAAGGAAAGAGAGACAAACTGAGTAAAACAATATTTTATTTACAACGACAAGGAACAAAAAAATTATAAAATAGCTTATTAAGTAAAATCCAAGCTGACTCCAAGCTGAGTTGACTCAGCTTGGTCATCCTTAGGTCAAAATTAAGGTCAATCAGCTTGAATTTTCCTTAATAGTTTATTCCATATTTAACATTCCCAGCTTGTTCAGTAAGGTATTAAACCTTGCTTCATCAAGAGGCTTGGTAAACAAGTCTGCAAGCTGATTATCTGTTGAAATAAAATGGAGTTCAATATCTTCCTTCATAACATGGTCTCTAATAAAATGATATCTGACATCAATATGCTTAGTCCTTGAATGATTAACAGGATTGTTGGTAATTGCAATGGAACTAGTATTGTCACAGAAAATAGGAGTTTTGGACACAATATATCATAGTCAGCAAGCTGATGCTGCATCCATAGGATTTGTGAGCAACAGCTTCCAGCAGCAACATATTCAGCTTCAGCTGTAGAAGTTGAGACTGAATGCTGCTTCTTGCTAGCCCAGCTGACTAACCTATTGCCAAGCAATTGACAACTTCCTGTTGTACTTTTCCTGTCAATCTTACAACCTGCAAAGTCTGAATCTAAATACCCAATTAGATAAAATCCTGAGTCTTTGGGATACCAAAGACCCAGCTTGGGTGTACCTTTTAGATACCTAAAAATTCGTTTCACAGCTTGAAGATGAGATTCTTTTAGACATGCTTGATATCTAGCACAAAGACATGTGGCAAACATAATATCTGGTCTACTAGCAGTTAAGTATAATAAAGAACCTATCATGCCCCTATAAGCTGTGACATCAACTGGTTTCCCACTAATGTCTTCACTCAGCTTGGTGGCAGCACCCATAGGTGTTTTCATTGGAGAGCAATTGTCAAAACCAAATTTCTTGAGTAAATCTTTAACATATTTTCCTTGATTAATAAAAATTTCAGAATTGGATTGTTTGATTTGAAGACCAAGAAAATAGGTTAATTCACCCATCATACTCATTTCATAATTTTTAGACATCAGCTCAGAAAACTTTTTACATAATCTATCATTTGTAGAACCAAAAATAATGTCATCCACATAAATTTGTACTAATAAGATATCCTTTCCTAACTTTCTCACAAACAAAGTTTTATCAACATTACCTCTTTCAAATTTATTCTTTAACAAGAATTTAGACAGTGTATCATACCATGCTCTTGGAGCTTGCTTCAATCCATAGAGAGCTTTATTCAGCTTGTAAACATGGTTTGGATACTTGGAACTTTCAAAACCAGGAGGTTGATGTACAAAAACTTCTTCATCTAGTTTGCCATTCAGAAAAGCACTTTTCACATCCATCTGATATACTTTGAATCCTTTGTAGGTTGAGTATGCTAGAAACATTCTAATTGCTTCAAGCCTAGCAACAGAAGCAAAGGTCTCATCATAATCTATTCCATCTTGTTGACTGTAGCCTTGAGCTACCAATCTTGCCTTGTTTCTTGTCACAATACCTCTTTCATCCATCTTGTTTCTAAAGACCCACCTTGTGCCAATAATGGTCTTATCAGCTGGCTTAGGAACCAGTTTCCACACCTTGTTCTTTTCAAACTGAGTGAGTTCTTCTTGCATTGCACTCACCCAAGATGGATCACTTAGAGCTTCTTCAACTTCAGTTGGTTCAGTCTTGCTAACAAAATTGACAAACATGCAGAAATTTTCAGTTGCATTTCTTCTTGTCTGAACTTTTGAAGTGGGATCACCAATAATCTGATTGATTGGGTGACTTCTTGTCCATTTGGTAGCATGAACTGGAGTGTTCTGTACTTCTTGATCAGCTTCTTCTTCAGCAGATTGAGAATCAGCTTGAGGCACAGACTCAGCTTGATCACTGTTGAGATCTTGAACAACTGAGTTGGCTGAGTTGATAGGATTATCAGCTTGAGCTTCTTCACAGATGGGTAAAATGATTTCATTTGTCTTCTGAGGTTGAGTAGAAACATGAGGCTGATTCAGCTCTTCATCAAGGTCATGAAAAATAGGAATCTCCCCCTCAACAGGTGCATTATCTTCTTCAATAATAGGATCAGTAGGAGGATCACAGTCAGGAACAACAAGCTCTTCAAAGTCAAAATCACCATCTTCTTGAGCTGAGCTGACTGAGTTTGATTCATCTATTTTTACATGAACTGTGTCTTCAATCACTCTTGTTCTTTTGTTATACACTCTGTAGGCTTTCATGAGTGTAGAATAACCAAGAAATATTCCTTCATCAGCTTTGGCATCAAATTTGCCAAGATGGTCTCTTTGATTCAGAATGAAGCAAGGGCTTCCAAACATTCTTAAGAACCCTATTTCAGGTCTTCTGCCCTTCAAAACTTCATATGCTGTCTTCTGATGCCTTTTCACAATCAATGATCTGTTCTGGGTGAAGCAAGCTGTGTGAATTGCTTCAGCCCAGAAATGAACCTTCACACCATTTTGAGCTAGCATGGATCTAGTAGCTTCTATCAAGGTTCTGTTTCTTCTCTCAGCAACTCCATTTTGTTGTGGAGTTCTTGCAGCCGAGTAACATTGAGAGATGCCCTTACTAATGCGGAAAGAGTGTAGAGTTTGATTTCTGAACTCAGTCCCATTATCACTTCTGAGCTGCCTGACTGGCTTCTTGTAAAGGACTTCAGCATTCTTAATAAAATTGATTATTACTTCAGCAGCTTCACTCTTGGCTTTGAGAAAGAAAACCCATGTAAACCTTGAATATTCATCTACAATAACCAGTGAGTACCTCTTTCCACTTAAAGAAGGAGTACTAACTGGGCCAAACAGATCCATATGCAATAAATCTAAACAGGATTCAATAGTTGAACATGTTCTAGATTTGAAAGAAGCTTTGTGTTGCTTCCCTTTCTCACAGGCACTGCACAATTTGTCTTTTTCATACTTGATAGCAGGAAGACCAGAAACTAACTCATTTTTGCTCAACTTATTTATATCTTTTAAATTCATATGAGATAGTCTCTTGTGCCATAACCAATTCAACTCATCTTGAGTTTTAGACAAGAAACACACTTCTTTCAACACTATAGGCTTGCTCATATCAAAAGTGTAGAGAGATCCATCTCTTTTAGCAATCAGAACAACATTTCCTTCCAAATCACAAACAATTCCTCTTTCAGCTCGAAATCTCACTTCATAGATAGCATCACACAACTGGCTAACACTTATCAAATTGTGCTTCAGCCCACTGACATAAGAGACTCTTCTGAATGTGAGGGGACCATTTGTAAGAGAACCATATCCTTCTGTAGTTCCTTGAGAGTCATCACCAAAAGTGACATTAGGACCAAGTCTGTTCCTAACGTCACATAGCAGTGACTTACATCCGGTCATATGTTTGGAACATCTACTGTCCAAGTACCAGATAAATGCATTGTGAATGCCCTCTTGAACAGTGGATGCAGAGTGAGCTGACTGAGTAAGCTGATTATTCTCTTCTCCCAGCTTGGTCATGCCATCAAGTAGTTTTTCAGTAGAATCTTTGGCCATCAAGCACCTTTCCTTGATTTCTTGACACTTGGCTGACTGCTCTTTGATCATGAAGCATTGAGCATCTTCATAGCTTTCATCATCAGATGAAGTTGCACTCTCAGCCCAATCTTTTGCAACAAGACTCTTCTCACTCAGCTTAGCAACATGTGCTTTAAGTTTCTTATATTTCAGCCTAAGTTTAGAGTATTTTACATCTTTTCCACTATTCTTAGGTTTAGAGTTATCAGCTTGTTGAGTGGGTTTTACTTTACAATCATTTGCCATATGACCAGTTTTACCACATTTATAACAAGTGATTTTTGACATATCTAAAGGTTTTGTAGGTTTGTCACTCTTAGAAACTCTTTTTCCTTTAAAATTTGAAAAATTTTTCTTCCTCAATCTTTCAGCCAGCATGGCAACCTCACTAGCCAAACTCTCAGTTTCATCACTTGAATAATATTCAGTCTCAGATTCACAAGGTTTATCAGTTTCAACAATATCACTCACAAACTGACTTGGAACAGGTTCATCACACAGTGGGCTGGGATGCTCAGTTGAAGTTCCAACAAGTGCAAAGCTAGAGCTTCCCATAGCATCACCCATGCAATCAGCTTTTCAGCTTCAGTGCATTCATGGTTGTGAAGTAACCCATAAAGACCTGGTAAGTCAAGTTCTTTGTACACAGGACTCAACTTGACACTAGCAACATAGTTATTCCATTTTAAAGGTAATGAATCTAAAAACTTGCTTTTAAGTACATCATCATCTTTATGTATGTCAATAGCAATCAAGTCATTAACAAGTGCATTAAATCGGGTATGAGTGTCAGTGAGGGATTCATTCTTATGTGCAAAGAATCTTTCATACCTTCTAGTTAAGGTAGTCTTGGTAGACTCCATAGAAGTTGCACAACCCTCATACATAACAGTCAATGTGTCCCACATCTTTTTAGCACTAGGACAATGTCTAATGGCTCTATAGATGTCCTTAGGTACAGCTTGGACAATAAAGTTCCTGGCCTTTACATCCAAGTTGACCATTCTTTTATCTTCATCACCCCAATCTGCTCTGGGTTTGATAACAACTCTGACATCAGGTGCACCAGGCTCAGTTCCATCAGTTGGAGCTGGCCTAGGTGTGATTACTGTATCCCTTGGAACATAAGGTCCATCAACAAGTATGTCAGGCATGTCATTATCAATAGATTCAAGAAAAAGGGACATTCTTCCTTTCCACCCACTGAAATCAGTCTTGTCAAACATGGGTGGTCTGGTTGAACAACCATTATCAGTGTACATAGGTTGAGACATATTTTAAACCAAAATAAAAGTTAAATGAGAGGGATCAAGTTAAGTGTATTACAAAACCCCTGCTCTGATACCACCTGATAGGTCCCCAAGGAGATAACAGGATGGTTTAAGATGTCTCAAAGAGTTGTAGAGGGGGGGTGAATACAACTTTTAAACTTAATCAGCTTGAAAAGACTTTTTAATGCGGAATGTAAATTATCTTAAAGTATTTGTCCATATTCAGCTTGAGATAGATATATTAATGAAACAGTAAGTTAATAAACAGAATATAAAGATAGTAAAGTAAAGTGCAGTCCAAGAACAAAGTGCTAGCTGATTTTCAACTAATTCTTTTATTGAAGAATAAAAAGAATTACAAGTAGTTGTGGAACAGATAAGCCTACAAATCTAACTACTTGGTTGAATAGCAAGTTACAACTTTGTTAATTAACTCTTCTAGCCTAAGCTGAGTACAACACGGATCCAAGCTGATAAGCTTTAATCGTTGTGAGAGTTAATGTAATGGATGCACACATTCTTGAGACTCTAAGGTTGGTTTATATAGGCATCAACCATGCCCTGGATGCCGTCCATTATCTTCCACGCGTCTTGATCTAATGGCTTCTGCTTGATCAGTACCTGGTGATAGTGACATTGTCCTTTTTGTTCCCCATAGCCTTACCAAGGTTGATCGTGCAGTCACATGTATAATGGACACCTCATAGAATGTTTACAATCACCAACTGGCACTTTAGAATGTCCTTTCTGATGCTAATCCAGATGGGTGACATATATACAAAGTTAAATTACAACACTGGAGCACTTGCAATACTCCAGGCTGAACTTGTACCTTCCAAGCTGAGTGTAAGAACCAAGCTGACTTCCACCCATCAGCTTGGCCTTCTATCCTTGTTCTTTATCTTCGATTTAGACCAAGTGCTTATCTTCAGTTTGATGCAGCTTGAATGATACCATCCACCAGTGAAGATGTTCAGGCTGACTCAGTGTAACATCCCGAACTTTTATTTAACGGTTGACTTGAGTCGTTAAGTCAACACCTTGTGTCCGTTAAGTCTCTAGGAGATTTAATGCTTATATGTGATTAATGTGCTATATGTGGAAGGCTTCAATGCCTTAATGATGTATATGTTAATGTGTTTAAGATGTCAAAGATTGATTAAGATGTGTTAAATGTGTCGGTAAGTATTCCCGTTAAGTCGTTTAAGCCTTAGATGTGAAGATGTAAAGTTGAGGGGCCTAAGTGCAAGCTTAGGAAAGTGTGTCCAGCAGATTTAGGGGTGATTAGACCCTAATCCTTTTCATTATTCAGTTCAAAAACACATTCTTCAAGCCCTAGGCTGCCCCCTCCTCTCCTTGACCAATTCTTGTGCGATTTCATACGTTTTCGGGTGTGTTGATCAAGCTTTCTGCATCCTTTTTGTAATCTCCAGGTAATAGAGGTATAAGAACATTGATTTTAAGTCTTTTCAATCATATAATTCGTTCCCCAACTGATCTAGGTCATTAGAGGATCAATTGATGTCGAAATCGTGTGTTTTGATCGATTTGGTAACCTAAAACGATTGTTATTGTATTGCAAATCAATTGGATGTTAAGGGTTGTTTTCATGGCATCATTAGAGTCTTAAAATGATGAATTTTGAGGGTTAAAAGTCGTTCTTGGGGTTTGGGATCGTTTGGTTTTGATTGGCTTTCGTTTTGGGTGAAAAACTAATGAGGGTTGCTAGTTCGTCCAGTAGGTGCGGCGCACCTCTAAAGGAGGTGTGGCAAGTTATCAGTAGGTGCGGCGCACCTAGTTTTCTGAGAGGGAGGTGTGGCAAGTGTCATCAGTAGGTGCGGCGCACCTCTCATTGGTACACCTTTATGTTCCTCATAACTTTCTTTCAGTTGGTGCGGCGCACCATGGATAGGGGTGTGGTGCACCTAGCCTATTTATGCTGAAAACTCGTGTTGATGCTTAGTTTTCCTATCTGGGAATACTTATCAAGCACGGTAACTCATTAATTGGTCGTTGTTGACCTTCTTTAAGGTAAGATACACAACTTTGACACGCTGAGGGTTCAACAAAAAACATAGTTTTCATATAATAACTTCCCCTAATGATATCTTGTTTGCTTATGGGTATTCGGGATTATACGGGAGGTGATATGGGTTATGTAGATGTATAGCGATGCCTAAAATGCTACCCCAAAGGTATGTGATGTTATGATATGATATGATATGATATGATATGCTATGAAATGCTATGATATGATATGATATGATATAATATGATATCATATGATATGTATTGTTATAAGATGCCATGATATGATATGTATTGTTATAGGATGATAGATGATATGCAAGGATATACGATATGAGATGAAAGATGATATGAAATGGCTTTTGATATGTGATGAACTATATGTGCATGTGTAGATGTGAAATGTGATGATTACATGGCTTGTACATCTAGTTCACTAGACTTTGTAAGTTGCCATGACACGTGCACGTTTAAGGGCCCAAACGTTAAAGTGATTTGATGTGATGTGATGATTGTTTAGGTAATGTGTGTAACATCCTAATCATTTTTCGATCTTTGACTATTAGTTGACCGTTAACTCCGTTAGTTGACCTATTAGTTGACTCTTAACTCCGTTAGTATTTAGACGACCCATTAGTTGATTTAGTTGAATTTTATTATAAATTAAATGTTTTATAAACATTAATAGCCCAAAAAGTTGAAATAGTTAAATCGTTGCTCACTTCGTGGTTGTCGTCATTTATTGATTTATTTCGATAAATCGATATATATGCTAAGTTGAAAGTTGCAAATTTATCGTTGACTGAAAATTGTGTTATAAAATGATTGTTGTGCCTCATTTGTAGTAGAAAAAGGTCCTTATATGTTAGGTATATGATAACGGGTCATTTAGAGGTATAATGAAGGCATTAGTTACTTTAGGGGTCAAAATTGCCAAGTGCTCAAACTTTGTTAGTCCCAAATAAAGATGATTAACTAAACCCGACTGGCAAGTACAACTGATCTTGATGGACAAGTTCAGTTTACGATCCAGATATGGATAACAAGAAACAATTGACTTAAGATAAAATGCACGAACTAAATGGCAGAAACTATATAAAGATATATATAAGTATAATCAAGTATGTAGCATTGAGACACGTTGTTTCCTTTCTAATGTATTTGATTATTGATATATAAACAAATACAAGGATTGTTGCGGAACAAAGATAAACACCCAAGTGTAAGTATCTAAACAATCCTGAAAAACAGTGATCTAAATAACTTGGAAATACTCGTAAGTTTACTTAGAGTATATCTCACAAGTTGCAATGCTAAAGTTTCAAGCGCTTTGCAAGTTGTGAGAAGACTTTGTATTTATAGACCAAGTTCATGATGACATGGACAAGATCGTATAAAAGTGGTTGTGAGCATTTAAGGAATTTAAACTTAATTCCTTACATGCTTGTACTAGGAAGAGTATATAAGTCAGTTGATGTGACTTATAGTACTACGTTCTAAACCTATACTTTTACCTTGTACCTTTTATTAATAGATAAATCTATTAACTGGGTAAAGGTATGTAAAGTAAAAAAGTCTTCCTCGTAATCAGTGTAAAGTGTTGTAAATACTTTATACTGAGATGCTTCAGTCTTCGATCTGGTAGAATCACTCTTTGCTCGCTTCTGAGATGATTTTCTTCTTCATACTTCAGTCTTTGACTTCAGAATGAATGCTTCAGATTTATCTTGATCTGAACTGAAGTGAAGCTTCAGTGAAGTAATTCTGATACGGCTCAAATTCTGTACAAACGTTTTCACTGAACTTCAAGCTATTTCTGAACAAATTATACTTGGTCGATTTCCGACCTAACAAATTTCCCCCTATTTGTTCTGAAATAGTGCATGCATCTCAGACTTCTATCTATACATGTTTGTAAGTCTGAAATGCAAGTTTTTGTTTAAGTTGTAAAAATTTTCTAAGTACATCTTATAGATCATTGATGTCTCAGAATTTTACTTGTGATTTTTCTAACTTAAACTTACCATCTACTTATTGGTTACAATTTGCAACATATATATACAAACTGAAATGTTTGTTACAAATGTAAATATATTACAAGTATATGATAAACTGAAAAAGGAACTACTTCTTGGCAGGCCTTGAACCAGAAGGTGCTTCAGTAGGTTTCCTTTTCAGTGGAGAATGATCCTTCTTTCCAAACAATCTGCCTTCAATCTCTACTTTGGCTTGCATCTTTTGTTGTATTCTGATAACCATGCACCAATCAAAAGATTTCGGCTTCCCCTTCAGAATCTGGATCATCTCCCTATGCTCTGAAATCCCAAACTCGTGAACTGAAACTTGATTATATTCTTCAGCTACCCTACCTTCTCTTTTTACAATCAAATCAAACAACTTCAATCCATCAGCCTTTGTAACTTCTATATCAATGATTTTGGCCTGATGCGATCGATGATTCATGTAATGATCATACTGATCCTTCTCATGTTTTCTTTCAAGTTCAGCAGCATCATCAGATGGTTTGAGGGAAGTAAAGACAACATCACGAGAATTCTTTCTTGCAGACCTTGTTCCAGTTACTTTGGGCTTTGTAGTTGGTCTGAACAACTCTTTTTCAACCTTCAGAACTTCGGCCAAAATTTCCTTCCTTTTAATTGCCATTTCCTTTTCTCTATTTCTCTTCAAGTCTTCAATAGACAACTTGAAGGTTAGACTCTCTAGCTTTTGTTCCAGAGGTGAGTAATTCATCCCACATTCATACTCGAGCATATCAACAACACACTTCTGCACTCTTGGATCATTTTTGATTTTCAAATATCTTTCTAGTGACAAACCAAGAGCTGCAGCATCTATATGATCAAGGGTCCCCATCTTCAGATGTTGTTCCCTTTCTCTTTCTTTGTTTTCCCTCCACATAATGAATTGATTGGAGACTTGCTTTTGCAAAGCTTCCAATTTCTTACTATCAGCATCAAGATCGTGCAAGGGATAACCATGTTCATCCACATTCTCACCAACAATAATCCCAGAACCCTTAGAACTTTTCTTTGGTTCTTCCACTGCTTGGGCCTTGCCCTTATCTTTCTTGGCAGGTTCAGTTTCAGATCTCTGAACTTGTTCCCCCTGAGAACTGAGGCACTACCAGATGGCACCTCAGTTTGCTTCTTGGTTGCTTCAATGATTTCTTGTGTACTTGCAAGCAGACCAATAGGCACACCTTTTCCCCCTTTGGGGACCTCTGAAGGCAACTTAGCGAATTCTTCAATGGCCATTTGCATGCCTTTCAGTGGTTCCCAACTCTGTTGTTGTAAGCATTCAGAAATACCCTTAGAAAGCTGAGCAAACTGAGACCTTAATCTGAAATTGGAGTTCAGGTTCAGCGACTCTTTATCCATTATTTCTTTTAATTGCTTTCTATCTTCTTCAGTAAATGAAGCAGGGGGTGGAGGAGCAACAACACTTTCCTTCTTCAGAAGAGTTAGAATTTCATCTAACTGTTTGGACTGATTCTGAACTGAACTTTCAAGTTTGGACACCGAATCTTTAACTTCATTCACAGCCTTGTCCACTTTGTCATATGTGTCTTTGGTTAGTTCAGCAATCATCACTCTAACCTGCTCACCAACCTTCTCAGAAACGGATTCTGAAATCTGAGTAACTAGATTCTGAGTTAGCTCAGACTTCAGATTATCCAAAATACCAACACTTATAGAAGCCCCAAGTTCTTTCTCATTTATACTTGGCTTCTGAACCAACTCATGTACTTCTCTTCCAACAGCCATAAAATCTTGCTTCAACAACTGAACACAAGATGTCAAGTTTGCAACCACCGAAGCTTGCACATCTCTTTTTGTTAGCTTGAAGGCTTCTCTGATTGCAGAGCTCACCTTGTTGCAAGTCATCACCAGCTCATTCAGCTTCCCAACTACTAGTCCTTCGTTTCCAGCAACCTTGGTTAACTCAGTTCCAAGAAACATCTGAGCACCTTTCATTTCAGCCACAGAACTAGTATTGGCAGTTAGAGACTTGGTTAAGTCCTCCACCCTAAGAATAAGGCTTTGGACTTCGGTTTGAGTCTTCTCTAACTGTGCTTCTACATTTAAAGGTGGTGGAGGTTGTGCAGAAGCAGGAGCAACAAATGGTAGATTACCAAGCCCTTTCAGAACATTGTTCAGTTGTAAATCAGTTGGACTCTCAGATTCTGTTTCAGAATCCAAGTCCGTTTCTATTTGGGCATCATACTTAATAGGCGGTGGGAGTTGGTGAATTTGGGGGTGAAGAAATTGAAGTGAAGGATTAAAAGTACCGGCTGTAACATAGGCAGGATTAGTGCCCGGTGGAAAAATTGGATGTTGATGAGATGGAGGTGGTGGAACATAAGGATTAATATCTTGTTCTGGTGGAGGAGGAGGGGCGTTTGCGAGGATGGTGGCTGGCTCAGAATCAGATTGATTCGCCTCCAATAATCCCTCGTCAAACTCAAAATCAGCAAGAGAATCGAGATTCTCCTGAGGTAGCTCATCGTCATCCCAGAAAGCATTCACTTTTACAATTTGGTCAGATATGCTCTGGTTTGGGTCACTAGTACCCGCACCAGTTTCTGGTTCAACATCTGCAGAAGCAGGTGCATCGTTACCAGATTCAATGATTGGCTCAACCATAGTATCATCGCCAGGGACAGTAGATTCAGAGACTGGAACACGAATGATGTTCAGAAACTTATCTTTAGGTCGACTAACGGGTCCCACATTCTTTTGTGGCCCACTTAGTGACCTTTCTGAACCAGCTAGTGTGGCTGAAACAGTTTTATTAAATACCTAAAGCATAGCAGTGGATAGTTCAGGCTCATTTTCAGCAGTGGATGCCTTTGAGAAATCTCTGCTGTATTCAGGTACTGAAGCTTCAGGTCCAGCTTGATTATAAGCTTCACCAAGAATATTCATGAAACATAAGCTCAGAAATCTTGGAAAGGCAATATGCAGACTTCTCTTTCCTTTTAGTTTTGTAATCAGCTGAGAAAAGAGAATCTCAGCAAAGTCTGCTTGTATCCCATTCCAAATATAATACCCCATCTCAACTTGGGGTAATGAAAGTTGGTCCAACCTCCATGGTTGCCACCAAGACTTTCCACAATCTGGGTCCAGAAGAACCTCCAGCAATTGCCAAATCCAGACATAAATATGTGTCCGGAGGTCTTCAGATTACCATCAGCATCCTCCATATCGCCATGACCGGTGGCGACTAGAACCTCCCTGAAATTGACTCCTTTGAGTCGTTTAGCAAAAACCTGGGAAGGTTTGAGGTAGTTCAGATGGAGGGAATTTCTGAACCCCTCAAGAGTGATAACACACTGCTTGGTGCCCTCATTGAGAGTGAAGGAGATGGATTGTTCATCTTTGCTCACCACAGCAGTATACTAGAATTCAAGCAAGTATCGATGATACAATGCCTGAGGATTAGCGGTCAGAGCATAATGGAAAGGGGATTGCTACCAAAAATTATTAATTCTTCCCATTAGTGTTTTGGATTTCACATTTAATTGAGCCAAGAAATTGCTCATGTTAAATCGGATTTAAGAAGGAGTGAAATTCTTTGGCCATGTGGCAGATGTTTTCACATCATCTGATGGAGTATATTTAAAATTGATGAGCGATTTGGGTTGTGAAGAAGATGATGATTTAGACATTTTTAAGAATCGAAAGTTGAAAGTGAAAGGAATATGAAGAGTTAAGGAATTTGAGAGTAAATATGAGAGAGATTGATGATTGGGAA
>CM067170.1:120379805-120490180 GCA_034093135.1 Erigeron breviscapus | reverse complement strand
GTATTCGAGGTATTCATAATGTTATTCTGGGTGCCATCCATATTTCTGAGTCAAATAGTTGCATGAGAGCACAAATACGTGGAATGACCAAGCAACCTAATGTACAAATGCTGTATGGGAGGAGGAAAACAAGCGCGCCTCAAAAGGAGTGTTTCTGCATACTTCTCATTCTTTGTTAGTTGCAATAAATTAGTTTTCCTTTACTCTGAGGGTTTGAATGTATATTCTTTGATTGAATTCAAACAAATGAATGGAGTGGAGATATTCTTTATTTTTAATATATATTTATTTTTGTTAGAATGCTTAATGTATCATAACTGCTACAAGGGATGGCCAAGTTGGTAATAACGTGTATTTTCATCATAAATTAGAAAAACGGATTTAAGATTTGTGCTTTACGTAGCGTGGTTTTGTTAGATCTAACTTTTATGTGATGATCATAGTCGATATATTTTTCTAACAATTTGGATTTGATTCAAATGCAACTAGTTATATAAACCATGATCTATTTCAAACTATTTTAGTTATACAATAATTTCAGGACTATGAATATTGTAAGAGCCAGTTGTAACTTCATCTTGACTCGGTCATTACTTAGGAGCTAGACTGTTGCGTTTTAGTTTCTATTACTAAAACACGAGAGCCGTCTGTACCCTTAATTATATGATTATTGGTTACGTGTTTTGTTATCTTATGCTTCAAAGTTTGAAACTTCAAATTTACGTAGAAAATTTTGTTTGGTTTGCAAACCAGTTTGTTTGTATTTAGACATCAAGAGTGACCCTTTTCAGGTTAGGCTGGATCCAAACGAGTATTTTGTCACTATGCATGAGAAAATTGACGAGTGAGTAGAAATTTGCAAGGGAAATACTATTTTCTATCAAAGTTATCATTTGTCTGTATCTTGCACCTAAAAATGACACAAATACTAAAATATACGTTTGATGTTAAGTGGTTAATTAAAAGACATTGGTAAAATGATACTAGCACGTTACCCGTGCAATGCGGCGGTGCTAGTTGTGACGGCGGTCTGGTGTTGGCGACAGTGGTGATGACGCGAGTCGCGACTATTGATGGTGGCGGCGGTGGCGACTGTTATATGTTGATGTAAATGTAATTGATGTAGAGGTAATTCTTCTAAAGGGGTAGTCGAGATATTTTAGAAGATAAAAGACTAATGGTGTAAATGATTTCATTAAGAGTATAATAGTCATTTTGCATCTCTTCTTTTTCTAACTTTTCAACAAGGGTGCATAATCTTTATATAATAGTATAGATATTCAACATTTGTACAGTGGTTTTGTTTTCTCAACAATGGTGGTTATCGTAACTTTACTGAATTACATTTAAAACTAAAACTATGTATATTTTAGATTTGTTTTCACATTACAATTAATCTTTGTAGCTTACTAATAGTACCGGAGACTCGACGAGATATTCAATATGTTTACAGATATATTCTTCTTAAAAAAATAATCGACAACAATATTTAATGCCGTCAAATACAGAGTACATGTAATGATAACAAATTATATATACCAAATTTGTAACAGTTATGAATAGCAATAATAAAAATAAATAAAAAATAAAAAATAATCATGACACAATGTTTCTCGTTACATCAAACAATCAATCATACCGTTAAATGTTGCTTGAAAACAGTTGACAAAACTCTTGACGAAATGACTTGTCAATAAGACTTGTTATGTGGAAATTTCCAATGACTTGTTTGACGGGTAATTTACTAATTTCCACAAACATATGATTGTTTTTCCACTATAAAATATTGTACGTATAATATAAGTTAATCTTGACTAGTGGATATTGTCCATTATATATATATGGCTAGACCTCTTAGCAAATTTCATAAACATAAAGTTATGGCAATAAAGTTCATTCTATTTGGTCTACTTGTAAATGTTCTCATATTCACAGGTTTCTCACCCTCTTATCCATTTTATATTTAAAGTAGTTAGCTATTGTTTCTCTTTTATAAAGGCAAGTAATATATATCTATAACTATATATATAGACAAACCCATATTTAAGGAGGCATTATTAAGAATAATACTAGCACGTTACCTGCGTAATGCGACGGTGGTTGTGGCGGCGACAATGTGGTGGTGGGGCGACTGTTAAGTTGGTGATAGATGACGTCGAATGGTGTAGATAATTGATATAAAAGGTTAATGAAGATATTTTAAAAGATAAATGATTGATAGTGTAATTTAATCATTAATGTAAAGAGGGTAATGTAGGTGAAAATACTTTAAGGGGTGCTAAGTGAAAATATTACATATTTTTCAACACTTTCAAAAATAAAATGTCATTCATTAATTTTTATAATAATATATAGTACAGATTATGCATGTGCGTGACCAAGATTTTTTTTTTGTTTTTTTATGGCTTATACCATTTTAAAATGAACACAACTTGTATTCCATTAAGTATATATATTAAAGGTGTATCGATCAAAAGATATTATAGATTCTCTTTAGAGACCAAGCTATGTGTAAAGTGCTCTAACTAAACTTGGTATGCATTTTACAGATGCACAATCCGTGGGTGTGTGTTACGGGCGAAATGGTGACGGTTTACCCTCACAACGAGACGTCATAGCTCTTTACAGAAGCAACACATAGGCAAGATGCGGATTTACGATCCAGATATGGCTACTCTTGAAGCACTTAGGGGAACCAATATTGAAGTCATGCTTGGTGTTCCTAATGATGTTTTGGAGTCCCTCAATGATCAAAACAAAGCAAATACATGGGTTAATGACAATGTACAAATGTACTCGGATGTCAACTTTAAATACATTGCTGTTGGAAATGAAGTCGATCCAAATAACGAAAATAGTCAATACGTAAATTTTGTACTCCCAGCGATGCAAAATGTTCACAATGCTATCAAAGCCGCGGGCTTAGATAACAAAATTAAGGTCTCGACCGCAACCTATACAGGTCTTTTGGTGACCTCTTCTCCACCTAGCAATGGTGCATTTCATGAAAATGTGAAAGGATTCATCGAACCAATAATAAAATTTCTAGGCCAAAATAACTTGCCAATGCTAGCTAACATTTATCCGTATTTTGGTTACCTTGGTGACCCTAATGGAAATCTACCATATGCATTGTTCACCGCACCAGGAATAGTTGTGACCGACCCTAATGGTCGTCAATACTCCAATCTTTTTGACGCGATGTTAGATGCTCATTATGCGGCTCAGGCTCCTCTTGGTGGCGAAAATGTGGAGATTGTAGTGTCCGAAAGTGGATGGCCATCAGAAGGCGACCGTGGGGCAACAGTGGAGAATGCGAGGACTTACAATAACAACTTGATCCGACATGTCAAGGGGACAAATGGGACGCCATTAAAGCCTGGAAGATCTATAGAGACATATTTGTTTGCGATGTTCGACGAAAACAAAAAAGACGGAGCGGAGACAGAGAAACATTTTGGGATTTTTTCTCCAAATCAACAACCCAAATATCAGTTGAGCTTCAATTAGATATATTTACCATTTTAAGGACTATTAAAGAATCATCATATAATAAGTATAATTAAGAAGTATATGAAAATAAAGTTGTTCTATACAACCTAATAAATAAATTGATGTGGAATAAAGAATGTTGGTTATGCATCAAGAGAGTGTAAAATGAGTCCGTTTTTTAATGAAAAAGTTTTTATTTTAAATGTTCTTAATATATTACATTTGTCAGATAAAAATATGTAATGATGATCTTTTGTTTCGTCACATTCTTACATAAGCATATATGTTTGTTTTTTTTTTGAAAGGCACATATGTGCTTATATAACTAATATTAGGGGTGTTGAAAATAACCAAACCCAAATAACCCGACCCAACCCGAATGGATTTGGGTGACACGGGTTGGGTTATTCGGTTTACGGGTCGTCATTTGGGTTAACCCGAATAACCCAAAGCTTAATCGGTTTGGGTTACGGGTGAAATTTTTATAATTTGGGTCAACCCGAATAACCCGAATAAGATGTTTATCTGATTTATATATACTAATATAACACATCAAATTAGTTTAAATTATATATTCTTGAATATTATATTTTCATTTATAGACAAAATCAGAAGCGTGCAAAGTTAATTAACTATGGATATTTAAAAATAAATGTATTAAATGATAAAGTTATGAATATATGAAAAGTTATATGTTGTCAAAAATTGTTTATTTATTATCAATACATTTTATTACTTTTATATAGTTTGTAATTTAATTGTTTTGTCTATAATTTTTCTTTAGATAATACAATCATCTTTTCATTCAAAGAATTACAAAAAACACATAATCAAAAGTGTTTTAACAGTTGTAGATATATACAGTTTGTTAATCTACATAAATATCACTATTATTCAAGTTTTTGAAATTAAAATTTTATTGTTGCAATGTTATCTAACTAACAAAACTTTTTAAGTTGCACGTAAATTCATCATTCACACTTTATTTGGGTTACCCAAAACCCGAACCAAAAAACCCAAACAACCCAAACCTAAATAACCCAAATCTTATTCGGTTTGGGTTACGGGTTAAATTATAGTTCTTCAAAACCCGAATAACTCGAAACCCAAATAACCCGACCCATCAACACCCCTAACTAATATGCTTTAATTATTTAAAACATCAAGTGTGTTGAACGACATAGAATAACACATAATGTTACTTCAAAGTCACATTAACTTTTAACATTTCATTAATTTTGATTCGTTATAAACCTTTTGCAAAACGCATAACATCATCTTTTAAATTCTCTTGTTTACTTTTATTACAAATTACAAAAAATGATTTTTAGTTATTGTTATTCTCTGTAATACGGCTGCAAAAGTATGGGCTTAGTGGCTTATCATGGGCCTATTTATTGGGCTTTGAATCATTTGAAAGAATACGAACAACCTTCACTTTAATCACACTATGGAAAACCCATATCCATATGAAGTTTTTGTTGTAGCACTTTCATTTCTATAGTTATCGTGTCGTTGTAACATATTTACTTTGTGTGGCCCTTATAGCAAATTAGTCTGACTTTATATGCTGCAATATTTCCCATCTTTGGCGTCATGCGGAAGACTATATTTAATAAATTTCGTTATTCAATAAAAAAACTAAGATGGATGTCAGTAGATGCATTTTAGTTGCTACTAATACGCATCTTGGACTCTTGGTTACTAATAAGAGAGAAGTAGTTATAAAGGGGTTTTATTGATATCAAGTGTATTTTTAACCCTCTTTTTAGTTATAAAAATTGGATTTTCTTGGATTTTCTTCTCTTATGAATCAAATCTTATATAGCTTTAATCTTGTTTTAGTTTATTGGTAGATATAAAGTCAAATATGAAGAAAACAAAAACAAAACAAAAAAGAAAATCAAAAACTTAAGAAACATGCCAAAAAAGAATATATAAAGAACATGAAACACTAATCTTAATATATATACTATAAGACAGTTAAACTAATTACTTATTAACCAATCAAATCGCTCAATTTCATCAAATTGATACTCGCTTATGTCATCATTTAGATTAACTACAAATTAAAAATCCTAATAATCATTATCCAAATATATTATTATATTAATATTTATATTAATTTGTAGAAAAAGTCTCATTAATTTACACTTTTTGTTTTCCATCAATAATTTACACTTTTTAGCCCTGAATACTTAATTTATATTTATTTTTAGCCATCAACTTGAGAATTTTTTTAAATTTACAATCATTTAATTAATTAAAAAATTTCAACATATGAAATATTGTCTACAAAATTTATTTCAAAACCTAATGACTTATTAACAAATATTAGATTAGATTTTTATAAATTATAAATATTAATATTTAGTTTAATATTTAATATAAACACAATTTGAACTCTAGATACATATCTCAAACATAATAACAGATGACGATATACAACATCATTATCCTAAACACAATAGGAATCACAGAACATAGGACGATCACAGAACAAAACACGATTTACAACAGAGGGTTACTTGAATACTAAATCCAAATCGATATGAACTTCATTCAAGATTCATTCTATTTCTCAATCAAAAAGGTACATAATTTTTCCCTCTTTTATATATTAGTTTTGCGTATCAATGTTTAAAGTTACAGTTGTCACTCAAATCAAGAGTCCTAATTGTTATCAAAGAATATAAAAACAATCCTAATTGTTATCTAATTATCATAGGACAGGTGATTGAAAATAAACTTATGCGTGTTATGAGCCGCGTCATGATTAAATACATATACTTGAATGTCAGTACAAGATCTCAAGTATGTTTATGTTTTAATTGAGATCTTTCATAATAATATCACATTATGAGTACAGCTGGTTTCAAAATATTATATAATAGAAATTGTTATAGCATGTGCCTTGTGGAATGACTACGGCAAACAATTTCATCAATATGTCTCGGCTAATAATGATAGTGACAAACCTATGATTATTGTACTACAACTTGTAAAATATAACACTTAGATATGTATATCTTCAAAACTATAAGCTTTTATGACTTAAATGTATAAAGATCTAATATTGATAATATCGTAAACCCCGTGTCCAGTGTTGGACACGGGTCTAAAATCTAGTTTTTTATGATATATATTCATTTTTACGAGAAACTCCGTATCAAAAAAAAAAAAAGTTATACTCGTTTAAAGAAATGTGGATATGATTGATCTTATCCTTACCCCACCAATCTCAATCATTTAATCAATATTCAGTGGTTCACAATGTTCTCTCCTTTTCTACACGTTTTTTGGCATTATTTTTACCACGTTATCTTATACTTTTTTCATCCCATTATTGTTGTCCACACACAAAAAGCTACAATTTAAGATGTGGACAATTATTGAAGTGTTCAATCGCTAAGATGTTGTCATTTTATTTAAACAAATTTGAATTAAAAAGTAATATTAATATGAACTAATTAATGTATAATAGGTAAATAATTGATGTGTTTTGGTCTTGACGATAATATTAGAACAAACAAAAATGACAAAGTAGAAGTTAGAAAAATGCCAATGTAAGATTAGCCCATGTAGAGGAGGTTTTGATTATTTAAGAAGAAATTCAGGCTATAAATCCTAGCAACGGTGTTACTTAGAGTTTAATTTTATAAAATAGACTAGGAATAGAATAGAATAGAATATCATTTGCTGTTTAAAAAAGAAAAGAAAAGACAATCGAAATAGGACACACAGAGACTAAAACCATAAACTCTAATATAAATTATATAAATAGAATTTCATGGGTGTTAGTTCTTAAATCTTTAAGATTGGAACACATAATATTATGCATTTACTAATAAATGTAAATACAATTATCTAATCAATTCTATATTTATATTTAAATATTTCAATAATAATTTTCATATACCTGTGTGTTAGACAATCAAAACTTACGGTTAGTCTACCACTCTACCTCTGTCCCCTCTCCCTTTGAATGATTTGCATTTTTAACACATTGATATTTGCGGCGACGTCGCCGCTAATGCTGCGGCCCCATGTCAGTAATGGCAAATCTGGCAGAGTATTAGCGGGCCCCCTGTCAGTAATGCAAATCTGGCAGAGTATTAGCGGCGACGTCGCCGCTAATGCCTGTGACGGGTGGTGTAGCGTAGTATATTGCTGGCATGTCAGGTTCGCCACGTCACCAGCATAAGCGGCGACGTCGCAGCTAATGCCCTGGTGGGATTTCCCTGTAACCTGGTCGTGTAACCTTGTGCCTTTAAGAAATATGCAAAGCGTTGTGAGTTTGTTTATACTTAAAAATTATCAACATTGATCCGTACGTACAAATCTTAAAGTGAACACATTTTTTGGTAAAAGGCAGGCCATAAAATACATCAAGAAAAAATGTTATAGAATTTGTGTTGACTAGGCAGGTTGAATTAGTCAAATGATCAGTAGGTTCGTATTTGGATATTTGCTTGTCCTGTATTCTGCGAAACCGATGTTAAAGCAATAATAATGGCACATGTGAGTTGTGACATGTGGTATCGTCTGTTTGACAACCATAGTGAAGACATACGGAATACTGTAGTTTTTTTAATTAGTCGTATTATATATTACACTTTTAGAACATAACATGAAGTTGACACGTTTTACACTTTTAGTAACTAAACTAAAAAAATTATAAAAACATACTCCCTTCGTCCCATATTAAGTGTCATCATTTGACTTTTTGAGTCTTTTTCTTCCAACTTTGACTGTAAATATTTTTGTTTGTGTTATATAAAACTTGATATAACATATATGAATAGATTGAGTTTTAAATATATTTATCGTTGATATAGCTTTAACCAACTAATATATAACACAAACAAAGATATTTACGGTCAAAGTCGGAAGGAAAAGACTTGACCAATCAAAATAGGACAAGTAAAATGGGACGAAGGGAGTACTAAACTTGTCATTTCTTTTCACTTGTCAACTTCGTTAGTTTTTTTTCTGTTAACTTGCCCACGTTCATTAGTTTTTTTTGGGATAATGACATATAACCACCTATAACAAAATGGTTATGTGATGTAGTGACCTACTCGAGTGGCTATTTGATGTAATGACCTATGTATTTTGGGCTATGTGATGTATGCTACCGGGTAACTTCCAGTTGTAACAGGTAAATGTCACGTCACCTGCCACATAAGATGCCACGTCATTCCATTCATGTTCATCGCTTACTGTATGACTGTACACTGTAATATGAATTTTTGTTGAACCATTTTAATCTCTATATACTATAGGCCGCCACCCACTTATTTTCGGCCATTTTTTCCGACCATTTTTTGTTAGCTAGAGTATTCATTGACTAGCAGTTTGTAGATGAAGTCCGGTGGGATGGGTCGGTGATTTCGATAGCAGGTTAGGGGTGGAGATAGTAGCCGATGCTTCCACCATCAACGCCGACGGCGCCAGCACCATAACCATCCCAGATCTGTCGACGGCGCCGGCACCATCAACATCACCGGCGAACACCTCTAACCACAAATAACAGAATCCATAAATCTGGACCTGCTTGTGAATACTGTCGTGCTCCACAAATGTTGTTCTTTGCCTCCAATCTATTTCCGGACATCAAATCACCAGATTTTTCCGGCCATCTAGTTGTCGTACATCTCTCATCTTCGGTGAGTGTCATCTTCAAATCAACCATATGAATGAAAACGATCAAAGAAAAAAGGAGCGACCAATTGGCAGCCTTGAACCTACCATCTGAAGATATTTCAAGCCTTATGATTAAGAGAATAACAATGAGATAAACTAAATTGATAATTTTGATTTCTGGAAGGTGTGTGTGACATAGACTCAAGCAACCCTTATATAGGGGTGAAGTACAACGTAAACATAAATCAAATAACAAAAGATACGCACTATCTCAACTACCTAGACACGACTGGCACGTGGCCTTATTGAATAACAAAATAACTGGAGATGACTAAATCAACCCACGTTCATAAATCCACACCTAAACTGAATTCCAGAAAATCAGGGAGATAAGAGTTCATGGGTTTGACTCACTCTTCAACACCCCCCCTTAAGGAAAACTCCATGACACCTAGCTTGTGCCTGAGAAACACGAACTTCTCTCTAGGTAGTGCCTTAGTCAGGATATCAGCAAGTTGTTCCTTTGTGTTACAATACTCGATGCATATTTTGTCTTGACCGACCATCTCTCTAACAAAATGAAACTTTAGCTCAATATGCTTTGACCTTCCATGCATCACTGGATTCTTTGCAAGATTGATCGCCGACTTATTATCACAGTAAAGAGTAGTTGCCTTGCTTTGTTTTACACCAAGATCTTCCATAATTATTTGCAACCATATCGCCTGGCAAGAAGCACTAGAGACTGCTATGTATTCAGCCTCGGTGCTTGACAAGGCCACAGTTTTCTGCTTCTTTGAGCTCCAAGCTACTGCTCCATTTCCCACCGCAAATACATGAGCTGATACACTTTTCCGATCATCTGCACATCCAGCCCAATCGCTATCCGAATACCCGTTGAGTTCAAGATTATGATCTTTAGAAAACCATAATCCAAAGTTAACTGTTCCAGCAATGTACCTCAAGACCTTTCGTGCTGCCCCCATATGAACTTTTGAGGGAGCTTGCATGAATCTCGACAGCACACCCACGGAATAAGCTAAGTCGGGTCGGGTGTGTGTCAAGTAAATGAGTCCACCAACAAGACTACGATACTTGGTTTCATCGACTTTGTCTTCTCCATCTTCAAGGTATAACTTATCATAGGGACTCATGGGCACATACTCAACCTTGACATTTTTCATACCAAACTTATCCAAGAGACCACTAGCATATTTCTCTTGGCTAACAAAGACACCATCTTTTGTCTGCTTTACTTCAAGTCCCAAGAAAAAGTGAAGGAGGCCCATGTCTGTCATCTCAAAGACTTCTTTCATGCCATTTTTAAAATTGGCAATTAGATCATGAGATGAACTAGTACAAATAATATCATCTACATAAATGCATACATAGATAATATATGTACTAGTCCTCTTGACATATAGACTTGGTTCATTGAGACTCCTGATATAACCATTGCTAACAAAATAGCCATCAATCTTAGCATACCAGGCCCTAGGTGCCTGTTTCAATCCGTACAATGCTTTCTTTAACTTGTACACCATATCTTCTGCTCCAACAACTTCATAACCTTCCGGTTGCTCAACATATATCTCCTCCGTAAGATCACCATTAAGAAAAGTTGACTTCACATCTAACTGATGTATTGACCAACCTTGTTGTGCAGCCACAGCCAAAACGACTCTTATAGTTTCAAAACGAGCTACGGGGGCAAAGGTCTCGTCAAAATTAACACCCTTTTTCTGAGAGTACCCCTTTGCGACCAGTCTCGCCTTATGCTTCATGATCTTTCCATCAGATCCAAACTTAGTTTTAAATAACCACTTGAGACCAACAACATTTTTCCCAATTGGCAGAGATACTAGTTCCCATGTTTTGTTCTTTTCTATAGAGGCCAATTCTTCTGCCATCGCCACCCTCCATTCTTTTTTTGAATTTGCTTCATCAAAGTTGGTGGGATCAGTCACAGAAAGTGCAAACGGGCAGGTTGTAAAGTGACACTCATCATCAGATAGCCCTTGACCAGTTTCATAATCACTTAACCATGTGGGGGGCCTTGGAATGCGTTTGCTTATAGTTGTAGCTGCATTGGAGGTGGACGGCTCTGTAGGAGATGGCGTGTTTAGTGAGTATGATTGTGAGTATGAGTGTGAGTGGTTGGACTATTGGATGATAAAGTATTTTGAGTGGGTGAGTTATCTTGGTTAATAGGTGACTCATGGGAATTGAGAGTATTGTCATTTTCAGAAGTGGGCTCCATAAAAGAATCAACTTGATGGTTTTCACGTGATTCTTTCCCCACACATTTATTCTTCCAATCCCATTTTTGGTCTTCAAGAAATAGCACATGCCTTCTGGTCATAAAGGTATTAGTAACAGGATTAAATAATCGATAACCAGCTTCTCTCCTCTACTATCCAGTTTCTTTTTAGTTTGAGATTCAACAAGGCTATAAGAAACACAGCCAAACACGCGTAAGTGTGATATGTTTGCCTTTCGACCAGTCCAAGCTTCAAATGGTGTACGACCTTTAACTGCAATAGTAGGGGGTCTGTTGATAATATAAATGGCAGTTGACACTGCCTCAGCCCACCAGTGATTTTGTAATTCTTTCTCTTTTAGCATGCTCCTGGCCATGCCCATGATGGTTCTATTCTTACGCTCAACGACTCCATTATGTTCAGGAGTGTATGGAACCGTCAATTTACGCTTAATTCCGTGCGACTCACAGAAGTTGTTGAATTCATGGGAAGTGAATTCACCACCCCTATCAGTACGGAGTACTTTAATGGGACGGTCACATTGTTTTTCAACCATTTTCTTAAACACTTTAAACTTTTTAAATGTGTCTGACTTATTATGTAGAAAGTATATCCAACACATACGTGACTTGTCATCTACAAACAACAGGTAGTATAGGTTGTGACCTAAACTAGGTGTTTGCATTGGACCACAGAGGTCTGCATGCACAAGTTCGAGTTTGTTTGAGGCATGCCAAGAGTGAGATGCAAATGGGAGCTTTGTTTGTTTTCCCATTATGCATTCTTCACAATGTGTAGTGGTTTGGATTTTTGGCAGCCCATTTACCATGTGTTTGTCAGATAACATTCTTAAACTACTATAGTTAAGATGACCGTACCTCAAGTGCCACAATCTTGAAGGTGTCACTTTCTTCATTTGAGCAGAGCACATCTCAGTTTTTGTAGTGTCCAAGAGAAACATATTGTTTTTGCAACTTGAATCTTCATGAGGCTAGTACCATCTAGAGATATCACACACTTATTCTTCTCAAAGTGTAAGGCATAACCTTTCTTCATTAGTTGGCCCACGCTAAGCAAGTTATACTCCAGATTTGGAGCATAGTATACATTAGTTAGAAGTTTATACCCACCATTTCCACAATTGATTTTCACAGTACCCTTGCCCTCTACTGCAAGTTTCTTTTTATCCCCCAATTGCACATTTAATTTAAAAGTTTCATCAAGTGAAGTGAAAATCACTTTTGATCCAGACATGTGATTACTACAGCCCGAATCAAGAAACCACAAGTTTGCATTGTTACCTTTACTTCCAGTAGTGGACATGAGTAAGAGTGGGCCCGACATCATCATAAACAAGTGTTCATCAACTTGTTCCTCTGCCTCTTCTTCTTTCACTTATGTTGCAACATTAGCCTGATTCTTTTCATTGTACCAGCAATCGTTCTTAAGATGCCCATATCTATCGCAGATATAGCATTGGGGTACCTTATTCCTTTCATTGGTTCTTCCACCTTCATTACTTCTACCACGTCCTCGACCACGAAAGGCACCCCGGCCTCGTCCTCTACCTCCACGGTTCGAGAAGCGGTTCGTCGGAGAATTGTCATGGAAAACTTGCAGAGCCTGCTCCTCAGACTTGACAGCATCAAATTTAGTGGTCTTGTCTCCAATTCGACTGTTGATACGGGATTCTTGTGTCTGCAGTGAACCCATAAGTTTTACTGGGGTCAAGGTAGACACATCACCTGAAACCTCAATGGAAGGAACCACATAGTCGAATTTTGGAGAAAGACTTCTGAGGATCTTCTCAACAATTGCCTTGTCGGCAATAACTTCACCAAAAGCTCTCTGCTGGCTAACAATGGCCATTACCCGAGAAAAGTAATCACCAACGCCTTCTTCATCCTTCATTGACAAGTTCTCAAATTCTCTTCTTAGCACTTGCAATTTCACCGCTTTAACCTGAGTGTCTCCTTCAAACTCCATTTGCAGAGTAGTCCAAGTTTCCTTGGCTGATTCTGCTGCTGCAATGCGAGAGAATAAGGAATCATGAACCCCTTGTTGTATAACAGCCATGGCATAGGCATCATTACGGTTTGCAGCCTTCAATCGAGCCTGATCAGTATCTTCATTGTTAACACCTGATTCAACATATTCCCACAGGTCTCGTGATTTCAGAATGGTTTTCATGCGGATGCTCCAATGTTCATAACCATCTCCTTTGAACAAAGGAATGGGAGATGAAGTAGTAGGTATGGTATTTGTGTTGTCTGCCATGGATTGGAATGAATTGAGAGAACAAGGTATGGGTGCACGGTGAGGCTCTGATACCACTGAAGATATTTCAAGCCTTATGATTAAGAGAATAACAATGAGATAAACTAAATTGATAATTTTGATTTCTGGAAGGTGTGTGTGACATAGACTCAAGCAACCCTTATATAGGGGTGAAGTACAACGTAAACATAAATCAAATAACAAAAGATACGCACTATCTCAACTACCTAGACACGACTGGCACGTGGCCTTATTGAATAACAAAATAACTGGAGATGACTAAATCAACCCACGTTCATAAATCCACACCTAAACTGAATTCCAGAAAATCAGGGAGATAAGAGTTCATGGGTTTGACTCACTCTTCAACACCATCTTCAACCACCATTGATGGCCGGAAAAACCTTCAATCTATGACATTGGCAACCGATCCTGAATTCAGATTGTATATCAAATCATAATGGTAAACATTCAGGTGTTGAAATAATTGCCTTTGGTGCCTCAAAAGTGGGGAAGATGATGTTAGAGATGTCACCGGCGATGGTGGTTGCAGATAATAAAAAGGTTTGAATCAAAAAGTGAATGAATTTCTAGTTTATTATTTTAGTCTCCAATGAATCAAAACGAAGTTCAAAGCAAAACAAGGTTTGTGGTTTTTGATTGTGCCGACAACAAAAGGGCAAAAGACTTCTAATACTAGTATTTGTCTTGTTTTCGACATGATTGGTGGAGAAGACAAGCGGTGGCTGGAAACATGGGGGTTGGTGTAACACCCCAAGCCAAGGCTCGAAATATTACTAAATATGATAGAAGTATTAAGAAATTTAATATATTTTATTTATAATATCATATCACTAACCACGTAAGCATGCCACATATATAATTAATTTAATAAAAATAAAATGGTAACTGGCTACTGGTACAACCGGTCACCCAATACACCACATAGCCCGAAAAACATAAGGGTGAAGGGAGTACTCCACAAGTACCTTACCCAATCTCTCTTCCAATCAAAACCCTCCAACTCACAACTACCCAATTCTTACCCAAATCACTTGCAATACATACCCAATTCTTACCCAATTTCATTTTCTTTTCTTATTTTTTTTCTACATAAATATATTACTAAAAAACATTTTATTAAAAACTTAAATAAACATTACATAACACTTAAAAAAAAAAATACATAATAAAGGAAAAAAACGTACATAAAAATAAAACTACAATTATTTAAAAAAACGTATATTGTCCTTTCAAGTGTCTAGGACAATTTAACCACTCGACATGTGTACAATCGATGCTACCAAGCATCCCCGACATGTGATGGCGATGTTCGTTTGCCTCGAAAATGCGAGCAACGTCGTGTTGAGTAGGCCTACGTAAGTACTCTCGACCATACAACTTAATGATGGCGTCACAAAAATGATCAAGGGCCTCGCGCGATGTTCGAGCGGCCATATGTAAGTACTCATCGTACTCGTCGGGCGGATTCCCCGTCGCGAATTGGCGTACCGCCGAGCACACTTTTTGGATCGCCTTGAAACTTCTTCTCCCACGCGCATCGATCCCCTCTTGAAAATATGGAAAATTCGCCTCGATGTCGTCTACGGTTTTCAAAAACATGGTTTTGTTCATACGAAACTTCTTTCGAAAGTATGCATCGTCGTATTTTGGTTCGTCAACAAACCAATCATTTAGTAATATTTGATGGCCGATTTGACGTTCTCGATTTATGTATCTACGGTTTTGAACGGAGGATGCCGTGTCGTCCATCCATTGAACCGCGTTTTGCAAAAAGTGAATATCGGTCTCGGATGACGATCCCGATTCCACAACGACATCCCGCGATTCGGAAGATGTGGAAGACATTTTTAAGATGGGGTGTATAAAAGTGGTGATTATTTAGGTGGATGGAGAGAGTTTTTAGATTGATAAAATGTATATGTGTTGTATGTATAGATATAAGACGATGATATATATATATAGAAGGAAAAAAGTTTTTTTTTTTAATTCTGGTCAACTTAGCCGTTTGGGGGGGGGCACGCTTTCCAACGTTCACAATTTGAACCCAAGCATCGGTTATGTTACTCGATTTCGTAGCCGATTTTCACTACCCGATCGATGCCTGAAAGGTGGCAGCGGTGTTGCCGAGCGGCTTCAGCGAGCCCAATGCCTAGCCGAGAGGTACTCCCTCCGGCCTAAGTCCATACATTACATAGCCACCCGAGTAGGTCACTACATCACATAACATTTTGTCATAGGTGGTTACATTCATATGCCATTATCCCTTTTTTTTTCTTCCACTTTTCGTCCTTCTCATTGATTCCATTATTAAAAATGATAATCAGCCTAACTTCAAGTGTTAAATTGTGTTATTCATTTATTGTGTTTTAAAATAGCCTTTTTTTAATTTACAATTTACTACGCTATTGGTTACAAAGTAGTTTGGATTTGTTTGATAGGTGTTGTTATTCATTTGTTTTTTTAGTTTTTTTAATAAATATATTCCGAAGATTATTTTTAGATTTGATTTGTTTGATAAGTTTGATTTGATGAAATAATTGCTTTTTGTTGAAATAATTACTTTAAACTAGGACGAATGAAGTATTTATATATAAAAATTTAGGTAAATTACACTTTTCGTCTCTAAAGTTTGGCCGATTATCACTTTTAGTTATGGATTAAATAAGAAAGACGAAAAGTGAAAAAAAAACTTATGAACGTAGACAAGTTCACGGAGAAAAACTAACGAAGTTGACGTGGTGACTAAAAGTGAAAAAAGAGTGGCAAGTTTATTACTTCATCCGTCCCACTAGAAGTGTCATGTTTGGAGTTTTCAAAGTCTAACTTTTGCAATTTTGACCTTAAATAATTTTCTTTGTGTTAGATTATACTTGATGAAAGTTATATGAATTGATTGTGTTTTAGAAGTGTTTTCAATGATATAATTTTCATTAAGTTTTATATAACACAAAAAAAAATATTCAATGTCAAAGTTTAAAGATTAAGACTTTAAATATTCAAATTAAGACACTTATAATGGGACAGAAGGGGTATTTTTTCTAAGTTTAGTGACTAAAAATGCAAAACGTGCCGGCTTAGGGACCAAAAATATAATTTACCCATATATATCTTAAATAAAAAAGAAACATTTAGAGAAAATTTCATAATTTTGAATTCAGAGAAATATATGCACGTGAACAAACCCAATTTTTTAAAGAAAAATTCCAACGATTTTTAGTTTTGCCATTCTCTTGCTTGGGCTCTGTTTTTTTTTTTACTTAATATATTTAATAATTAAGAAATTTAATAATTAAGACAAATTTCATGAATTTTATTTTTTGACTTAATAAAAAATAACCATAAATTACCTATTTTTTATTTAATACATACAAACATTATTTATACATTCAGTCACTTAATACATTCAGTACTTAATTACTAAAAAAAACGGTAATGTTAAAGATTATATAAATAAAGCATATAAACTAATCGCATCAGAATTAGAAAAAAATAATCACATAAAAACTAATGAAAGAAAAATATATCAAAATCATATAAAGTAATCATCAATTAGAGAAAAGGATAAACCCAACACTGTTAAAAAAGAAGAAGAAGATGTTAAAAAAATAAAAATAAATAAGAATAAACACCAGTTACCACTTCTGGTGCTCTCCATGTAGGCAACAAAGAATTGAATTGAATTCTAGGGTTTTGTATTTACAAATTATTTGCCTTTTTAACTCTGGTAAAGTAAGGAATTGAATTAATTTTGGGGGTGGGGTTTGTGTTGTTGAAGAAGCAGCAAGATTTGTTAAGGCGTGTCACACCCCACCTAAAGTGGAATAGTGCGGTGTGAACAATATTGAAATCACAAACACAAATTACAATAAACGACCTCTAAATGAGACGTTTTCGAAATATATATTAATAATACTGATATGTTTGATACAAAATATGAACCGAGTTCACAATAAAAGACTATCTATAATGCTGTAAAATCTCTATCTGTAATCTCCATGTATTTGTGACTCCAATAATATGCAACCTAACATATGCTCCAGATATACGAATTCCTGAGAAATACACGCTAAAATACGTCAACATAAAGTTGATGAGCTCATAGGTTTAACAACAAGATTTACCGTGGACCACAAGATTTCCCAGATGATAATGTACATATACAATATCATAAAACAGTTATATTCAATAAAATGTCATGCTTATGCCTTGAATCGATACCTTAACAATATAATTTACCCCTCTTATGATGCCTTTGGCTATTACATCACGCTCGTATTCAAATATTAAATGTCCGTTGTGCCATAGCGCGACTATGCCGGACAGGGGTGTCAACCCCAAATAGTACTATTTATAATATTCGCGCTGCAGTTTCTCGATTCAAGTTCTCAGGGGATTTTAAATTAGCCAATCATACAAGTACATAAGCATACATAAAAACACTTGTGTCCGATTTAAGAGCAATGTATTCTCATCCCAAAAACAGTTAAAAAGGGATCCATGAAACTCACCTTATCAGCAAGAGAGTTGAAACAAGTACGAGATGACCGAGCAAGACAAGTAATCCGTATCAAAAATCCTAAATACGATTTAAAAGATCTTATATTTTAGGTTCAATTCTAGAATACTTATTTATTACAATGTTATTATTGACACGCTTGTCAACGTAGTTTATTTATTTAAAACTCATTTAGTATCTAATTTAATACGAAGTGAATCCATGTATTTTACGAATAAAAATGTATTCAAGGTGAATACGAAATGTATTCGAATAAAGACGTCAAATATCTTAATTTGAATCAATACTCAATGTATTCGAAGAATGAATACGAGAGTGTATATATATACTTATTTATAGAAGAGATACCTTAAATGGCAAAAATTATAATTAATACGAAATGTATTAATTATAAAGAAAACGATACTCTCAGAGTATTTGAAAACTATTTGAAAACTAATATGACTTCATGCCCGGATAATTGTACGGAGGGATCAAGTAGGGATGAAGCACGGTAGGTTAGGATCTTGAGCTTTTTAGGGCCATTCGTTTATCCAACCAATTCCGACTTACAACCCGCTATTTCCCCCTATCTATACAACAAAAGGCCTGCGATCATGAAGTACTTAATAAAAAGTTATTATTTGTAGATATATATAAAAGATATATATTTTGTTCATAACGCGAAATCGAAAGTACGAAATACGTAATACGTATATATAGGATATACACATTAATAAGTTAAATATGTAAGGATAATCATAAATATAGTATTTGTATAACTTATATCAGTTTTGTACAAGTTTAAATAACAAAGTGATTACTTAGACGTTTTATGCGTATAAAAGTCAATTAATATGTATAAATGTATAATTCAAGTATAATACCATTTGACAAGCATTTCAATACATAACATGTAGATATATGATCATAGATGTAAGTATAGTAAGGTTTTATAGGAATACTTACTAGTAAAGAGAGTGATTTACTTGATAGAAGATAACAACGTCGTGCGGTTTGATTCTTCGTACGAATTCAAGACAACATTGGTTGAGCTTAAACCGTAGATATGGTGAGGGTTTTAATAAGATATACTTGAACTTTAACAAGAATTGATCTCGGAATGATAGGGATTAAAGAAGAAGAAGGGTGATTGTGTGAATTAGCAAATTGGAATGAAGGCTTAAGGTTGTTATTTATAGGAAAAGAAAATGAGGAGGTTTCATGGAGGTGAAAATATCAAGGGGACAAAAGGAGGAGACAAGGTTGTTTGTGATGGATGGGATGGTCACGTGATGGTGTAATTGGTGACAAGTGGTGGAGATACTTAGGAGACATAGTTACAACATAGTTAGGAAATGTTTCTTACTTACTTACTAACTAGTTTTCTTTCCTTTCTTTTTCCTTCTATGTGAACGTGGTTAAGCACCCATTTAGGGGTTTTAGGGCTGTCATTAAGGTGTTATTAGGGTGGTGATATGATGGCTAAGTGGTGGTAAAAGGATAGAGCTTAGTAAGGGAACCTAGTTACTTACTTAGTTAGTATATGTTCCTTAGATATTTACTAGCTAAAATTCTTCCTTTTCTTTCTTATTTACAATCTAAACAAAGAGTTGAGAGATATTTGATCTTTTATTTAGTGTATTAATATGTATATATCCATGCAAAAGTGGTGGGTCTAAGGTCTTACTTTCTTTAAGCTTATTATATAAGACGTTTTCAAGACGAAAACAGATGCTTTCGGGACTTTCTTTGCTCGTCATCTTTATCTTTAAATATACTAAGGTAGTTTAAAGATATAATTGATTATCGTAAATCAAATAAGAGTTTATCATGCACATAACCACTTAATCATGCCTTAACTTAGCGTATCTTACTTATTAGAGTTCAATCACTAGTTTAGGTAAACCCTAACAAAGAGAAGTTTAACTTAACTAAACTTGAATCAATAATATTATTTGACCCAAAATTTACGGATGTTACAATACCTACCCGTTAATAGAATTTCGTCCCGAAATTTAAGATATAGGGTCTGGTGGAATAGGATTTTCAAACAGGTGAGGATATTTCTTCTTCATTTGATCCTCGCGTTAGCATGTCTACTAATGATTTCTCCAAGAATGATATTGAACATCTCACTATTGGTATTCGACTGTTTCTTAACTGTTTAACATCGAGATCCATAATTTCTACGGGTGTTTCAATAAAATGAAGTTGATTTTTAAATTTCATCTATCGGAATGACTAAATTATCGGTTGACAAGAACTACTTAAGATTCGAGACGTCGAACGTATTTATAAACTTTGCTAAGTTCCCATGGTAATTTTAGACTTTTAGTGATAAGACTAATATATTTGACTATCTCAAATGGTTTGATGTATGTTGGGTTCTGCTTTTCCCTGCTTTCTAATATGGATGACACCTTTTCAAAGTGACACTTTTAGCATGACTTTGTTATGACTTGAAACTCTAAAGTTTTCCTTCTTACGTCACAGTCTTATGCAACCTTTAACCGGTATTGAACTTGCACAGCTTTCTCTGTTGTATTGTGGATGCTTTATAAATGAGTCCATGCTATCCTAGTTTCTTCCATTATATCGGTGATCTATACATTCTTTCATGACGTACCTCGAAAGGGGCAACTATTATACTTACGTGATAACTATGATTGTCTAAGAATTCCTCTAGTGGAAAATAATTACAATAGTCACTTCCATAATTCGATTTTACATGCTCCCATCATGTATTTCCTCGTTTGGATGGTTCTTTGACTCTGACCATCCATCTTGGAGGGTAGGTAATACTCGTGTCCAATCGAGTGCCTAATGCCTTAAAAAATTTCGGCATAACCTTGATGTGAATATTCTATCACGATCAAATAATATAGACGAGTACTTCGTGCCTTGAGATGACTTCCTTAAATTGATCCTTTCTATTTTGTTCGTTTTCTTTGGTCGATAGGAAGTGTGATGGTTTTATGTGAGACGTTCTATGATTACTCAAATCGTATTATGTCCACTTGACGTTAGTACGTCTTTTTATCTATTACAAACCTTCTTAAACTTTCACGGAAAGGTACCCAAACACAATCCGTGAGATACTTAGTTGCATTCGAATTCACCTCAAATTATCTATTCATCCTTCTCAGGGATTTTTCTTGCACATTAACTTCTTTAATGGCTTTAACTTGATCATCGTGAAGAGGCGAGGTTCGTGTGAATAGTTATACTTAGTGCTCGAACTTAGGTTCGATTCTCACTTTCCGACTAAGGGTGTTTGCAACTACGTTTACTTCCCTTGGGTGGTAGCATATCTTATAGTCGTAATCATATAGTAATTCTACCTATAGTTGGTCAGATATTTCATTTCTTCTGATCAATATGTTTTGCGGACTTTTATGATCTGCGACATAGTACAATATCCTCTATATAACTAACTTCTCCACGTCTTTATTGCGAATACTATGGCCCCTAATGTCATTCATGAGTCGTATAGTTTTTCCTCTTATATCTATATTGCGGTGGCGTGTAGGTGATAACTTTTAGTCAAAATTACTACTTAATCAGTATCGAATCAATTTTCTAACAAAGACACATTTCCTTTCTTAGTTCATAGTTGTAACTCTTTCTAACTTTCTAAACCCATCATATAATGATGTCAAATATTCTAAGCTTAATACACACTTAATCCATATCAGAGAAGTCGTTTGTCATGTTTATCCACACCTCTTTAGTTCATCTTAAGAGGCTCTATTGGCTTCATTATCAGGCATGTTTCTCTAATTTCTTAGCATTCAATATGGTTTCGAGAAATATCAACTAAAGGTTAAGTTCCTTAAATACCAACTCTAATTCATAATTTGGAATTTGAATCCTTTCCTTAATAGTTGTTACTATAATCATTTATAATTTTTTTTTTCTTCCTACCGCTGCTTATGTTGTAACTCACATTATGAACTCCTTGTTTATCATAGCCTTAGTATGACTACTCTTACTATATACTTTAACCATCTTATTTTTCTTGTACTTGCTTTTGGTTTCTATAAGTCTTTCTATTAAATATTTCTATAAAGCACCTTAACATTTAATCACAACTAATTCTTCACAGGATTTTCTTGTATTCTAATTTCTTAATGTTGGGCATTCCCTTCTGAAGTGCCCAACAATTCCACATTCAAAGAAATTTCTTGGTGCTCTAGTGTTTGCCATGAGGCAAGGTCTCTGCAAATTTCTACATGGTGAACAGGCTTGTGGCATCTCTTGCAAACCTTGTTGCAACGGCTAGAGTGTCAATTGCATTAATTACAATAAGGGAAGTGTAACAACCCTCAATTTCCGACTAGGACAATTTACTTAGATTTATCTAGGTATCCATCTCTGGAGGCTTATTAAGAGAATTGATCTTCTAGACGTTTAAGGCATAGAGATGATTGCCCTCTAGTTCAATAGAATGCCAAAAGGTAGCTAGTTGCCTTAGAAATGCCATAAACAATGACTATAATTATCCAAGACAATCTCCAAGTGAACAAATAATGACAATTATATAAGAATGTGACTTAAACCATCAAGCATCTGAGAAACCAAACAAGTCAACAACTCAAATGATAACAATATGGAACGGAATTTTAATTCAAGAAAATTAAGTTATGAAAATAACTAAGCATGACATAAAAGTTGTGTTAGCAACCAAGAATTCTTATAATTACAATTCAAACACCAATCCAATCAAAGTGCATTTGAGTATAAAATATGATGAACATCCCAAAAGTATAATTACAAGCTAGATTATATATAAAAGTGAGTTTAAATAATATTAATATATATATATATATGTCTAATATAAATATAATATAGTATATATATATATGTCTAATATAAATGCAAATTCATAACCAAAGAGCCATGTAACAAATTTAAGACACAAAATATACATACTTATATACACATATATATATATATATATACGAATTATATATATGTATAGATACATAAATATTAACTAGTGACAAGTAATTAAAACCAAAAATATCCATACATGCACCTATACATACATAATATACATACACCATTATCAACTAACAAAAACTAAAATACCCTTTCAAATTTTAAACCAAAAATTCGGCCAACACACCCACAAGACCCCATCCTTTTGGCCAATGATATTGTAACTAGCTACATGATCTCTTACAATTCCCTAAAGAAGCTTTTGCTTTTTCCTATACTCCAACACCCTCACACACTCACCCATCATTTCACCAACTCTCTTCTCACACACTCCACCTCCTTTTTCTCTCTCATTCCTCTCAAAATTCTGCACATCCTCTCCTCCTTCTCTTCAAAATTTCGAGCCATGCAAGGAAGAAAATGGCAAAAATCTTAACTAAACTAGTGAAATAATAAGGGGGTTTTGCTAATCTATCATCAAGGAGCATGAAGAACTAGCTTGGGGTCACCTTGGAGCCTTGATGGGTCACGAAATCAGCCCCAAGACCAGCCCTTTTTGAGCTCCTCCAACCTTTAATCTACTTGTTTTGATCATCAATGGTATAAATCTTAACCTTTTTCAATAAACTCCTTGATTCATGATAATCCAAGTATATGCATGCAAGTGTTTTGATGATCAAGTGTATTTTTGTATAATCCAAAAGATATAATTCTGATTTTTGCAAAGAATTAAGAGTGCATGCATGTTTGAAATTCGTTTTTGGTGTTACTCAATTTAGTTTTGTGGCTTTTGAGAAGTGATGATCAAATTTGGGTGATTCAAGTGAAGAGCATGTTATATATCATAATGAAGATCATATAATCTTGAGTATATTGATTTGAAATCTGAATTAAACACATAAAAATTATGTTAAAAGAAGTAAAGTGCAGAAAGTAAGCATAAAAGCATGTGAGTTAGTGTGTGAGATAAGCTAACTAAAGCATTGGGTGAATTTTGGTGGGTCTAAATCTGACAGAATCCATTTTTTGCCTTGGAACGGGTAAACTGGGCATGTGAGGGCAGTTTCAAGCAAAACTTTCAAAACAAAAGTTGTAGATGAACGAGTTAAGTTTAACCACCAACTAGAATCACTCAAAAATAATGAACCAAACAAAAGATATGATTTTTCTACTAAAACTGGTCAAAACTACATTTTTGTCTGAATATTTTGTCAACTTTAACAATTTTTATCTCCTAATCCATAAGGTTCTGGGAGGTCATACTTGATGGAAAGTAAGTTCAATGTGTCCTGAGCTTAAAATAAAATCATGGAATTTTTATTAAGAGCATAACCCAAAGAACTTTTATAAAATATTCGGGTACACAAAACAGTGGCTGTTTTGACCACTTTCACTTATAAAAATATTTAGAGGTAGTAAACATTACTTAAAAATTAACCCAAAATTCACGAAGTAATAAGACACATATAGGTCATTGTATAAAAATCTGGAAGGTCCAAATAATTGCTTTCAATCACTAAACATTGGCCAACATTTTATAAAAATAAAGTATAAAACAGAAAATTTGTAAGTAATCTTATAAATTGTATAATGGGCTATGTAATGAACGAAGGAGTTAATGGGCTAGCCCGGCCCAACTAGTGAACCCATAAGAAACATAAATCAGCAGGCCCACTTGGCCCAACAAATCATAAAGTCCAATAACCAACATAACCCTTTAAGCATCTAGCCCAAATAATGTTAAGCCCAATAACTAAATGAAGCCCATAACACCTAGGCCCAATTTGTGATGGCCCATAAAACCTAAGCGAATTTCATAAACTCGAGTAATCCTAAGACATATCGAGAAATGTGTGAGTTAAGAGATAAGTGTAAGCAAAGTAAAACAAAAGATAACTAAGCGGAATTGACATAAGTAATTACGTTAACCAAACTATAAATTGATATCACAAATGCTAATTCGTGCTAAAATCGGTTACACATCAAATGATGAATAAGGATAATATAACTTAATATGGCATTCTCATATGATAACTAAGATGCCAAACGAAACCACAAATGAAGGCAAGTTACCAAAATTCTAACAACTTATAACTACATGTATATTGAAAGTGACCTTCTACACTGTAGGTGCAGGGGACCGATCGATTCGAGATTCCTACGACTATGTAAGTGCGGAATCCAAACATAATCGTTATTGAGGTAATTGAATGAAACAAACACGAAATCAATAAGAACAGGAGATAAATTCAGATGTAAAAAAAAAACTCATATCTTGTATTAATCATAAGATTACAATACATAAAACGAGTAGACATCTGATTCTTTGGGCGGCATCTCGAGGTATAGATCTCTACCTCGAGAACCTAGTGAATGACTAACGTTGCAACTCAATCATCAACTGAAAACCTAAACCTAAGATCTCTATTTATAGGCTGAACATGGGCTGGGCTTCAAACTCGTGGACCAAACACGTGCTACAGTAACACGTGATTGGCCAAACTCGTGTTACTGTTCACACGAGTTTGTCCTGTTGTCTGGAAAATCTCTGTAAAGTAACAGCCCTTTAATTGAGATGCATCGGACACAAATTGTGCACCAAAACGTGCACTAACAGTCTCCCCCTTGACCGATGCACTCAATTCATTCACCGATAATCATTAGCAATCAAAAACCTGCAAAAGCAAACTCCCCCTTAACTAATGATACTGGGTCTTCTTTTGTTGAGACTCGATCTTCTGACACAACACTCTGATCTTCAAACTCCAAAATCTCTGTATCTCTGTGACAACCAACTAACCTAACACATCTCATTGTAGTTCTCCCCCTCAACAGTAGCCATCTCCGAATTAAACATATGCAATCTTCTTCCTGCTTGGAACTTTGCTCGAGACATTCCTCGACTTGCTTAACCGGCATATAATAGAGAAGTTGAATTTCCAACAATCAGCATCAAATCAATCAGCTCTCACAAAAATAAGAAACTCTGTAGCCTGGATCACAAAATGTAGTACCATAAACCCTGTCTCAACTAGCAGCATCTGACTTTGTCTTGTACCTTCACAATTCCACCAACCACCCGAAGTCTTTCCTATCAGATCTCCCCTTCAGTTGTATACACCACCAAATATAAAGATCTTTAATCTCGCAATCACAATAAATGATCGCCTGATAATCATCTCTATTCTTGGAATATAAATAGGTTCAATCTTCAATTACTTAACAACAGATGACCAACTTCGTTGCTCTTAATATTTCGACAAAGTTTCCACAACTGCCATCTATTTGATACTTGAGCATATTTCACATTAAGCACACCATCATCTAAACACAGATCTTGGTTTGTCTCTCAAGTAGCACAGAATTTTACTCAGAAATCTGAAATTTTTTATCTCCCCCTTTTCTCTGCAAAATTCTGAAATCTAGCCCATCTTAGGTTTTAAATATCTCCCATTCTTGAGGTTCTTCAAAAAGCTTAGAGCTCACGACGGTTAAAACTCTTCGCCAAACAGGGTATATTCGTTTTCCCTCCAAATTTCCGAGGAAAAACACATTTACGTGAAACATTGGTATTCACGTAAATTTTTATTTCTAAGGCTGTGGGGAAAATTTGATAATTGCCGAAAATTTTCATCCAAAACGTGCCGAAATCGCACAAAAACGGACCGAAAATTTTTCGAACGCTACCAAACTTCAAATCTCCATGAATCATGCCATTTTAAGACCATGGACAAAATTATTTTTCCCGCCAAAATACTTTTTTTTTTTTAGCTTTTCTACAACCCTGTCTTCTATGCTTCAATGTATCAGACGATCTGCAGTGATCCTTCCACATCGAAACATACTTGAACCTCGATTCCATTTCGACAACTCAAACACGTTTTTCGGCAAACTCGTGTGAACAGTGCCACGAGTTTAAGAACCTAAACGTGTGATACCCCTTAAACACGCACATATAGCACCACGCACTTGAATATCTGCTCTTCGCCCAAACTCGTGTTTAATCTCAAACACGTGTTTTATTAACTAAACACGTGTTTAACTAAACACGCTACCTAAACACGTGGACCAATCTTCAAACGCGTGAGACTATGGTAAACGCGTGTGATCAAAGGTAAACACGTGCAACAATGTAAACGCGTGGTACAAACGCGTGACACTTAGGAATTTGCAAACGCGTTATAAGTAAACACGTGAAAGTAGGGTTTGTAAACGCGTGTTTTCCCAAACGCGTGTAATCTCATCTGCACAAAACAGATCTGATCGAAGTTCTTCATCCAAAAACCCTAAAAACGAACCACGAATCAGAGACATAAAGCCTCTCCTGCTCTGATACCACTTGTAGGTGCAGGGGACCGATCGATTCGAGATTCCTACGACTATGTAAGTGCGGAATCCAAACATAATCGTTATTGAGGTAATTGAATGAAACAAACACGAAATCAATAAGAACAGGAGATAAATTCAGATGTAAAAAAAAACTCATATCTTGTATTAATCATAAGATTACAATACATAAAACGAGTAGACATCTGATTCTTTGGGCGGCATCTCGAGGTATAGATCTCTACCTCGAGAACCTAGTGAATGACTAACGTTGCAACTCAATCATCAACTGAAAACCTAAACCTAAGATCTCTATTTATAGGCTGAACATGGGCTGGGCTTCAAACTCGTGGACCAAACACGTGCTACAGTAACACGTGATTGCCAAACTCGTGTTACTGTTCACACGAGTTTGTCCAAACTCGTGGTACTGTTCACACGAGTTTGTCCTGTTGTCTGGAAAATCTCTGTAAAGTAACAGCCCTTTAATTGAGATGCATCGGACACAAATTGTGCACCAAAACGTGCACTAACATACACCATCAATCTCTACAACCAAAAAGATGCGAATATTAGCAATACACTTGGATCCCATAATTGATGACAACATAATGAAAGTGGCATTTCTAAATGATGGCCTAAGATAGGAACTTACGTATATTAGTCCTATCGTAGGGATAGTCTTGGCTTTAAAGTGTGATTGAGGACCATAAGGAATACACGATCAAGGAAGCGATAGATGGGAAGTACCCATTTTGGATAAGTGAATATAATATGCGGCATATCAAGGTGAGTCATAGCCCCCTTTCAAACTCTTTTATGTGTTTTACTTTCGGGGTGAAAAGCATGATTAATTAAAATAGCTTTATATATCTATGAAATGATTCTTTGAAAGATTGTTTATGATATGGGATAATTGTATGTTCAATGTGATATAAGTTATATGATGAGCTTGAGTACTGTCAAACGGTAGTCCCCTGTACACTACTATTAACTCATTGAGGCCTGTAGTTAGAGGGTTGCACAACTAGGATTCGTCCCCTCACTCACATCAGTGGCGACAGGTTGTTTGGCCGCCTACGTGGCCGCCTTCAACGGTGTCGGTCATGGGGTGCTCTAATCTACTTTTATACATTATTGGTCGTCTCCATGGCACGACCCCTCTATTATTATTATCACACATGATTGACAGCATGTGCTTCTATTATCATATTCATGGGACACACTATTATTATCATTATTATTATTTTGACGTGAATTGGTCTTAGTAGTGGCTCAAGCACAAACTCATCAAATTATGCCTTTGGCTAAATGTTATTGATATTATTTATGGTTGGATATTATGGATTGAACATACGGTTTGGGTATTGGACCTTATATGGAATCTTGGAAGTTGTTGAATTTGGCGATATTGAAATATTGATGACCGAATGGTTTTGGTATGATGTATGATGAATCGATTTATATATTTTCTCTCACGATGAATTTGACAAATGAGAACTTTATAATTTACCATGGATTTTTCACGCTTTGAAATGATATTATGGTATTTGGAAATCGTGATAGTTTGATATGGGAAATTTGTCGGTCATGTGGTTTGGGTATATTGATATCTAATAATATGTTTTCTAAGTATAGAATGATTATGTAACGAAGTTTACTTAAAAACCTATGCACTCACCAACTACGTTTTCGTAGTTGACACTTTTTCTTCATGCTTTTCAGGATTTAGCATAAGCTTTGAGGAATTATATGCATCATGATTGTTGCATTGCACTTTGGAGTCAAAGATCAAACCTTGTGATGGGCAATGGAATCCGCCTTGATCATTGTAGTATATCATTTCATGTATTTGTTATTTGTTTCGTGGACTTAATATCCAAGTATGGTGGACGCATTGTACTTGGGGATTGGTTCACATGCTTGTGCATTTGTAAACTCTTTTATCAAATAAAGCTATGGTGAATGTTATCTATTATCCTTTGTTTTGAATACTCGACTTTCTGTACATCTCATTGTTCAGCCTTAGTTGGGGTGTTACAGAAAATGGTATCAGAGCCTAAGGTTATAGAGAACATTGGAGTTCCTCCGGGAATTTCAAAACTATAGCCACTTTTCAAAACGAACTTTTATAGTCGAGTCGAGCATAAGGTTAAGCGGACTAGTTTGAGCTTTACATGGTAGGACCCTAATTAAACGTAGGTCATGAACTACGTTTAATTATGAGAGCACCATGTAAAACTCAAACGGCCACTTGGACTTATGTTCAAAAGGATTCCTTTTCAAAAAAAAAAAAAAAAAAAAAAAAAGAGAAGAAGATCTTTATTAAAACCATTTTTATGAGCATACGTGTTGCATTTAGACATTCACCTAAGCATACATAACGATTCGAGACTTGCTATATTTAAGGATTATGCTAGTCTAGTAGGATTCCCCCTTATGCACATTAAAAGTGAAATGAATTTAAGATTGGAATATAGTCGTTGATACATGCTACTCTATGCTATAACATGCGAATTTGGATATGATTTGATTGCAGTGTGTAAGTTACAATGTGCAATGTGAAAGTTGTAATGTGCAATGTGAAAGCTTGTAATGTTAATGTGAAAGTTTGGAATGTGCAATGTGAAAATTATGTGAGAAATGCATGCGTAAAAGCTTTATGATTTATGATGTTGAACTTTAAGTAGCATATGCACTTTAAAATAATGTGATTACTATGAGGCATGAAATCATTTTGGGATATGACTTGTTTAAATTATTGGGTAATGAGGTTGATTATTTATGATTGATTTGAAAGAGAATATGAGCATGACGAGTTGATAGGAAATTTTATGGACAATAGAGATATAAAACCTTTCACCCATAAGATTAAGCTACTAGAAACGCGTGAATATTGTGATGATTGTGTAGTCGTGCCTTTCTATTGAGATAATTAATGTGCCCTAAGGTTGAGCTATATGAGGTCTAGTGCATAATGACGTAACGATTATATAGTCTTGCCTTAGTATCAAGATAGTTATGATACTTTAAGATTTGACTATTGAGAACTAGTGTTGCACGATATGATGACAATGTAGTTAGTCCTTACTATTAAGATAGATATTGCGTGGGAGATTTGACCGCTTGGGAACTAGTGATTGCCTTTGGGAAATTCATTATAAATTAGAAATTTTCTAAGTATGAAAGTTGTCATTAGTACTCCCCCCGATGTTCGTTCACTCGTGCTCTTTTGAAATTATCCAATGCCCTATTCCTTATGACACCACTGTCTATTATGGACATACGACAACGCGATATCATCGGTGGAAAATCTTCTCGCGAACGTTGGACAATATACTCTAAGAATTGTAGTCCCAAGATATGACGCAACTCTATCCTCTTAGAAACTATGCATAACCTTTGTATTCGATCTGAAGTGGTGCGAAACATATATAAACGTCGAATGAAATTGGAGACATATGAATGGCGAGCAGTTTTAAAGCCATATGACGATACGACGACACTAGTAGGACGCATTCCCATATATTCTAGACCACACGTCCTGAGGATTGTAACCCAATATTCGGTGCGATATTTCTACTCTAACACGTGTACGCAAACAACTATCTATATCATCTACGTCAGTGCGACATGTATTGATGTCATTGAAAGTTGGAGTCCATTGGGCAATGAAAGACATAAAAGTGATTTCTTTAACTCGCGCAAGGAGACTGATTCGAGCCTTAATGATACTTTTGTTTTCATATTTCCTATTTCATTCATTCGAAACCAAATTCTATATCCTGGATATTCTTGATTATTCAAAGTAATGATCACCACCGCTTTTCTTCAAAAGTTAGTAACCAAACAACATACAACTCACTTACGCAACATTCCGCAATGGCGAAATCAAGAAACTAGTACCCTGCTCTTGCTGTGACATCAACGGATGCGAAATACGTTGAGACATCAGTTGCCCATAAGTGAAATACTTGGGATAACTATATAGCATAGAAGATGCTATTGGATCATGTACATAACGTAGAACGTGGAAGATATGTTGTGTGTCAGTCAAGTACAAGGAAGCACAATCGAAGAGTATACTAAGCCTTAACTTGGAGAAAGAATTGAAGGTCTTCCCTATCTAAGTTGATCGACCAAAAAGAAGGATTGAGTGGTCAACAAAAGAAAGGTCATGTGACATGAAGGTCACCCTTGGCTAAGTATAAGGACTTCCTTAGAACATCGAGGAGAACACTAGCAATGTTGCAAAATGAAGGTACATAGAGGAAGAAAACCTAGGATAAAAAGATGATTAGGATGCATTGAGTGACCCTCAAGTTTTGGTGAGTAACAAAAAGGATTCCGAGCTATCCTTTCTTTCTTTAAAACAACCATGTAAATGGAGATTTGTTACATGAAGGAATGAAGAATTTGGCGAATTGAAGATCGTCAAGGAAGGTAAATGAAGCGAAGAGATGGAAATCCCTTACATTTTTCTGGAGGAAAAATGTTAAGGGGGTAATCACAACAAAAGAAAATACTCGAACAAGGAGAATGAAGCGCAAGACTATACTGTATCGTTCAAGAAGAGTTATTCACTAGCATTGTTGAAGGTGAGGTAGAGTAGAAAGTAAGGTAAAGGAAGGCGATTTAACCCAAACGGTAAAGTGAAGACATTGACATCATCTACAAGATGTAGTGCTGGAGGTATTCATCTTTATGGCACTCCTCATGTTATTCTTTGAATATCACTTGGAAAACCTCTATCGAAAGACAAGCTATTAGTAGAACATATCAACTAAGCCAAGAGAAAGCGGTATACGCTCAACACCCGAGTTTAGAGGCACGGTGAGTTATGATGGTTATCCCCTCAAGGTCAACGGTCAAATAGAGGTAAGCTAAAACAAGATGAACTTGGGTGAGAAAAATCTTGCAACACCTGGTGAACCGTCAAGGACCATCAACCCACGAAGTAGTGCGCTCAAGGAAAGTGAAGAAGGAAAACAACATGGAATCGCTAGGTTAATAGTGAAAGTAAATAAAGAATACGACGCTAGAATTCAAGGCACATACTGCCGCAACGATCAAGGAAGTTGATCGCTGACCTAAGTCCCAAACAACTACAAACTCTGGAAATAGCTAGTCATGGAACGTTTGAATGAAAGTATGATAATTCGCTTATGTGATAAGTCGGGACTAAAGACTAGTACCCCTGAGATAAACTCCAAGGACTATCGACTGCGCGTGTGTCATTCAAGATGACGATTACTCTAGTAACAGATGGATCTGAGTGGCGAAACGGTAAGGAGTATATTTATCCATAAGAAAACGAGAAGAAAGAGTAGAGAACCACACGATTGAGGAAAAGACGAAGTAACCGTTGTTTCACCTAAACTATCTTATATCGCAATTCCTAAGAACATTATGTTAGTGTTGAAAAAGAAGCGTAGCTTAGAAAGCTGAAAATGGACACGAGGCTTTTGGGAAGCAAAGTAATTGGAAGTTTCGTAGATCTAGGTCAAAATGGGCATAAGAAGGATTTCATACCGATGAGGACTTGAGGTGTTGAGTTCCGAAAATGGTGGTGATGCGATTATTCGTGAGCATAAGGATTGTGTAAATCCTATCACGAGGAATGCGTAGGAATAGAAGAGAAATGGAAGAGGTTATAGGTGCAATGTTAAAAAGGAGTTTAGACGGCAATATGTCATAGATGGTAGTACTTGTACCATAAAAAGGAAAAAAAATTAAAGGTTCCATACAACGATTTGCAAGCCAATATCAGCAAGAGCAAGATAAAAAAAAAAGAAAAAAAAAGGGAGGAGTAATGATACAACTTAACGAATAACGAAAAAGGTGACTTTGGAAAATAAGGACGAAATTGAAGGACAAAGGCAAGTATGAGGAGTGAAATGGAACTATCCATGGCCGATTCCCCTTGCACGCCATAAAACAACAAAGATGACACCGAAAACCCTAGAATGGGGTACTACAGAGATGTACCATTGCAATTTTAATACAACTCGGCATCCCGGATTAGCATCACCCTTGTTAAGGGGGTAATCCATTAACAAGTGTTTGGTCACAAACGAGGTCAATATTTTCAAGTAGAGGCAAGTGTGTCGAACGTCAAACCCAGGAAAGAGGATAATAGGCGGGAGCCATTGGAACGACTCTTAATTAGGAAAGCAAATGATAAAGGAAAGTACACAAAGTGACCAATGGAAATGATTAGCCACCAACGATCGATATTCCAACATCTCTTACTATTTTTATTTTAACTCACGTTACGAGCCGTTTGTTCATTTTACACCACCGTATTGACATTCTTATCATCATCCCATTATTTAGTATTGATCTAGGCAAGATTGACAGCCCACAACGATTACGTACGAATAATCTCTAGTCGTCTCAAGAAGTGAGCGACATTCATAGCCTTTTTTCTTTTTCGAAGTTTCTAATCACGAGAGATGTTAGGGCACCAAGCAACGGATGCCCCCAACTACGGAAATCAAAAGCTTGTAAGTAACTAAAAAGGTCATGATTAAACCTAGATGAACTCTCACATTTGTACGTCTCCATGAAGCTATCCTTATCGTCAATCTATTCATCTTATCACCGTGTGAACGAGTGAACTTCGAGGACGAAGTTGCTGTTAAGGGGGTAATGATGTAACAACCCTCAATTTCCGACAAGGACAATTTACTTAGATTTATCTAGGTATCCATCTCTTGAGGCTTATTAAGAGAATTGATCTTCTAGACGTTTAAGGCATAGAGATGATTGCCCTCTAGTTCAATAGAATGCCAAAAAGTAGCTAGTTGCCTTAGAAATGCCATAAACAATGACTATAATTATCCAAGACAATCTCCAAGTGAACAAATAATGACAATTATATAAGAATGTGACTTAAACCATCAAGCATCTGAGAAACCAAACAAGTCAACAACTCAAATGATAACAATATGGAACGGAATTTTAATTCAAGAAAATTAAGTTATGAAAATAACTAAGCATGACATAAAAGTTGTGTTAGCAACCAAGAATTCTTATAATTACAATTCAAACACCAATCCAATCAAAGTGCATTTGAGTATAAAATATGATGAACATCCCAAAAGTATAATTACAAGCTAGATTATATATAAAAGTGAGTTTAAATAATATATATATATATATATATATATAAATACAAATTTATATAAAAGATCCATTAAACATTAGTTATTAAGAAATTATATAACAATATATATACATATATATATATACATATATATATATATATATATATATTATATATATGTATAGATACATAAATATTAACTAGTGACAAGTAATTAAAACCAAAAATATCCATACATGCACCTATACATACATAATATACATACACCATTATCAACTAACAAAAACTAAAATACCCTTTCAAATTTTAAACCAAAAATTCGGCCAACACACCCACAAGACCCCATCCTTTTGGCCAATGATATTGTAACTAGCTACATGATCTCTTACAATTCCCTAAAGAAGCTTTTGCTTTTTCCTATACTCCAACACCCTCACACACTCACCCATCATTTCACCAACTCTCTTCTCACACACTCCACCTCCTTTTTCTCTCTCATTCCTCTCAAAATTCTGCACATCCTCTCCTCCTTCTCTTCAAAATTTCGAGCCATGCAAGGAAGAAAATGGCAAAAATCTTAACTAAACTAGTGAAATAATAAGGGGGTTTTGCTAATCTATCATCAAGGAGCATGAAGAACTAGCTTGGGGTCACCTTGGAGCCTTGATGGGTCACGAAATCAGCCCCAAGACCAGCCCTTTTTGAGCTCCTCCAACCTTTAATCTACTTGTTTTGATCATCAATGGTATAAATCTTAACCTTTTTCAATAAACTCCTTGATTCATGATAATCCAAGTATATGCATGCAAGTGTTTTGATGATCAAGTGTATTTTTGTATAATCCAAAAGATATAATTCTGATTTTTGCAAAGAATTAAGAGTGCATGCATGTTTGAAATTCGTTTTTGGTGTTACTCAATTTAGTTTCGTGGCTTTTGAGAAGTGATGATCAAATTTGGGTGATTCAAGTGAAGAGCATGTTATATATCATAATGAAGATCATATAATCTTGAGTATATTGATTTGAAATCTGAATTAAACACATAAAAGTTATGTTAAAAGAAGTAAAGCGCAGAAAGTAAGCATAAAAGCATGTGAGTTAGTGTGTGAGATAAGCTAACTAAAGCATTGGGTGAATTTTGGTGGGTCTAAATCTGACAGAATCCATTTTTTGCCTTGGAACGGGTAAACTGGGCATGTGAGGGCAGTTTCAAGCAAAACTTTCAAAACAAAAGTTATAGATGAACGAGTTAAGTTTAACCACCAACTGGAATCACTCAAAATTAATGAACCAAACAAAAGATATGATTTTTCTACTAAAACTGGTCAAAACTACATTTTTGTCTGAATATTTTGTCAACTTTAACAATTTTTATCTCCTAATCCATAAGGTTCTGGGAGGTCATACTTTATGGAAAGTAAGTTCAATGTGTCCTGAGCTTAAAATAAAATCATGGAATTTTTATTAAGAGCATAACCCAAAGAACGTTTATAAAATATTCGGGTACACAAAACAGTGGCTGTTTTGACCACTTTCACTTATAAAAATATTTAGAGGTAGTAAACATTACTTAAAAATTAACCCAAAATTCACGAAGTAATAAGACACATATAGGTCATTGTATAAAAATCTGGAAGGTCCAAATAATTGCTTTCAATCACTAAACATTGGCCAACATTTTATAAAAATAAAGTATAAAACAGAAAATTTGTAAGTAATCTTATAAATTGTATAATGGGCTATGTAATGAACGAAGGAGTTAATGGGCTAGCCCGGCCCAACTAGTGAACCCATAAGAAACATAAATCAGCAGGCCCACTTGGCCCAACAAATCATAAAGTCCAATAACCAACATAACCCTTTAAGCATCTAGCCCAAATAATGTTAAGCCCAATAACTAAATGAAGCCCATAACACCTAGGCCCAATTTGTGATGGCCCATAAAACCTAAGCGAATTTCATAAACTCGAGTAATCCTAAGACATATCGAGAAATGTGTGAGTTAAGAGATAAGTGTAAGCAAAGTAAAACAAAAGATAACTAAGCGGAATTGACATAAGTAATTACGTTAACCAAACTATAAATTGATATCACAAATGCTAATTCGTGCTAAAATCGGTTACACATCAAATGATGAATAAGGATAATATAACTTAATATGGCATTCTCATATGATAACCTAAGATGCCAAATGAAACCACAAATGAAGGCAAGTTACCGAAATTCTAACAACTTATAACTACATGTATATTGAAAGTGACCTTCTACACCATCAATCTCTACAACCAAAAAGATGCGAATATTAGCAATACACTTGGATCCCATAATTGATGACAACATAATGAAAGTGGCATTTCTAAATGATGGCCTAAGATAGGAACTTACGTATATTAGTCCTATCGTAGGGATAGTCTTGGCTTTAAAGTGTGATTGAGGACCATAAGGAATACACGATCAAGGAAGCGATAGATGGGAAGTACCCATTTTGGATAAGTGAATATAATATGCGGCATATCAAGGTGAGTCATAGCCCCCTTTCAAACTCTTTTGTGTGTTTTACTTTCGGGGTGAAAAGCATGATTAATTAAAATAGCTTTATATATCTATGAAATGATTCTTTGAAAGATTGTTTATGATATGGGATAATTGTATGTTCAATGTGATATAAGTTATATGATGAGCTTGAGTACTGTCAAACGGTAGTCCCCTGTACACTACTATTAACTCATTGAGGCCTGTAGTTAGAGGGTTGCGCAACTAGGATTCGTCCCTCACTCACATCAGTGGCGACAGGTTGTTTGGCCGCCTACGTGGCCGCCTTCAACGGTGTCGGTCATGGGGTGCTCTAATCTACTTTTATACATTATTGGTCGTCTCCATGGCACGACCCCTCTATTATTATTATCACACATGATTGACAGCATGTGCTTCTATTATCATATTCATGGGACACACTATTATTATCATTATTATTATTTTGACGTGAATTGGTCTTAGTAGTGGCTCAAGCACAAACTCATCAAATTATGCCTTTGGCTAAATGTTATTGATATTATTTATGGTTGGATATTATGGATTGAACATACGGTTTGGGTATTGGACCTTATATGGAATCTTGGAAGTTGTTGAATTTGGCGATATTGAAATATTGATGACCGAATGGTTTTGGTATGATGTATGATGAATCGATTTATATATTTTCTCTCACGATGAATTTGACAAATGAGAACTTTATAATTTACCATGGATTTTTCACGCTTTGAAATGATATTATGGTATTTGGAAATCGTGATAGTTTGATATGGGAAATTTGTCGGTCATGTGGTTTGGGTATATTGATATCTAATAATATGTTTTCTAAGTATAGAATGATTATGTAACGAAGTTTACTTAAAAACCTATGCACTCACCAACTATGTTTTCGTAGTTGACACTTTTTCTTCATGCTTTTCAGGATTTAGCATAAGCTTTGAGGAATTATATGCATCATGATTGTTTGCATTGCACTTTGGAGTCAAAGATCAAACCTTGTAATGGGCAATGGAATCCGCCTTGATCATTGTAGTATATCATTTCATGTATTTGTTATTTGTTTCGTGGACTTAATATCCAAGTATGGTGGACGCATTGTACTTGGGGATTGGTTCACATGCTTGTGCATTTGTAAACTCTTTTATCAAATAAAGCTATGGTGAATGTTATCTATTATCCTTTGTTTTGAATACTTGACTTTCTGTACATCTCATTGTTCCGCCTTAGTTGGGGTGTTACAATTAGGATGGCTCAAGTTGATGCTGTTCTACCCGGAAATTTCAAAGCTGAAAGAATCGGGAAGAAGCGGTATAGATTTAAGGTGAATAGTCGTGGGTTTCAGACTTACAAAGGTAGGAAGTGGGTACCTTTATTCGGTGGCAACCGCGAGCTAATACTCGAGGAAGCTCATAGATCGAGATATTCTATTCATCCAGGTGCTACTAAGATGTTTCATGACTTGAAGCCTTTGTATTGGTGGCCTAATATGCGGAGTGATATTATTATGTTCGTGCAGAAGTGTGTGACTTGTGCTCAAGTTAAAGCTGAGCATCAGAAACCCTATGGTGAATTGCAACAGTTGGAGATCCCCGAGTGGAAATGGGATCATATTACCATGGATTTCGTGACTAAGCTACCAAGAACTAAAGCTGGGAATGACATGATTTAGGTTGTGGTTGATAGATTGACTAAGAGTGCTCATTTCATGGCTACACGTGAGAACGCACCATTGGAGAAGCTGGCTGAGTTGTATATTGATGAAATTGTTTCTAAGCACGGTGTGCCGTTGACTATAGTTTCTGATCGTGATGGTAGATTTAATTCGGGTTTTTGAGAGGTCTTCAGCGGGAATTGGGGAGTAGAATTAATATGAGTACTGCTTTTCATCCGCAGACAGATGGACAGAGCGAGAGGACTATTCAGACTTTGGAGGATATGCTTCGAGCGTGTGTTTTGGAATATGGAGGATCGTGGGATGATCATTTGCCGTTAGTTGAGTTTGCTTATAATAATAGTTATCATTCCAGTATAGGTATGCCTCCGTTTGAGATGCTATATGGTCGTAAGTATCGTACACCTAGTTGTTGGTTGGAACCCGGTGAGAGACAATTTTCTGGACCTGAGGTTGTGCAAATAACAGCTGATAAGGTTAACATTGCTAAGGATGCTTTGAGAGCAGCTAGGGATCGTCAGAAAGCTTATGCTGATAAGAGGACTCGTCCGATTACTTTTGAGGTTGGTGACATGGTTATGTTGAAAGTCTCGCCGTGGAAAGGAGTTCTTCGTTTTGGTAAGCGTGGTAAGTTGAGCCCACGTTTCATTGGTCCATTCAAAGTGTTTAAGCGCATCAAAAGTGAAGCATATAAGTTGGATTTACCTCCGCAGTTGGCTGGCATTCATAACATATTTCATGTGTGTTACTTGAGGAAATGTCTAGCTAACGAGACTAGTGTAATTCCTTTAGAAGATGTCAGTATTGATCCAGAAAAGAAGATGATTGATGAACCAATTGCTATCCTTGATCGTAAGAAGACTAAGCTTAGAAGAAAGCAGATTGATCTGGTATTGGTGAAGTGGAGACACAGTCGAGGTGAGAGTATGACTGGGAGACGGAGTCTGTGATGAAGGATCGTTACCCCATCTATTCGTTGCTGATCCGATTCTGAGGACAGAATCTTCTTAACGGGGAAGTAATTGTAACATCCTAATCATTTTTCGATCTTTGACTATTAGTTGACCGTTAACTCCGTTAGTTGACCTATTAGTTGACACTTAACTCCGTTAGTATTTAGACGACCCATTAGTTGATTTAGTTGAATTTTATTATAAATTAAATGTTTTATAAACATTAATTGCCCAAAAAGTTGAAATAGTTAAATCGTTGCTCACTTCGTGGTTGTCGGTCATTTATTGATTTATTTCGATAAATCGATATATATGCTAAGTTGAAAGTTGCAAATTTATCGTTGACTGAAAATTGTGTTAGAAATGATTGTTGTGCCTCATTTGTAGTAGAAAAAGGTCCTTATATGTTAGGTATATAATAACGGGTCATTTAGAGGTATAATGAAGGCATTAGTTACTTTAGGGGTCAAAATTGCCAAGTGCTCAAACTTAAAAACGGGTTTAAGGAGTTAGGGGGTGTCTTGAGGTTGTCGATTACAGATTATTCATTCTCTAAACAAACCCTAGCATCCCCATATCATCCCTTCATCAATTGCAAACCGAAAAGTCTTCCAACGTGTGATTCGAGAGAGTTTGGTCTAGTATTTTGCTTCCCTATAGCGATCTACAGGTAATATGAATATTTACCATTTGAGATCTGAATGTTGGAGTCTTATATTAGTCTTAATCCAGGCCATAAGGGTTTGGGTTGGGTTAATTAATTGGTTGATCATTGATTTCATGCTTTCGGGTGATTCAATGATTTATTTATGTCGTAAAGGATTAAAGGATTGATTGATAGATTAAAGTCATCAAAAGTGTTGTCAAAGAGGTCAATTTTATGTCTCCAGGTCAGGCTAAGGGTTGGAGATCGAATGGGAATTGTTTAGAGCAAGTTTGAAATTGATTTTGTTGGTCGGCACCTAAGGTGCGCGCACCAAATGGGTGGTGCGGCGCACCACTGCCCAGTTTGGGAAACTTGATTTTTGAATGGAGCCCGATATGCGACGCACCACTTGGGAGGTGCGGCGCACCTCTGGTCAGTTTGGAATTTTGGGATTTTCTGAAGGATTGGTGCGACGCACCACTTGGCAGGTGCGGCGCACCTCATGCCCAGATTTCACAAAACACTTCGTTTAGCTTATACTTCGATCTTATACTCATTATAGGTTGTCGGGGGCATTTAGAAAGCACTTTAAGATACTCTTAGCTTGTTGGTAAGCTGTATCAAGGTAAGATATATCATTTTTGACACGCTGGGGTGCACAACGAAAATAGTGATTTCGTAAAAGTGGTTTAAAACCTTTCTTTCTCATACGCTAGTTTGGGTAATGGGACTTTTGGAGGGTTTCGCGAAATGGGTAGATTTGCATGATTAGGTTGATTTATATTGTTGTTATTATGCTTGTACATGCTGAATTATAGTTGATATTAATGTCGTTTTTAGTTGTAAAGTTGTTTTCGTTGGAATGCTAAGTTGTTGAGTTGGTTTGGCTTTTACACTAGTTCACTAGACTTGTGTAGGTTGCCATGTTAACATTGTGCACGATTAGGGGCCCTAAACTTAAAGTTGAAATAAAAGTTGCTAAAGTTGATATCGTTGTTAAAACTCGAGTATAAATCTAAGTTGAAAGTGGTAAGCTTATCCCATACTGGAACCGCGTAGGAACCAGTGTGATTTAGTTGGTCAGCGGGAGTAGACTAGTTGCTTCCAATGGCACGGCCTCGAAGTTTGAGATTAGCTGGGTGACTAGGTCCAGTCACTACAAGTTGCGTAACAGCTTTCTCCTGGATTTGGTTATGCCTATCCTTAACGACACTGATGGACCCCGATAAGACTACCCATCAAGTCGGGTGCAAGGTCCCTTAAAGGCCTTAAAGCCGCCTTTGCACACATTTGTAGTTGTATTCATTGTGGTGACGCGAGTCATCCACCTTTAGTTGTAATAAAAAGGGCATAACCTATTGTTGAATAAAGTTGTTGAAGTTGATTAAGTTGCTAGATGGAATACGTAGATAAAGTTGAATATTGTTGATTAAGTTGATAGGCACACGTAGGATTGTTAATCATTCTTATGGGTATTCGATTGCTATATATTGTTGTTGTTGTTACATGCTCGACTGCGTATGATTCTTTATTAAGTTGTTTTAAATTGGCAATCATTTATATTAACCTGTGGTATATCTTACTCGGCTTTAAAGCTGACACTTGTTCTTTTGTTGAAAATGTTGTGCCACCTCAGGTTTGATGCTTAGTTGAGATGCAGTTTAGAGTGAGGATGGGTAGAAGATACAGCTGAAGGCTTTTACCTAGACTGCCTCATTTATTCAAACTCGTTTATTATATTTCGTTGACCGTTATCGTTATTTGACGTTTATGGGTTTCATTTGATTATGGTTAGATCCGTCATTTAAGTTGAACATTTTTATTTTGGAAATGTAATAATTGATGGAAACTTCCGCAATACTCTGTGTTTTTAAGAAAATTTTGAAATCCATATTTTTATATAGTTCGGTGTTACAATGTGGATACCTAAACTATATGTGATGCAAATACGAGCTCGTAAATGATGTGAGAAGTGTTAAGCTTAACCCGTACGTGCCTTTGCCAGGGTAGTACGTTGATGTGGTTGCTTGGGTGGCTCCTTGCAACATAATTACGTGGTATGAGTATCTCCGGGTGGCGTGATTACCCACCAATGTCTTTGAACATACAGACTACTCCTGGATTGGCTTGCCAATCCTTAACGACATTGATGGACCTCCATAAGGCTTATCCATCCAGTCGGGTGTGAGGTTCCCTGTTAGGTCTTATGACCGCCTACACACAAACTTACACCTTATATGTGATGAGTGACTTATGCCACGCCTAATGTAAGTGACTTATGTCACACTATACGATGATGCTTATATGTTATATGTGAATTAAAAGATGACTAGGCACATCTAGGGTGATTCAACCTCTTATGATGATGTTTGATGCGATGATATGTTATGGATGATGTGATGCATTGATGTGATATGTACCTTAACGATGTAATATGACTTTTATATAATGTTTAAATGGACAAATGTTTTATTAATAATGTGTTATCTTACTTAGCTAATTCGTTAGCTAACACTTGCTCTTTTAAAATGTGTTGTGCCCTCAGGTCCAACATTAGTGAGCAGGTAGATGTGAGAAGATGTGAGGCATGGGTAGATGATCTTGGAGCTGGCTGTAGTTTACCCATAGTGGCTGCTCGCATTAGACATTGATTTATGTTTAGATATTTATGTTATGTATTTACTATAATGTCGGTTGTTTAATGTTGGGCAACCGATGGATTTCCATTTGAGCTTATTTCGATAACATTGCTGGTAACACCAATGAATAAATGAACCAAACGTTTCCTTTTGGTTTGTTCTTTTAAAGTTTACTTCCGCTATCTTTTGACGCCGTTTGGCGAAATATTTTGGAAATCCATATTTTTAAACGATGGGTGTTACACTCAGCTTGGATCAATCCAAGCTGACTCAGCTCCAGAACCAAAGGCTTAAGTATTTCTTGAACTGTTTGTCATCTTCAAATCTCTTAATGTATGAGCAGCTTGACTCCAACATCCTGTTTAAAGCAACTTTTCTGGTGACAATAGTATCATCACCTCCTTCAAACTGAAGGACTAACTCATCTCACATTGCCTTGGCATTGGGAAACAACACAAGGGTTGGAATTAGTTCTTCAGGAACAGCCCCAAGGATCATATTTTTGAGCTTGGTGTCCAAGTCAACAAGCCTACGATCCTCATCAGACCAATGGTCTTCTGGCTTCTCTCTAGAACCTCTTCTAGATCCAGTTGGATCAAGTAGAGGGCTTATCCCAGGAGAGATAGGTATATGTGGTCCATCTTTTAAATTTTCAACATATACCTTTCAATCCCACCAAAATGCAAAAGCATCCTGGTCTTCCATGTGCCAAAGGACTCACTAGTTCCATCAAATTTTGGAACAGGAGTGTTGGAATAATGGACATGGACATGGGGAAAGACTATAGGAGGTGGAGGAGGATTAGTGTTAACATTTTGTCCAGGTGGAGGATTATTACTATGAATTTCATCTTGACCAGAACCATTCTCACCTTCAACAGTAGACATCGAAGCAGATCTTATATAATAAATTAGTCTTTCTGCTCTGATACCACTTGTAAGTCCCAACTCAAGTAGATGGTACTAACTGAAGACACCTCTATGTCAATGGTGAGAGTACTTTGCAATACGTTCACTGACCTGGAGACGACCAGTTGCAGTGAACAGTATACCAGGTTAATCTGGAGGATTACTTATAAGGTGACAAAATAATATAAGTAAAAGACAATGCAATAAGTAAATACTTGTAAAGTAAATTGGTGAGATAATATGTAATTTTCAAGTGTAATTTATTTATTAATGTTAAATAAATTACAAGGTTGTTACGGAACCAAGATAATACAAAGATGTAAATATCCTAACAGCCTATGAAATACAATTGATCTAAACTTGGAAATCCTCTTAACAATCGAAACACTTAGAGTTGTGAAATGTTCATTTTTACGTTTGAGAGAATATTGCACAAGTCACCAAGATATGCAAATGTCTGAATATCCAAAGTTCTTTCTTGGTTGTGCAAAGACCTCTATTTATAGGAAAGGTTGACATTGGGATGTCAACTTTATTCGTACAAATATGGTTGAGAGCATTTAAGGAAGTTTATTGAATTCCTTGAACATGCTTGATAAAGTAAGACATAAAGTCACTTTATCCAACCTGCTTTATGTACTTTTGTATTTTATACATAGACAATGTGTATTGTCCGGATAATAGTACATAAAGCAAAAATGTCTTCCTCGTAATCAGTACACTGATGATCTCCAGTCTTGATCTGGGCAGAATGTCCACTGGGCTTCGCTGCCATGGTCATTCTCTTTCTTCCACTTGTTGTCTTCGACTTCAATTGGAATGTTTGTAATATCTGGTCAGATCTCAACTGGAGTGAAGGTCCAGTGGCATCAACTGTACACAGGCCACTGGACTTCATATATTTCTGGACAAATCTTCTGGTCTCCAGTTGCAACTGGAGACGCTCCAGTTTCTTCAGTAAAACTAGACCTAACAATAAAATTAGAAAAATTTTCTCTCGTTGGCTTATTTGGTTTATTGGGATTAGTTTGGTTTTTGGGTGAAAGGTATGTATTATTTTGCATTGTGTCTATTAAAAAAATTGTAGTAACTTTGGATTCAGGCATTTAATTTTTGAGAAAACCCTTATTTTCATGGCTCAAGATCCTCTGAAGTTAGTAAAGTTGGAGATCTTGACCATTGAATTAAAATCAAAAGTCAAAATTTAAAGATAATTTTTGAGTCTTGACCATTGATTTTAATCCAATGGTCAAGATGTCTCTAACTTTATTGGTAAAGTTGAAAAAACTTGGGAAAAGTACAATTTTCGTCCCTGTGGTTTTTCAGAAAAACACGTTTCATCCCTGCCGTTAAAAATGAGCTTTTTTCATCCCCGTGGTTTATATTCCGTTAAAACCTTTCGTCCCTGCCGTTATGTTCCCCCCACGTGCAAGGCACGTGAGGGCCTTTTCGTCAGTTTGCACCAAATATCAACCAAAAAAACACGTGAATGCCTATTTTAAATAGACCCAACCCTTTATTTTGACCCACCCATTTCTTAAACCTAATTTCTCCCCCAAATTGAATTTCCTCAATTCGATCCAATCAATTGAACTTCAATCGAATCGATGGTTGCTTATTGTTTGTGTGGGAAGCATTCGGTGGTGAAAACATCATGGACTCCATTGAATCCAGGTCGTCGTTTTTACTGTTGTTCACGAAATGTAAGCATTTCTCAACCTAATTCTAATTTTCGTGTCTTTCTTTTAATTGGGGAATCAAAGTTGGTTTCTTTGTTACCAGGAATCAAAGAATTGTGGTTTTCTTGGATGGGTTGATCCCCCAATGTGTAAAAGATCTACCGATATTATTCCTGGATTGTTAAGAGGTAAGAACAATTTGGAAATAATGTTGAAGGAAAAGAATGCTCAAGTTGGTAGATTGAAGAAGTGGTTGATTCTTAGCTGGGTTTTTTTCATAATTGTGTGGCTATGTAGGTCTTAGTTGGGTTGAATTATGTAATTTTCTGCTTCAAGTTTGTTTTGTTTGTGAAATATCATGTAATTCTACTATAATGCTAATAAAATTGGCAATTTTCCAGTATATAAGTTGTTGTGAAATATCATGTATATATGTCTGTTATATATATATATTATATATATATAACAAGTGGTTTAATAGCATATATATAGAATAATGGGATTGGTAATATCAAAAATGCAGAATTGGTAACACAATTTGCCAAACAAAAATGGTAGTACATAGCATATATAGCAGAATTGGTATTTGACAATCAAAAGTGACATTGCAACTTAAACATGGTAAAATGGTAGTACAATCCAAATTCAAATCCAACTTACACAACCAAATTCATAAACTTGGTAATAGAAACATGTAGTAAAAGAAACACGGGGATGAAAATGAAAAAGAAAAGGGGAAAAAAAGAGGATAATAATGCAAAAAGACGAAAAGGGCCTCGATATTTGGTGCAAACTGACGAAAAGGCCCTCACGTGCCTTGCACGTGGGGGGAACATAACGGCAGGGACAAAAGGTTTTAACGGAATATAAACCACGGGGATGAAAAAAGCTCATTTTTAACGGCAGGGATGGAACGTGTTTTTCTGAAAAACCACAGGGACGAAAATTGTACTTTTCCCAAAAAACTTTAAAAGATCCTTATCCTATTTTCATAGTATCATGTTTAAATCAAAATTTAAAGTGAAAAACTTAGGTCTCAAGTTCTTAAATATAAATTCATCTATTAATTTTTGATGTTGAATAACCTTGTTGGATTCCTAGAAATACAACTCTAAACAGTGAAGGTTTTGGTCGGCATAAAATTATTGACATGGATTTTGACACAAATCGGAATTATTGCCCCCCGCTTGTCGGCATCAATCGGCACGTGGCATGTACCAATTATCGGCATTGTGATGCCAATGTAAGTAGACGTTGGGAGCTTGAAAGTGACCTTTTTAGTCTCTTTTGAGTTTTGACAGTTGAAGTTTAAAAATAGAGAAAATTTCATTACATACCCCCGAGGTATGTCATATTATTAAGTTTCGCCCCTCTCGTTTTTTCGTATCATTACATACCCTTATGGTGACTTTTTGTATCATTACCTACCCCTTAGTCTAACGTCCGTTTATAGGTCTCCGTCAAGGCCCTCATGTGCATTGCACGTGAGGGTATTTTGGCTTTTTTACCTATAAACATCTTCTATGTTCTTCTTCCTTTTAACTGCATCTCTCTTATGTACCTTTCTATAAACATCCAGCGATGGTGGTCGGTAACATTCAACCATATACATAAAAATCTCAAATGATAAAATCTCATATACACAAAAATACCAAATCAAAGTTTGTCTTCTTTCTTCTTCCCTATCCCTAAACAAATCTATATAGACTTTTCTTCTTCCATAAACAGATCTAACCCTAAACAAAAATATATCTATATATCTACCTAAACAAAAGTGCCCCAAGGTTTAACTCATTTCCTATACATATCACATATGTATCCAACCCAATTTTACATTCCCAATAACATATCAGTAGATCAACAAACTCACCAAACAAAAAAAGACTGCCACAATCGACAATTAGAAAAGAGGAAAAGAAGATTAGAAAAAAAAGTATCAAAATCAGAAGGAAAGAAAAGAAGATCACCAAGGGTGTTGTGCGGAGGTTTTAACGATCGGCTACCACCACTGCCGCCGACCACCACCGAGCCACCACCCCTTCTCTGTACATGTGTATATATACTCTGTACACACCATATGTTTATATTCTCATACACACACATTATATATATATATATACACGAAGGAATCAGATCTGAAATTAACTCCTATTGATTATTTCTTTTTCTAATAATCAAATCAACATGTCCGATTAAACCATTTTTGATCTATCTTCAACCCTCTATCTAGTTATGATGAACCGATTGAAGATTTCCCACCCTATAAACCGATTGAGGATTCAATAACACCCCTAGATATCACCGGAAACCACCACGACCGATCTGCAGCAAGAGAGGGAAAAGAGAGATGGGTATGTGTGATAGGGGTGGTGGTGTGGTTTCGGCGGAGGTCTTGGTCGCCGGAAATGTGGTAGTCCGGTGGTGGGTGAGGAGCCGTCAACAGGCAATAAAAAAACCAGGGGAAATGACCAGAACGCGAGAGAGCGAGCGAGAGAGAGAGAGAGAGAAAGGAGCATTTGAACTTGTTGGATTGATTTTGTATGGATGTACACTAGCAGATATATATATGTGTGTGTGTAGTTGAATATACAAAGAAATAGATGTAGATCTGGGATTTTTATGTATGTATGTGGTTGAATAGATGTAGATCTGAAATATTGTGGAGTTTGAGTGTTTAGTTTATGTGTTAGATCTGGAAAGAAAAGCAAGGAGAAAAAGTGGGTGTTTAGAGGTAAAAGACTAAAGTACCCTCACGTGTAACGCACGTGAGGGGGTTAACGGATGGCAACAAACGGACGTTACGTGGAGGGGTAGGTAGTGATACAAAAAATCACCATAAGGGTATGTAATGATACAAAAAAACGAGAGGGGCGAAACTTAATAATATGACATACTCCAGGGGTATGTAATGAAATTTTCTCTTAAAAATAAAAAAATAACCTTTTTACCCCTTTTAAATTCATAATACTTTTATATCATTTTCACAACAATATTTTCTACATTTTCTTTTTGCAGTTTTACCAAGACTTCTATCAATGGAATCATCAAGCAAAAAATGTCCAAAAAATACTGACCACGTGCTCAATCATCACGAGCTTCAAAACCATTTCGTCTTTCGCATCTTTGACAACCACAATACCAACAAAACCTACAATACCAATTAACGGAAAACATGTCTGTGCAAGTATTATCAGGACGTTTTCTGCATTCCGCCCGATCCACCTAGTAACTTTATCAAAAAATACGGATTACCTTATCCCGAATGTTGGAATTTTATATATTTGTTTGTTTGTTTTTGTAGTTTTGTTTTATTGTTGATTTTCATTTATAATGGAATTATATTTATTTAATGAAACGAGTCATATGCCCGCGCGATGCGGCGGTGACAACTCTAAATAATAAACACCCTGAACCTGTTTATCTAGTCGGTGCTAAAACAAAGATACACATTGCCAAGCTAGCGATTTATTATTAATTAAAATATATGATATCAGTGGCAGGTATTTGATTTATAAACATTTTTTTATTTTATTTTATTTTAAAGTATGTTAAATATAGGCCACAATCTAAACTCCCAGCCCAAGGCTTGATTGGTTTATTGCATTAATAGATTGTCCAAGAACAAATCACTCAAGTGCCATGGTCACTAAAATCTTCATATGCCTTCTTCCAAATAAAAGCCTGCAATTGGAAGTTTGAAAAATGAATGGGTGAGAACAAATTTTTACATTGACTTGCAAATGAAAACACTCCAATATGTGAAGTGCACTAGTTTGTTTTGCACGAATCCAAGATTTGGGAATAAAATAGGCATCTAGATTACATGTGTAGATTGTAACTTTGAAACAAAGTGTATGCAGGTATACAACAAAGACTATTACCTCAAAATCCCATTCTCCATAGAGATCAGGTCGCCGTTGTCTACATAAACATGGGTGTAAGCCTGTAACATATCAGAGCTATCCTGCATAACCAATCAAAATTTTGCAAGTAAAATTTGGCTACCAAATTATATATGAGAACTGTTTCAGATATAGACCTGCAAAGAGACATCAACAACCCTCTTTTCATACTCAAAATCCTCGAATTTATCTAGAATTTCTAATTCTGGGACTGTTATCCCCTGTAAAAGTTAAGACCCGCAGCAAAATGATTAACAACAGTCATAATACAGGGTAACTATAAAAAAAATACCCTTCATTAATAATAAAATAAAAAAAATTGTACAGAGGTAATGAAAATATACCTTTACCTTTCAATCAATTTTGTTGTATTTTACCAAGCATTGGAACTGAATTCGAGATAAGTATCACTTTCAAGTCAGTTAACTCTTAGCACACTAAATGTAGTCATGTTTAGTACTTCAAAAAGGGCTTTGTATTATATGGTACGTTACTATCATTGGATAAATCATACATGACATGTAGGTCTGACATATAATTTATATGCACCAGCAATCATAGAAAGGATATACATTGGTTACTTTATAAACCTCTAGTCATATAAGTCACCAAACCAGTTACACCATAGAAGATAATTTAAAGAAAGAATAACATATACTGAGACGTTTGTCCATAGACGAACCAAATCCATGTGCAAGAGTCCTAAAGTGTGCTTCCAACATGTTTAGAACCAGAGTCCTAACAATTTTTCCACGTGGCTTAGATTAAGTGGTTTGTTTGGGGTTGAATGTCACAGTCACACTAATATACTTGTCTATTGTAGGCATATAAAGACGGGCTTGTTATCAACACGAAACAGTAAGGTATGAGTGAAATAAGATATAACCTGACAGTCATAGTAGACCACATTAGATGGACCAAGTGCATAAATGGTCATAAAAGTAAGCCACCTGAACAAAAATAAAATCAAAACAGTGAATGATAAATGAATGCACTTTCACTATTATATACAGTATATTAAATACGCACCTTCTATAAGCTATGCATCATGTAAAACTTCCCTATATACCACATTTGCCATGTATACTCAGAAATCAATACTTATGTTGTTGGCCTTTGTAATTACAGTTCCATCACTTTGATCAGGCCCCTGTATATAGAATTGAATGGTGTGAATTGTAATTTATGAAAGTTCTTACTTATACATTGGACAAAGTGCAGGATGTACTATGCAATGGTTTTCTGGGTAATTAGGACATACATAAGTTTTGGTTACAAACGTCAAACGACACGATATTGCCTATATACATATACATATACATATACATATACTTATACTATGCATATACATATACATATACATATACATATACATATACATATACATATACATATACATATACATATACATATACATATACATATACATATACATATACATATACATATACATATACATATACATATACATATACATATACATATACATATACATATACATATACATATACATATACATATACATATACATATACATATACATATACATATACATATACATATACATATACATATACATATACATATACATATACATATACATATACATATACATATACATATACATATACATATACATATACATATACATATACATATACATATACATATACATATACATATACATATACATATACATATACATATACATATACATATACATATACATATACATATACATATACATATACATATACATATACATATACATATACATATACATATACATATACATATACATATACATATACATATACATATACATATACATATACATATACATATACATATACATATACATATACATATACATATACATATACATATACATATACATATACATATACGTATACATATTATACATATACATATACATATACATATACATATACATATACATATACATATACATATACATATACATATACATATACATATACATATACATATACATATACATATACATATACATATACATATACATATACATATACATATACATATACATATACATATACATATACATATACATATACATATACATATACATATACATATACATATACATATACATATACATATACATATACATATACATATACATATACATATACATATACATATACATATACATATACATATACATATACATATACATATACATATACATATACATATACATATACATATACATATACATATACATATACATATACATATACATATACATATACATATACATATACATATACATATACATATACATATACATATACATATACATATACATATACATATACATATACATATACATATACATATACATATACATATACATATACGTATACATATTATACATATACATATACATATACATATACATATACATATACATATACATATACATATACATATACATATACATATACATATACATATACATATACATATACATATACATATACATATACATATACATATACATATACATATACATATACATATACATATACATATACATATACATATACATATACATATACATATACATATACATATACATATACATATACATATACATATACATATACATATACATATACATATACATATACATATACATATACATATACATATACATATACATATACATATACATATACATATACATATGCACTGTATAAATAAGTAACTAATATTAGAAGAAACATTACCAGAAGATGATCAGAATCACACAACATCGATGGAAAGGCGGCGGAGATGATCAGAGTGACACTGATGAATTATACAGTCCAAAACCACGGCGGCGGAGATGATCAGAGTGACACTGATGAATTATACAGTCCAAAACCACGGCGGCGGAGATGATCAGAGTGACACTGATGAATTATACAGTCCAAAACCACGGCGGCGGAGATGATCAGAGTGACACTGATGAATTATACAGTCCAAAACCACGGCGGCGGAGATGATCAGAGTGACACTGATGAATTATACAGTCCAAAACCACGGCGGCGGAGATGATCAGAGTGACACTGATGAATTATACAGTCCAAAACCACGGCGGCGGAGATGATCAGAGTGACACTGATGAATTATACAGTCCAAAACCACGGCGGCGGAGATGATCAGAGTGACACTGATGAATTATACAGTCCAAAACCACGGCGGCGGAGATGATCAGAGTGACACTGATGAATTATACAGTCCAAAACCACGGCGGCGGAGATGATCAGAGTGACACTGATGAATTATACAGTCCAAAACCACGGCGGCGGAGATGATCAGAGTGACACTGATGAATTATACAGTCCAAAACCACGGCGGCGGAGATGATCAGAGTGACACTGATGAATTATACAGTCCAAAACCACGGCGGCGGAGATGATCAGAGTGACACTGATGAATTATACAGTCCAAAACCACGGCGGCGGAGATGATCAGAGTGACACTGATGAATTATACAGTCCAAAACCACGGCGGCGGAGATGATCAGAGTGACACTGATGAATTATACAGTCCAAAACCACGGCGGCGGAGATGATCAGAGTGACACTGATGAATTATACAGTCCAAAACCACGGCGGCGGAGATGATCAGAGTGACACTGATGAATTATACAGTCCAAAACCACGGCGGCGGAGATGATCAGAGTGACACTGATGAATTATACAGTCCAAAACCACGGCGGCGGAGATGATCAGAGTGACACTGATGAATTATACAGTCCAAAACCACGGCGGCGGAGATGATCAGAGTGACACTGATGAATTATACAGTCCAAAACCACGGCGGCGGAGATGATCAGAGTGACACTGATGAATTATACAGTCCAAAACCACGGCGGCGGAGATGATCAGAGTGACACTGATGAATTATACAGTCCAAAACCACGGCGGCGGAGATGATCAGAGTGACACTGATGAATTATACAGTCCAAAACCACGGCGGCGGAGATGATCAGAGTGACACTGATGAATTATACAGTCCAAAACCACGGCGGCGGAGATGATCAGAGTGACACTGATGAATTATACAGTCCAAAACCACGGCGGCGGAGATGATCAGAGTGACACTGATGAATTATACAGTCCAAAACCACGGCGGCGGAGATGATCAGAGTGACACTGATGAATTATACAGTCCAAAACCACGGCGGCGGAGATGATCAGAGTGACACTGATGAATTATACAGTCCAAAACCACGGCGGCGGAGATGATCAGAGTGACACTGATGAATTATACAGTCCAAAACCACGGCGGCGGAGATGATCAGAGTGACACTGATGAATTATACAGTCCAAAACCACGGCGGCGGAGATGATCAGAGTGACACTGATGAATTATACAGTCCAAAACCACGGCGGCGGAGATGATCAGAGTGACACTGATGAATTATACAGTCCAAAACCACGGCGGCGGAGATGATCAGAGTGACACTGATGAATTATACAGTCCAAAACCACGGCGGCGGAGATGATCAGAGTGACACTGATGAATTATACAGTCCAAAACCACGGCGGCGGAGATGATCAGAGTGACACTGATGAATTATACAGTCCAAAACCACGGCGGCGGAGATGATCAGAGTGACACTGATGAATTATACAGTCCAAAACCACGGCGGCGGAGATGATCAGAGTGACACTGATGAATTATACAGTCCAAAACCACGGCGGCGGAGATGATCAGAGTGACACTGATGAATTATACAGTCCAAAACCACGGCGGCGGAGATGATCAGAGTGACACTGATGAATTATACAGTCCAAAACCACGGCGGCGGAGATGATCAGAGTGACACTGATGAATTATACAGTCCAAAACCACGGCGGCGGAGATGATCAGAGTGACACTGATGAATTATACAGTCCAAAACCACGGCGGCGGAGATGATCAGAGTGACACTGATGAATTATACAGTCCAAAACCACGGCGGCGGAGATGATCAGAGTGACACTGATGAATTATACAGTCCAAAACCACGGCGGCGGAGATGATCAGAGTGACACTGATGAATTATACAGTCCAAAACCACGGCGGCGGAGATGATCAGAGTGACACTGATGAATTATACAGTCCAAAACCACGGCGGCGGAGATGATCAGAGTGACACTGATGAATTATACAGTCCAAAACCACGGCGGCGGAGATGATCAGAGTGACACTGATGAATTATACAGTCCAAAACCACGGCGGCGGAGATGATCAGAGTGACACTGATGAATTATACAGTCCAAAACCACGGCGGCGGAGATGATCAGAGTGACACTGATGAATTATACAGTCCAAAACCACGGCGGCGGAGATGATCAGAGTGACACTGATGAATTATACAGTCCAAAACCACGGCGGCGGAGATGATCAGAGTGACACTGATGAATTATACAGTCCAAAACCTTACATGGGTGTTGAGGTTTTTTTGAAAGAAAATGAAAGCAGCTCTGGTGATGGACTGATGGGTAGAAGAAGGCTTATTTGCAATTTCATAATTGTTTTTTAAGACATTGTATTTGTTTGAAATTCCATTATGCCCCCTCTAGTTTACATACCTTGCATATTTAGATAAATATACTTATATTATTGACATTAATGTTATACTAAATATTAATGATATACTAGTATTTATTATTTTAGTTAATGTAATGGTAATGTAATGTTTGATTTAAGAATAATTTATATTTTTTGTGTAAATAAAAAAAATAAATAAAAGTTGTGGAAGAGGTGTGGAAGAGGTGTGGAAGAGGTGTGGAAGAGGTGTGGAAGAGGTGTGCAAGTGTGGAAGAGGTGTGGAAGAGGATGTGGAAAGGTGTGGAAGAGGATGTGGAGAGGTGTGGAAGAGGTGTGGAAGAGGTGTGGAAGAGGTGTGGAAGAGGTGTGGAAGAGTGTGGAAGAGGTGTGGAAGAGGTGTGGAAGAGGTGTGGAAGAGTGTGGAAGAGGTGTGGAAGAGGTGTGGAAGAGGTGTGGAAGAGTGTGGAAGAGGTGTGGAAGAGGTGTGGAAGAGGTGTGGAAGAGTGTGGAAGAGGTGTGGAAGAGGTGTGGAAGAGGTGTGGAAGAGTGTGGAAGAGGTGTGGAAGAGGTGTGGAAGAGGTGTGGAAGAGTGTGGAAGAGGTGTGGAAGAGGTGTGGAAGAGGTGTGGAAGAGTGTGGAAGAGGTGTGGAAGAGGTGTGGAAGAGGTGTGGAAGAGTGTGGAAGAGGTGTGGAAGAGGTGTGGAAGAGGTGTGGAAGAGTGTGGAAGAGGTGTGGAAGAGGTGTGGAAGAGGTGTGGAAGAGTGTGGAAGAGGTGTGGAAGAGGTGTGGAAGAGGTGTGGAAGAGTGTGGAAGAGGTGTGGAAGAGGTGTGGAAGAGGTGTGGAAGAGTGTGGAAGAGGTGTGGAAGAGGTGTGGAAGAGGTGTGGAAGAGTGTGGAAGAGGTGTGGAAGAGGTGTGGAAGAGGTGTGGAAGAGTGTGGAAGAGGTGTGGAAGAGGTGTGGAAGAGGTGTGGAAGAGTGTGGAAGAGGTGTGGAAGAGGTGTGGAAGAGGTGTGGAAGAGTGTGGAAGAGGTGTGGAAGAGGTGTGGAAGAGGTGTGGAAGAGTGTGGAAGAGGTGTGGAAGAGGTGTGGAAGAGGTGTGGAAGAGTGTGGAAGAGGTGTGGAAGAGGTGTGGAAGAGGTGTGGAAGAGTGTGGAAGAGGTGTGGAAGAGGTGTGGAAGAGGTGTGGAAGAGGTGTGGAAGAGGTGTGGAAGAGGTGTGGAAGAGGATGTGGAGAGGTGTGGAAGAGTGTGGAAGAGGTGTGGAAGAGGTGTGGAAGAGGTGTGGAAGAGTGTGGAAGAGGTGTGGAAGAGGTGTGGAAGAGGTGTGGAAGAGGTGTGGAAGAGGTGTGGAAGAGTGTGGAAGAGGTGTGGAAGAGTGTGGAAGAGGTGTGGAAGAGTGTGGAAGAGGTGTGGAAGAGGATGTGGAAGAGGTGTGGAAGAGTGTGGAAGAGGTGTGGAAGAGGTGTGGAAGAGGTGTGGAAGAGTGTGGAAGAGGTGTGGAAGAGGTGTGGAAGAGGTGTGGAAGAGGTGTGGAAGAGGTGTGGAAGAGGTGTGGAAGAGGTGTGGAAGAGTGTGGAAGAGGTGTGGAAGAGTGTGGAAGAGGTGTGGAAGAGTGTGGAAGAGGTGTGGAAGAGGATGTGGACAGAGGTGTGGAAGAGTGTGGAAGAGGTGTGGAAGAGGTGTGGAAGAGGTGTGGAAGAGTGTGGAAGAGGTGTGGAAGAGGTGTGGAAGAGGTGTGGAAGAGTGTGGAAGAGGTGTGGAAGAGGATGTGGAAGAGGTGTGGAAGAGTGTGGAGAGGTGTGGAAGAGGTGTGGAAGAGGTGTGGAAGAGTGTGGAAGAGGTGTGGAAGAGTGTGGAAGAGGTGTGGAAGAGTGTGGAAGAGGTGTGGAAGAGTGTGGAAGAGGTGTGGAAGAGTGTGGAAGAGGTGTGGAAGAGTGTGGAAGAGGTGTGGAAGAGTGTGGAAGAGGTGTGGAAGAGTGTGGAAGAGGTGTGGAAGAGGTGTGGAAGAGGTGTGGAAGAGGTGTGGAAGAGGTGTGGAAGAGGATGTGGAAGAGGTGTGGAAGAGTGTGGAAGAGGTGTGGAAGAGGTGTGGAAGAGGTGTGGAAGAGTGTGGAAGAGGTGTGGAAGAGGTGTGGAAGAGGTGTGGAAGAGGTGTGGAAGAGGTGTGGAAGAGGTGTGGAAGAGGTGTGGAAGAGGTGTGGAAGAGGTGTGAAGAGAGAGAAAAACATGACTGCTTTGGTTAATATATTAAGTACTGTAATGGATATATCCCATTTTCTGCAATCAAATGATATACTGATATATTTGTATATTTGTTAGTATATGGTTTGTTTGGCTATTCATATATCATTTTCATATAAAGGTTAAATGGGATGAAATGGAGAAATCAAAACAGAACTTTGAAAATGAATGGAATAACAAATTGACCTCCATGAATAGGAATTAATTAAGGATTACATACATACACTTACATATATGATATATATACAAATATATGATCAGCTTATTTCCACTAAAAAAGATAACATATGTTCATATATATTGTAGCATGTGTACAAGAAACTTATTGGAAGTTGGCTATAAGTATACTTTAGTCACCAATAAAGCATGTAAATCAACTGATCGATGGATACACTATGTACATAAAAGATATAGATATAAGATGAAGATTCCTTGCTTTTCAGGACCAAATGGGACCAACGGGATTTACTCGGTATTTCCCGGTACCGATCCCGATTGGTACCGATCCCGCGAACCTATAAAAATGAGTACCGGTACCGATCCCGATTGGGACTCGGGACCACTTTCGGTACCGGGATCGGGACGGTACCGGGACGGGATCGGGATTTGGGACTTTCCGCTCATCCCTACTGTTATCTCACCCGTATTGCCACATCAGCTTTCTTTTTCCAAAACACACCAAAAACACCTCATCCTTATCATAACTTCATCATCACCTGATCCTCGATTTAAAAACCCAAACACACATACATTCTCTCTCCCCATCTTCAAATAATAATAATAAAAAAGTAATAACACACATTAATACACCTTGGACCCACCTTTAAACCCAACTAACTCGTCCAAACATTTTGTGAATTCGACGATCTTTGATGATTACAACTACGATGAGATAATGACGACCATGCATAGGGAGAGGCCTAATGGCTAAGACCATGAGTCACACTCAAGCATTTTATTTATTTATTTTTCTTTCCCTTCTCACTATTGATTTATCTGTATATTCGAAGTTATAAAATTAAATAAATGATCGGACCTATATCAATGAATGCGTAGGAATTTTATTGATGTAGTGCTAACTGTAGCTGATTAATGAAAAAAATTAATAATAACTGCCCTTAAACAACAATTTTAAAGATGGTAATAAAGAATTATTTTCAAGATGACTATTTAAAAAAGTAAACTTTTCCCAAACACCACTTAAATAACACTTTATTGACCATTAAAAACTGGTTTGAAACTGGTTGGTTGGACCGGCTCAACAGGGCCAGAAGGGAGGTCCGATTTTTTAAGACCGGTTACCGTCCCGATCCCGGTACCGAAAATTTCATGCCTCCCAAAATTTCATCCCTCCCAAATCTCAAAACAAAATTTGGGAGACCTGTTCCTGATATAACCAAAACAAATTTTTTAAATAATTTTATGATGGTGTATGTTAGCTTTAATTATTTAGTTAGTGCGTGTTTTGTAATTATGTAATCTGTAAAATTAAATATCTTTGAATTAACACTTTTATTTCTATAAAGCGCAATTGTGATAGTGAAACGGCAAAAATTGATGCCGTTTAACACTATTCACCATGGCAAAACAGTAAATACCGTAAAACATTCGCCCAAATACGAAGCTATAAAAGACGGAAAAACAAAGGTCCCACACTGACTCACCAAACACATGCAAACTTGCTTCGGCACTTGCCACCGAACGTCGTCGTTGGCAAGCCGCAACCATACCTTCGACAGCAAACTTCGTATTCCCAATCACCAGCCACGGCCGTCATTGTTAACAAGAAAACCCAAGAAATGGAAGTAGAAAGATAACTACTATTAAAATAAAAAGTTACAAAAACATATATGAGAAAATCTTGATATTGTCACTTACTTTACAAACACATTGATTTAACAAGGCAACTGCGTAAAGGTTTATAAAAAAAAGATATTATAAGAAATAAAAATAAACACTAAAATACATTTTGAATCTTAAAAAAATATGCGCTTAAATAAGATATAGACTTAAAAAAAAACACACACACACATATAGTAGATCTTCAAATCATGGGTCACTTTGGAGCTTTCTTTTTTTCTTTTCGTTTTACTGCAACATCTTTAAAAGAGAGAGAGAGATGATATGCTTTTACTTCAATGATGATAAAAGAGAAAAGATAATGTGTTGAAATTTTTTGAAACATATATGTGGATTGAAAAAAAGGTGTAGCCCACAAATTGTATTGGAACATGGCACGTGGCCTAACTATTCATTATTGCTGCAATTACAAGCATCAAATACAAATTAAAATATTTTGTAGACAATTTTTTTATTATTACATTTTTGAGCATGAAATAAATTTGGAAAAAGTAAAAGATAATATAATATATAAAAAAGAGATTGAGTATATTTTTATGGTAAAAATTTATACTTTACTTATTTTTTTTTTAAATTTCATTTATCTCATATGTACTTTATATATTTATATTAATGTAATAACTACATTTGCTTTAGAAGAGTTGGTTTCAATAAATTATATAAGAAATATTATCTATAGTATATTATATATAATATATATAGATTTATTTATCATGACCTTCCTTTTTACATATAAAATTAAAATAAGATAATTTTTTTTTCTATGATAATACAGCTAGCTTTTTTTAAAAAAATTAATAATGGTTAAATGTTTTACAACACGATGGTAGGCAAACGGGCAACAAGCTGCGCCGCTACCACTTTCTGAATAGGAAATCTTATCCTACTAAAAACAAACCCTTGGTGCCTAGGAGTCGAGAAATTGCTGTGAACGACCCTTTGTACTCTATTGAGAAATCTAACAGCTTCTGGGGCCAATAAACCAAAGGTATCGAAGGCAAAAGGGACAAAAACATGTTGATTTTCGGTGGAAGCTTTGTCATGTTTCTCAACTTTTATTAGTTCAGCCTTCATAACTGTCTGCCATGCAAGAAAACCGTTATCTCGTAGGCCAAAAAAAGGGGACACACCGGCCACATCCACACAAGCGTGTTTCCCACTAATCCATCCAAATACCAGAACATCCGCAGGGCGCAAGGTAGACCTCCCCTCAGCTGGATCTGTTAGAAAATTCACGGGGGCCTCCTTTTTTGCCGATATCCCTGCCCTCTTTAGGACATCCCACAACACATCCCGAACCAGATCATGCCGATACTTGAAGCCTGGTAATTCCTTGCAATGCACCGCATGTTCGCCAAACTTATCCAAACAAGCCTTATGACACACCGGACAAGGCTCATCAACTGGGAACAATTGGATCATTAAGCGATATTTAAGGACCGCCATGTATTCAATCGCAGACATGCGTTGCCCGAGTCCCTCAATGGGGATAACAGACAAGAAATCCTGTGCATGTGGTCCTTGTAAACATTCTAGTACTGCTTTCTGCCGCGGAGTCAAATATAAAGTATTATATTTGTTGTTATGTGGTCTGATATAATAATGCCTCACAAATTCGCCCTAATAATGCCTCACAAATTCGCAACGAAGTGCGACCGTATTATTGTAGTTCGATATCAATTTTGAGTTGAATGTAGCTATGTTTCGAGTTTTGACTATAAAAGAAGAAAATACCAACTGAACCGGCCGATCCGACATCGCATTCGACTTAAAAACCGGTTTTAAAACGCTATTCTTGACCATGTTACTAGTTAGGACTACTGGCCTACTGGGTGTGTTCATAGAAAGGAATCACAACAACAAACAAAGACACTCGAATTCACTTTGGATCGGGAGTGATGGAAAATAACAAAAATATCGATGATCGGCCAACAATAATGGTGACAAACGATGACGGAATAGAGGCACCTGGACTCCAGGCACTTGTTCGTGTTCTTGTTTCTGCTCCTCATCGTTATCGTGTTTGGGTCTGCGCCCCTGATTCGTAAGAAGTCATTTTCCTTTCCTTTCTTTTCCTTTCCTTGCATTGATTGATTGATGATTTTTGGTTTCTCAGGGAAATGTCAGCAGTGAGTCATTCCATTACTTGGCGACATGCTCTCTCTGCTAAACCTGTCCAAATCCATGGCGCAACCGCCTTTGCTGTTTCTGGTTACTACCCTTCCCTTTACTTTGATTTTTTATTTTTACAGAGTTTTTAACTTAAAAAATACTCCCTCCCTCCCATTTTAGTTGTCATGTTGACTAACTTTGACCGTAAATAACTTTGTTTATACTATATAGTAGTTGATGAAACTTATAACGAAAAGTACATTAAAAACCCAATCCATTCATATATTTTATATCAAGTGTTACATGACACAAACAAAGTTATTTACGGTCAAAGTTAGTCAACATGACAACTAAAAATGGGACGGAGGGAAATATACACTAACACCCATCAAAGTTGGGTATTTAAGTCATATCCTATATATAATAATTATTTTATTATTTATGATGTTGTATGGCTCTCTCATTCACAACTAATTTCCTTAACTAGTCGTCTAACCCAACTTTGATGAAAGATATGACTAGTTAGGTTACTAAATAACTAAGTGAGCTTGATTTATCTTTTAGGTGATAGCCTGAGGAGGTTAGGCTTGCCAGAATATATGGCCCACTTTTATATGTTGTAACATATATAGCACATTAGGACTTTTCATTTGAATTAACTTATGTACGTTTTACCTTCATCGGGGTAATCTTGTATTGACGTAATGGTGATCGACCAATGTTTTAGTATATTGACTAAGTGACTAATGTTGACAGCTCACATTATACTTCACATTTTACATTCTAGTAAGTTAACTATAGTTTCAGATGATGTTTTTAAGTTTTTAAAATTGATAGATGTGTTACCACAAGACCAATTCTGAAGTACATAGGAATGCTTTTACGAGATTGTTGATATGTGTACTGACATACGTATTATATATGGTTCTTTTTTACGTTTTTAATATCAACAACACTTTGCAGGAACTCCAGCTGACTGTACTTCATTGGGAATCTCAAAGGAACTTTTTCCTTCTGTTCCTGATCTGGTATGATATTGAGCTTGATGTTGCGTAACTGGTATTCGACATTTTAGTTAAAGCTTCATCTTAGATTGGTTTATATTAGGTTTCATGTTCTTCCCTAAAACGTGTTACAAAGGATACTACAAGTTCATGTTAGTATCAGTCTTTCTATATCTTTTGGTTTATCTAGTCATATTTATTCATTTGTGTGTTTTAGTAATTGAACACCTTACAACTCCCCGCTCAAATAACTCAACACCTTCTGCTTGTGATGAAGTTGTTGTTTAGTTTCATTGTACGGAGAACACGACCACTTACGACTTGTATAAACATTGTTTTCTCATTTTAAATCTCTTACGTGAGGTATACTACTTTTCTTTAATAAATAAAAACCTGTTCATTTCTAAAATAATGTCTGATAAACAAAAATTATCCCTTCAGATATTTAAGGGTAGATGTCAGTAAGGTGTTTTTTGGCAGATATAATTTGATATATTGAACTTTGTCCCTTTAAATTTCAGAGAATCTGTAATTGACCAAATATACTAGCAACTTGGGTCACAATAAAACCAAACTCAATATCAAATAAAACTCCAACCAAGATCTGCTTTGCAGATTTTGTTGTTTTTGAAGTGGTAGAATCACATAAACAATGTTGCCCAAGATAATGATTTTGCTTTCCCTAGGGGCAAAGAGCACCAAATCGGTAGTTCACCCTCTTCATTGCATGCTCACAGACAGGAAAGTGGCTTTTGAATGTGATGTTGTAAGTTTATTATATTTATATCTCATCATCTCTATATAGTTTCAAACCTTAGGGGCTTTCTATATGAGTGTATCTGTTCAGCCTCTTCATAATCGGTGGTTTGCATAAACTTTGCTTTTCATTATTATTATTTTTTTGATTTCATGCTAATACATGTATAGTTGGTTTGTTCTTAGTCCATTGATATATGTTATGACATACCCCTTGTCTTAGGTCATGTGCTACTTGAAATCTTGAATCTGATTGATTGTATCTTCATAGTTCTGATGCATTTTGTATCATATTTAATCCTCTGACCTATTTCAGTGATTGTCAACAGGTATTAAGTGGCATAAACATGGGCAGCAATTGTGGTTATCACATGTTAGTACATATGTTCTTTAAATCTTTGTTATACGATTTCCTTTTTGTATGATTTCTTTGTCTTGTGGCATTCATTATTGCCAGAGAAATATAACTTTAAATGCCACTTTTAAAGAGGGTTGTTTTTGTGTTTAGCATTAAACAATAATGTAAACTCGATATATATCTTTAAATATATGCATAACTTTGTTAATCAATTTTACTTTTTTGCCAAGTCTGGTCAATTTTTTATTATTGTAGTGTCTGCTTTTATTTTTCTTTCCTACCCTTTATTTACTTTTCTTTGTTTAGCATATGTATGTGACTTGATGATATAGTTCAGTGTCTTTGTTCCACGCTTCTTACTAACTGGAACTGTTTGAAATGCAGCGTCTACTCGGGAACTGTGGCAGGTGCTCGAGAGGCCTTTTTCTATGGTGTTCCATCCATTTCAATTTCATATGATTGGTATGTAAACTTCTTCACTTTAAGTATGTTACCAATACAATGATGTGTGGTATGCATTTATAAAGTTGAGGCTTATCTAGAAATTTAACTAAGAATCATATATATGGTCTGATACTGCATAATCAACCTGTGTGTAAAAGCAATCAATGATGATTGTCAATAAATCATTTTAATGTTTCTTTCCCTTTTTGCTGTGATGTTTCACACTTGTGTAATTGAAGTCATACTGGAAACTGTTAATACGAGACTTCAATCCATGTTCGCATAGAACGGGAGTTTTGTCTATTCTTTTTGCTAGTAAATCGTTGTTTTTTGTGAGAAGTTAGTGGCTACTGTTGTTGGTATAATTACAGGTGATGGGTCGTCTTTTCGCTCTTAACTTGCAGAATTGTAAATATCATTTTGAAACCCCGACCTGTTCCGAAATAAAAATAGTTTTTGAAGCATCTGTATTCCTCAATATGCATTTGTTCTGATTCAAATATCAACCGGCTCCAGTTTTCACCTGATTTGTTTGACCCATTACCCAACCTACCCTCTTTGCCTTCTCCATGCATCCATCTTGCAGTTAGGAGAACCGTGATGAGGATTATAATTCGTAAAAATCATTAAATATTCAAAGCTTTCTACTCCTTTGTATGTTGATATATATTGTAAAATTTGAGAGTTAACATCAGCAATGTACCTTAGTTTCTAAACAACTTACAGAAGTTCAGTGGAAGTACTTAAAGGAGAAATTTTGTTACAAGTTGCTCTACTCTCACAACTATCTACTATTTTATTCCATGGAAAAGGAAGAATTGGTTATCTCCAATTAATCAAATTACAGGCACATGACAAAGGTCACGATATTAGTTTAAGACTAGTTAGGTAGTCAGATGTACATACGTGAGATAATATGTGGTGTCCAATTACAAAACAGGTTTTGATTGTTTCCTCAATTGAGTGATTGATAGGGTTAAAGCTACTAGCAATATCGACGATTTCACACTAGCTACCGAGGCTTGCTTGCCCATAATAAATGCAGTTCTTTCTGAGATCAGGAATAAAACCTATCCTCAGAAATGTTTTCTGAATGTGGATTTGCCCACAAATATTCAGAATCATAAGGTGAGTCGTATATACTTGTTAAAATTTGGAATATCTATATTTTTATCTTATGTGATTTTTTCATTAGGGTTATAAGCTGACTAAGCAAGGAAACAGTATTATTAAAATGGGATGGAAGCAAGTTTCTTCGGATGCCGAAGGCGGACATATGTCATCAGCAATGACAAATGAGCCGAGTTCAGTAGCATCAAACCCTGATGCTAAAGCTCTTTCACAAGAACAGCTTTTATTTAAGAGAGAGGTGCATGGTCTTTAGTTGTAGCTATTCAAAAGTTGCAAATAAATATTTGTTTGAATTTAAACTTTATTTATCGAAAGGAAACGACCGTCATTGTTAAATTGTACTTGCTTTCAGGTCAGGGGAAGTCAGGTTGAAGACGGTGAAACTGACCACTCTTCCCTTAGAGAAGGATATGTAGATACATTTATTTATTTTTCAATATAATTTTTGTAAGAGCACGTACTCATTGCTAATGTCTGAATTGTGCTTGATTTCAGATAACTGTCACCCCGCTTGGGGCCTTAACTCATGCGGATATTGATTGCCAGTCATTTTTCAAGCAATGGTTGCCAACAGTGGCTGAGCGCACTTCTTCTTCGGCTTTGTGATTACTTCTCTGTAAGTTTAATTTGGAAATTGCATATATCATAATAATCTCTATAAAGTTTCAAATTATTTTTGCAGCATATGTGTGGTGTTCGTGTGTTGGCACTGCCGAATAAGCATTGTTATTTCTATTGATATATTATAACTAAAACTCATGTATGTGTTTTACATGGCTAGTAGAATCCGATACTTAACTTGACATGACCATTGTGGTGTTGCTAATTAAGAATTCTTGGCCTGTATTTTGTTAAAGATTCTGTTATCTTGTCAATTTCTTATTTCATCAAATTTCGGGGTTTTTATTTTAATGAAAGGGGTTTACCCTGGTAAAGTTTGATAAATATACCATCAATACTTCTTTCCTCTTTATTGAATAGACAGATTGTTCCTTTCTTGTTATATAAAATAAAAGTTAGCCGCAAAAGATAGTTGTCTTTCAACCTCAACAACAGCTCTTCTTTGGCATCTTAACTCAAGGTAAGATACCACCTCTTTCCATTGATTAGAAAATCCAACCAGATTTGCTAGTGACTTCAATATGTGATCAGATTTTCCCCAGATATTGGCATTCAAAGAAAAATAGGGATTGAGCACCTTGTTAGTTATTAAAATGACCGTTTATTAGTTTGTTCCCATGATTTTAGTCTATCTTGTGTTTCTAGCTCATATTCCATGTGTTGGTTATTGTTGTCTACGGCCCAACCCATTAAAAGGCTACGGAAAGTCAGAATTAAGGCTGCCGGCCTAAATTGATTGTGAAAGCAGAAGACAGCAGGCCTTATTGCTGGCAGCAGGCCCCTTTAATCAGTTAAGCCCAGCTTTAGGAAACTTGGAGACCAAGTTTAGTTAACCCTAATTGTAGCCTATATATACTCTTGTTTTCTTGTACATGTATTGTGTGTGGAAAATCAATAAGAAAACCTCTTTCCCCCCGTGGATTAGTTCACACAGTTTAGTGTGAGATACCACGTTAAATCTCTCGTGTCCTTCCTCGTTATTTTCTGGTTCTTGTGTTTGTGTGTGTATGCAGTTTATTCCTAACAAGTGGTATCTAGAGCAGGTTTCACACAGATCACATAGCCGTCACCTACCCTGCCGTCACCCAGATTAGGGTTCCGGCCAAAACCAGCCGTCGCCGTCACCCAGAACAGCCTCAATTAGGTCTGATTTAGGCAGAATTAGGTTTGATCAGGTCTGATTTTGGTAGATTAGGGTACAATTGGGCAGATTAGGGTTCAGTTGGGCAGATTAGGGCTTGATTTGGCAGATTGGTTTTTTTTGGGGGGGTTCGTAGGAAAAACTGGTTTTTAGGACAGCAGGGGCTGTTTCGGGAGTGTGTTTAACAGCAGAAAAACAGAGACTGTTCACAGCAGGGGCTGTTTTAGGTCTCTTTAGGGACGGCAGGAGCTGTTTCAGGGCTGTTTTTTGCGGGACTGTTTTGATCAGGTACCTTCATACCAAGTTTTATTCTTTCTCTTGTGCCTAGTATAAGAACGGAAAAGCAAGACAACTTGTTCTTGAGGCATAAGTTATTCCAACCAGAGCAGAAGAAGCGGACATGAAAAATTCATCAAGCAGGAGGCTTTGAACTAGGTCACGCTTAGCTAGAAAAAAAAGGGGATAGAAGCAGGAGGCTCAGTTGCTGTTTTTTTTATTTGGTTGGTGGTTGTTGAGAAAGAAATATTGGGTAGTGAAGATCAGATCTAAATTTTCAGCACACCGTGCTGATGTTGAGTTCTTTGCGGGCCTTGATTAGCTTGTTCATGGTAAGAGGAGACCGATGTGTTGCATGAAAAGCAGGCCGTAAGGATCCATCAACGTAGCTGGCTTTGGATTCGTCTCGTTTAGCAAAGTGAAAGAAAACATTAGAAGCAGGTGCCTTGTTTTCTTAGCCGGTAGAGATGCGTCAGAAGAGGTGGGACATTTTAGGAATCAATGTCCGGAAAATAACAAAGAACTAACCACTACAGAACACTACACCTCAGACGAGGCGTTGATTGCAGAGTAGAGAGTAGTGTGGATTCCTGGGTCGTGGATTTCAGTGCTTCATTTAATGCTACCCACAACAGTGAAGCAATACGGAATCTGAAAGTTGGATTTTGGAAAGGTAAGACTAGCATGAAGTTCTTGATATGACGAGCAGGGTGACATAGGTTTGAAGACTCCAATCGGTTCATGATGGACTTTGAAGGATGTCCGGGTTATTCCAAGTCTGAAAAAGCAGTCGGTTTTATCGGGCAGTTGGACAGGGGCATGAGGGTAAGTTCGGGAACGGGCAGTGGAAGGTTCTCAAGGGAAATCTAGTCGTGGCTCGAGGTAAGCAGGGTTCGCTTTATATGGTCAGTTTATCGTCTGAGGGAGTGACCATCCCAATTCAGAAGAAAAACAAAATCCGGTTCACAGAGCAGAAGAAGGTTTGCTTTGCAGATGGCAAACCCAGAGCTACAGGTCAGATTCAGGTTGAACGTGCTAGGAAAGGTTCAGAGAAACCAGTCAGGGATTTTTTTGACAGTGGGAGCATTAGTGCTTCAGTCAGAGCTTCCAGACAGTGGGTTAAGTGAGCCAGTATTCCAGCTGTTTAAGTCTCTCCAGTTTTTTATCTGCTTTAAAGGAGAGTGTTTTTTGTTCTCGGGATTTCTCGGGATCCGACAGTTTGTTTCAGTGGGAGCCGGTAGAGACAGAGAACGAGTCAGAGGCAGAGATTGCCGTGACTGATGGGTTGAAGCTCAGTGGGAGCTTTAACGGGCCTTCAGGTTATCTGAAGAGGAGGCCATGGGGTAAATAGGACGCATTGAAGAACATGATTTAGTTCTTAATACAGATGTACAGAAGAGATTGAAGATGGTGCAGTTCGAGGTCCGAAGACACCAAGTGGGAGATTGTTGGTTATTGTTGTCTACGGCCCAGCCCATTAAAAGGCTACTGAAAGTCAGAATTAAGGCTGCCGGCCTAAATTGATTGTGAAAGTAGAAGGCAGCAGGCCTTATTGCTTATTGCTTATTGATGGCAGCAGGCCCCTTTAATCAATTAAGCCCAGCTTTAGGAAACTTGGAGACCAAGTTTAGTTAACCCTAATTGTAGCCTATATATACTCTTGTTTTCTTGTACATGTATTGTGTGTGGAAAATCAAATCATTATCCTGATATATTTGGATAATGATTATTAGGATTTTTAATTTATAGTTAAATTAAATGATGACATAAGCGAAAGTCAATTTGATGAAATTGAGCGATTTGATTGGTTAATAAGTCATTAGTCAACGGTCTTATAGTATATATTAAGATTAAGATTGAGCAAGTCGACCTTACATATATAACCAACTTCATATGAAAAATATACATTTATGTAAAAACAAAAATAAAGTCGCAATTGTATATGGACTCTTTAGGAAATGGAAAAATCTCGATAGGCAACTTTTTTTTTTAACAAGTTGGCAGTTAGCATTCGAGGCACCACAATGGCATCCAATTGAACAGTATGTGGAACCTCGAACCACGCATGTCTGGGATGAAACTTATGACTCTCGCCCCCCAATAATCCCCCCCACCCCACCCCCCTTTTTCTAATAATTCACCCCTGCAAATGTAGGAAATGAGATTCGAACCTTGGTCCTTACCAATGAAGCTTAAGGCTCACATAAAAGATTTAAATGACGTGGGTTTGATCTTTATAGAGGCATTTAACCAGCATCAAAAATCCTACCGGGATGTAGTATGATACCCTAATACAAGATTTTCTCCTTAACCTTTTCTTTTACATACAATTCTTCAGCGCTTAAGAGCTTAATGAGGTGTTATCATCATTTTACCTTTTTATACAACTTTATATATACAGCTTCGAATGCTTATAACTTTACCAAGATTATAAATAGCTCTCGAGTTAAATTTTATAATTCACAACTTAATATAAAAGGGTGTTATCCACCCTATAACTCATAAATCTGGTTTAATATATACAGTAACAAATCATTCATCATCTTCTTCATACATCTCTTGTGAACCAACCAATACCCATGTTCTTGTAGAAGCCCAAAGTTAAACGATTCTATTGCTCGTTTAACTTTAAATATATCACTATCACCGGTGATCACCACAATTGCTATTAACATACTGATTTGAATCATATTAGCTAAATATATTGGAGTGACCAGATAGTAGTAATATGAATAACCAGTACATCGGTGGTACACACTATGCTTCATTTTAACATTATTAGAAATATGTTAATCAATGCACTACTTCAATGTTTTTGTAGTTAGTGTTGTCCTTGATTTTATTTAAAATGTCCCGTCTCTAAAAGGTAAACTTTGGAAGTTACAAACATTATGGGTGAGGACAAACAAATTATCATATCAATCGTATTGTACCAATTTTTATTTGTACCATTGCAAAATGTTCAAAACTTACGGAAAAAATAAAAGCTTAGTTAAAATTCTAAAACAGTTAGTAGTATTTACAAAGTTCTTATTGGTTGATGGATCACATATATATGTATTAGGAATATAAATATGATAGTTTAAAAAAATTGAAGTTGACTATATAATGGTTGTGGTTAAACTAAGCATGCTTTTAAATAGCTCACTAGAAAATAATTTGTTATATAAATAAACAACATATATCTGCATAATTATATGCTTACTAATAGTAAGAAATTCTTTTGAAGCAACACAGACATTTATTTGGAAGTACAAGTCCAATTATACTTATTAATCAATAATCATATCGATATTTATAAATTGTTTCTGTACACTATTTGGATATATGTATACAAACTAGCATGTAGCATAACAATATAACATATGATACTATATAACATTACTAGATTTTAGACCCGTGTCCAACACTCGACACAAGTTTACGATATTATCAATATTAGATCTTCATACATTTAAGTCGTAAAAGCTTATCATTTTGAAGATATACGGTTCTAAGTGTAAGTCCCAACTCAAGAGATGGTACTACTGAAGACACCTCTATGTCAATGGTGAGATAACTTTGCAATATATTCACTGATCTGGAGACGACCAGTTGCAGTGAATATATACCAGGTATATTGGTTAGATTACTTATTAGGGTGACAAATGTAAATAAGTAGAAAGACAATGCAATAAGTAAATACTTGTAAAGTAAATTGGTGAGACAATATGTAATTTTCAAGTGTAATTTATTTATTAATGTTAAATAAATTACAAGGTTGTTGCGGAACCAAGATAATACAATAATGTAAATATCCTAACAACCTATGAAATACAATTGATCTATACTTGGAAATTCTCTTAACAATCGAAACACTTAAAGTTGTGAAATGTTCCTTTTTGTGATTGAGAAAATATTGCACAAGTTCACCAAAAATGCAAATGTCTGAATATGCAAAGTTGTTTCTTGGTTGTGCAAAAACCTCTATTTATAGGCAAAGTTGACATTGGGATGTCAACCTTGCCGTACAAATATGGTTGAGAGCATTTAAGGAATTGCATTTAATTCCTTGAACATGCTTGATAAAGTAAGATATAAAGTCACTTTATCCAACCTGCTTTATGTACTTTTGTACTTTAATCAAAGACTAATGCTATTGTCCGGATAATAGTACATAAAGCAAAAAGGTCTTCCTCGTAATCAGTGTAAAGCTTTGTAAATGCTTTACACTGATGATCTCCAGTATTGATCTGGGCAGAATGTCCACTGGGCTTCGCTGCCATGGTCATTCTCTTTCTTCCACTTGTTCTCTTTGACTTCAATTGTAATGTTTGTAATACCTGGTCAGATCTCAACTGGAGTGAAGCTCCAGTGGCATCAACTGTACACTGGCCACTGGACTTCATATATTTCTGGACAAATCTTCTGGTCTCTAGATGCAACTGGAGACGCTACAGTTTCTTCAGTAAAACTTATTTGTCCTGAAATATTGCCAAGTCTTTTCAAGTTGTCTATCTATACAAGTATAAACTTGAAAGACTTGTTTTGACTAAATCTATCTATTTTTCCAAGGTATTTTTATAGATCATTAAATACCTTGGGTTTTTCTTTTGAACTTGTTAGATTTAATCACTTATCTATCTTGTGAGTTACAATCAAGCAACTTGTATATATACACTGGAAAATAAACTTTACATTAAAAGTTACATGATTGTAAATAAAAATACAAGAAAGATAACTAGAAGAACTTCAAGCAGATGGTCCAGGACCAGTTCTTCTTTTCTTGGTCAGTGAAGAAATAGGTTGAGTGTCTTCGACATCAAACTGCAGCCTGGATTCAACCTTTTCCTTGAACTTAATGAGATTTTGAAGAATATGAATCCAGCACTTCTCAATCCTACTTTTCATTGACTTAGCCTCCAATACATTCAGCATCTCCACATGCTCAGCATGACCATACCTATGAATGTCTGGGTCTTCAGTTTGTTTAATCTGAAGACCCAAGAAAAATGTTAATTCACCCATTAAACTCATTTCATACTCAGATGACATGATTTTAGAAAACCTTTTACACATTGCATCATCATTCGATCCAAATATAATGTCATCAACATAAATTTGTACCAGTAAGATATTACCTTTTTCTTTCAAGATAAACAAGGTATTATCTATTGCACCTCTTTGAAATCCATTTTTGAGAAGATGTTTAGTTAAAGTGTCATACCAGGCTCTTGGGGCTTGTCTAAGACCATACAAAACTTTGTTCACTCTATATACCCAGTGAGGATGCTTCTCATCAATGAAGCCTGGAGTCTGTTTAACATACACTTCTTCTTCCAGTGTTCCATTCAGGAACGCACTTTTGACATCCATCTGGAAGACTTTGAACTGCAGATGGGCTGCATAAGCCAAGAAAATTCTGATGGCTTCAAGTCTAGCAACTGGAGCAAAAGTCTCATCAAAATCAACACCCTCTGCTTGACAATAACCCTTGGCAACCAATCTGGCTTTGTTTCTGACAACATTGCCATCTTCATCCATCTTGTTTCGGTAGACCCATCTTGTACCAATAGGTTCTTTCTTCAACCCTGGTGGACAAGGAACAAGTTCCCATACATTGTTCCTATCAAACTGGATAAGCTCTTCTTGCATTGCTTCTACCTAGCTTGGGTCTGCCATAGCCTCGTCAATTTTCTTTGGTTCAATCAGTGATAAGAAGGTGACATTCAAGCATTGCTCGCTGGTGGCTCTTCTAGTCTGAACCCCTCTACTGGACTCTCCAATAATCTGATCAATTGGATGTGCTTTGGTCCATTTAGAGTATTGACTAGGACGATGAACAACAATATCAGTGCAAGTCACCTGAGGAACCTCTTCAGTTGTTGCTTCTGGAAGAGGATCAACCCAAACTACTCATCATGAGTCAATGAGGTCACGATTTGCATCATGAAATTCTTCAGTTGAAGACATTTCTTGAAGAACTGGAGAAGTTTGAACTGGTGCTGATATTGGGGTGACACGTACATCAGATCCAATAGTAAGTTCTTGTGGTAATTTAAAACTTATTGAAGGATAGAATGGAGTGTCACTGGAGGACTTCTTCAGTTGAACTGGTTCCACGTCGGTGTGACTGGAAACATTGTCTGGTGAACTTTCTGACTGATGAACTTGGTCAGATTCACCAAAACTGATAGGAATGACTGGAGAAATATCAAGGCTTGGTCTTTTATTAATTGCATCATTAGATTCATCAAATGTGACATGTGTTGTCTCATGAACCTTTTGGAGTCTATAATTATAAACTCTAAAGCCTTTTCGAATATCTGAATAGCCTAGAAACACACCTTCATCAGCTTTTGCATCAAACTTTTCAAGCTGACTGGAATCATTTAGAATATAAACTGGACAGCCAAATACATGGAAATATCCAATATTTGGTTTTCGATTCCTTAGCACTTCATAGGCAGTCTTCCTATGTCTCTTGACATAAACTGACCGGTTTTGGGTGTGGCATGCAGTTGCCACTGCTTCAGCCCAAAAACTGGTGGGAAGACCAGATTCAGATATCATACTTCTGGCTTCTTCTATCAGTGTACAATTCTTTCTTTCCACAACTCTATTTTGCTATGGAGAGTGTGCCGATGAGAAGTTTTGAGAGATGCAGTGTCAGTGCAGAAGGATTCAAGAGTCTTATTTTGAAATTCTGTTCCATTATCACTTCTCAACTGACAAACTTTTCGAGTATACTTGAGTTCAATTCTTTTGATGAGAGAGATGATTTCAGCAGCAGCATCACTTTTTGATCTGAGGAATACCACCCAGCAGTACCTGGTGAATTCATCAACCACAACTAGAGTATACTTCTTTCCAGCTCTAGTTTGAACATTCACTGGACCAAAAAGATCCATATGAAGCATGTGAAGAGGTTCAGTGATACTGAAATTTTGCCTTGTCTTGAAACTGGCTCTTTTTTGCTTGCCCATCTCACACCCTGGACATGGCTTTTCTTTATTGAAAGAAACCGGAGGTATCCCATCAGCCAGTTGCTTGCGAGACAACTTATTGATATTTTTGAAATTAAGATGGGATAACCTTTTATGCCATAACCAGTTGGTGTCCTCATCTGCCTTGGTATAGAAGCACTGTTCTTTTGGAGCTGGTTCCATATCCATGATGTACACATTGCCTTTTCTTGGTGCAATCATCACCACTTTCCAATCCTTGTTAAATATGGTGCCTTGAGCAATATCGAACAATACCTTGTATCCATCATCACAAAGTTGACTTACACTGATCAGGTTATACTTTAAACCATTCACAAATGCAACTCTGGTGAACTGGACTTGTCCATTATTGATTACACCATATCCTTCAGTCTTTCCATTTTCATCATTACCAAACGTCACTGCCGGTCCATCTTGGACAGTGAACTCTTCCAGCAGGGGCTTACATCCGGTCATTGTCCGGCCAGCTGCGCTGTCCAGATACCAAGTATTTTTTCTTACGATCGCCCTGCACACCCACAAAAATCATTAGTTATTTTTGTGAACCCATCTTTTGATGGGTTCACTGGACTCTCCCTGGAAAGTCACAGTTGATTGTTGTGGTGTAGAACTGGAGACTGGAGCTGGAGCCTTCTTGTCGGTTCCAGTTTCAGGAGTAAAAACGACTGGTTTGATGGGTTTCTTCCTCTTTTTCTTCTCATTCTTAGCTCCAAATTGAGCATTTTGTTTTTATTTTTGTTTAGAAGGGGGTGCATTTTGTTGAACAACTGGAGAAGATGAAGCTCCTTCCAGATTTTTGATTCTGGCAGTACAACTTTGAACTTGCCTTGACAACTGTTGAAATTGACTCTCCAGTTTTAACAAAATGTCTTTTTCAGTAGGCACCTGAACCTTGGACTTAGGTTCAACAGGGATCTTGGTCTTAGGATTCTTTGGCTCCTTTGACTTTTGAGGTAAAGGTTTGTCACCAGTGACCTTTTTAACTGGAGCTTTAGCTTGTTCAGCTCCAGTTTTGACCTCAGATGGGGTGGTCTCAACAGGTTCAGTTGTAACAAATTTAGGCTGGTCATATGGAGTTTCTGGCCTAAGATCTGATGGCAAAATGTGGATATCAGGTATGATGTCTGCCATGTGCACATCTCCAGTTTTGACCTCAGATGGGGTGGTCTCAACAGGTTCAGTTGTAACAAATTTAGGCTGGTCATATGGAGTTTCTGGCCTAAGATCTGATGGCAAAATGTGGATATCAGGTATGATGCCTGCCATGTGCACATCTCCAGTTTTATAAGCAGTTTGTTGTGCATCAATGGTTTTTGAAAAAGCATCATAATTTAAACCAGATGACCTAATCCAGGATTTGATCACCTTTTATTCCTTTTCCAAAGCAGTTTTTAGCTCTTGTTTTTCAAGTTCAAGAGCTTCACATCTTAAAACTGACTCTTTGAGAGCCAACTGGACACTTTGTAAATCATTCAAATGGGGTTTTACATTATTAAGCTCAGTTAAAACTGTTTCTAGATATCTTTCACTGTCTGTTCTCACAGTTTCAACAAATAACAAATCACAAGTGAGTGATTGAGCAAGGTCCGGTTTTAGTTCTGTATCAATTTGATGATCATAATCACACACCTTTTTGAGTATGATGTCCACCCATCTTCCAGTGATAACATCATCTTTCACCACATGTTGCTGGTCTTCCAACGCCATAAAACACATGTCCCTTTCCTCTTCTTCATCATCAGATGAGTCATCAGAGAGTTCCCATTTTTCTTCAGTTTTAGCTATCATGCACTTATTCTTTTCTTTTTCAAGTGACAAGAGAGCAATCTGGGCCTTAAGCTTTTTATACTTTGCTTTGTATCTATCATCAGGCCGATTATAAGTAGGGAAAGGGGGACCAGTTTGATTGTTCAACTGACTAGATCTGCATTCCTTCATAAAATGACCTTTCTTACCACACTTATAGCATGTAAGATTGGCCTTGTCCAGAGAGTTGGAGCTGGAAGCATTGTTGGGTCCACCAAATCTATTAGATTTGTGCTTAAACCTATTAAAGGTTTTAGCAATCATGGCGACAAGATCATCATTGTCAGTTTCATCGCAATCATCACTGATTTCAGTGGTCAGGCCAGAGTTCAGAAAACTGTTTAACATCTCCTTCATAGAGTGTGACTGGACACTCTCAACAGACATTAAAGCAGCACAAGGTTTATCAGTTAAACTGGCAACCTTGGAACTCTGAGCATGGTTTATAGCATCCTGCTCAGCCACAAGTCTTTGTGCATTATTATCTTCAGTGAATCTGAAGGCTCCATAAAGAGATGCAAGAGTGTGATTGTGCAGGGTCTTACCTTATCTTAGGACAAGAACCATGTTAGCCCATTTGGAAGGAAGAATATTACAAAACTTCTCAAGAAGAATATCATTATCCTTCTCAACTCCCAAGCCTCTTAATTGATTAATTAAGCTTGTAAACCTGGTATAAGTACAAGTTAGGCTCTCATTGGAGAGTGCAAATAAGGATTCATACTTCTTGTTCAAGGCATCCTTTCTGGTGACAATGGTGTCATCACCTCCTTCAAACTGAAGAACCAACTCGTCCCACATTGCCTTAGCACTGGGGAACAACACAAGGATTGGAATTAATTCTTCAGGAACAGCCCCAAGGATCATATTTTTGAGCTTGGTGTCCAAGTCAACAAGCCTACGATCCTCATCAGACCAATGGTCTTCTGGCTTCTCTCTAGAACTTCTCCTAGATCCAGTTGGATCAAGAAGAGGACTTATCCCAGGAGAGATAAGTATATGTGGTCCATCTTTTAAAATTTTCAACATATACCTTTCAATCCCACCAAAATTCAAAAGCATCCTGGTCTTCCATGTGCCAAAGGACTCACTAGTTCCATCAAATTTTGGAACAGGAGTGTTGGAATAATGGACATGGACATGGGGAGAGACTGTAGGAGGTGGAGGAGGGTTGGTATTAACATTTTGTCCAGGTGGTGATTATTAACATGAATTTCATCTTGACCAGAACCATTCTCACCTTCAGCAGTAGACATCGAAGCAGATCTAGACAATAAATTAGTCTTTCTGCTCTGATACCACTTGTAAGTCCCAACTCAAGAGATGGTACTAATGAAGACACCTCTATGTCAATGGTGAGATAACTTTGCAATATATTCACTGATCTGGAGACGACCAGTTGCAGTGAATATATACCAGGTATATTGGTTAGATTACTTATTAGGGTGACAAATGTAAATAAGTAAAAAGACAATGCAATAAGTAAATACTTGTAAAGTAAATTGGCGAGACAATATGTAATTTTCAAGTGTAATTTATTTATTAATGTTAAATAAATTACAAGGTTGTTGCGGAACCAAGATAATACAATAATGTAAATATCCTAACAACCTATGAAATACAATTGATCTATACTTGGAAATTCTCTTAACAATCGAAACACTTAAAGCTGTGAAATGTTCCTTTTTGTGATTGAGAGAATATTGCACAAGTTCACCAAGAATGCAAATGTCTGAATATGCAAAGTTGTTTCTTGGTTGTGCAAAGACCTATATTTATAGGCAAAGTTGACATTGGGATGTCAACCTTGCCGTACAAATATGGTTGAGAGCATTTAATGAATTGCATTTAATTCCTTGAACATGCTTGATAAAGTAAGACATAAAGTCACTTTATCCAACCTGCTTTATGTACTTTTGTACTTTAATCAAAGACAAATGCTATTGTCCGGATAATAGTACATAAAGCAAATAGGTCTTCCTCGTAATCAGTGTAAAGCTTTGTAAATGCTTTACATTGATGATCTCCAGTCTTGATCTGGGCAGAATGTCCACTGGGCTTCGCTGCCATTGTCATTCTCTTTCTTCAACTTGTTGTCTTTGACTTCAATTGGAATGTTTGTATTATCTGGTCAGATCTCAACTGGAGTGAAGCTCCAGTGGCATCAACTGTACACTGGCCACTCGACTTCATATATTTCTGGACAAATATTCTGGTCTCCAGATGTGATGTGACCAATTTATACCCATCGCCCACATCATTATTGGCCTTGTTATTAAGTGTTTTTAGTCGATTTTGTTGGCATTTGGCGCGTTTATGTGTTTGTTAGTGTTGTCAGGCTCTAAACAGGATACGTGTCCATTTGGTGTAAGTCCGGATGATTTCATAGGCCAAGATGTTGATTTGTGAGTCTGAGAGTTGTTCAGGGTTGTGAAGATAGAAAAGTCCAGCATGATTGGACTGCGCCGCAGTGAGGAGTGCATATGCCCACTGCGCCGCAGTCATCTAATGGAAAGGCGTATTGAGACCAGTTATATAGCACTGCGCCGCAGTGGTGGTGACCTAAACCCACTGCGCCGCAGTCATCAAGTGCCAAAAGGAGGATAAATTCCAGTGATAATGCACTGCGACGCAGTGAAGGCAACATATATCACTGCGCCGCAGTCAGGCGAAGTCAAAGTCAAAAGAGATCCACTGCGCCGCAGTGGAGTCCTCATTTTCCCACTGCGCCGCAGTGGCTCGACGGGTCTGTAGGGTTTTGGCAGCCTCGTTGCCTAAAATTCCATGGGGTATAAATAGATAACAAAAACCTAATTCAAAAATCATCAAATTATCTTTCTAGGAGCTGCACTATAAGGGATTTCTTCAAGGTTCAAAGGCTAGTTTTCTTCCTCAAAATCATTGGAGATCTACGTGCACCCATCTAGATCGTATCTACTTTTCTTGTCTTACAATTTACTTTCATCAAACGATTGGTACAATCATGTTTACCTTTTCTTTTGATTATTATTTACCATTCATCATGAGTGGCTAGACCTATTATCATCCACCTTGATGAAACTAGACGGATAATGTGATTGCTATGTTTTAATTCAAGAGTTGATTCTATTATCGTTATATTGAGATCTTTATTGATTAATTCCTTATTCTTTATTCTTTGTGAAATTGATAATTTATTTGTTCATCGTTAGTGGTACTAGGTGAATAGGTATTTTATTTCAATTAATTGTCTATGATTGATTGTCTCCGGTTGGTGGTACCACGGTGAATGTCATTAGAATAATAGGTATTAATTGGTAAACGTGTTTAGATACGGTTGGTGGTACCACGTATTTATTCACATAGATATGATTGATAATTGTTAATCAAACAAACTAATTACTAGGGATATTTTCTTAAGCATTGGTGGTACCGGCTTGGGTAATTGAACTAGCAAATTAGGTGTTTGGGTAATTTGCAAGCGGTTGGTGGTACCACGTAAGCATCTTTATCCTTACACGATTATCTATTCAACTTAATGAATTTGATCTTAATTTAAAGCAATCACATTTGAAGTCGAGGGAAGTCAAGGTGGATGAATTTTAATATTATTGTCTGAAGTTTCATTTCATTTTATGTTTTTAATTTTCTGTTAAAAAGAGATTGAAGTAACACCCTTTTTCCAAACCATTTTATGAAACAACTAGTTCAACCAATCCCTGCGAACGAACACGGTCTTACCTGTTAACTATATTACAAACGATCGGGTCCACTGCCCGTGAGTGCGTAGTAGTGAGTTTTTAGGTGATTCTAGTTTTAAAAATATAAAACTCGATTTAGCACATCAAGTTTTTGGCGCCGCTGCCGGGGATTGTGTGCCGTTTTAGTTGTTAATTTAGTGGTTTGATCCTTCCTCACGCGTGAGGAAGTTATTTGCTTATTTAGTATAGTTTATTTTTGTTTATCACAGGTGCATTTTACGTGTGTGTTAGTTGTGTTTGCAGGCTTATTCTTAGTTAATGATCTTGCGATCTTCGGGTAAACCTCTGTTCAGTCCTTGGAGAACTCCACCGAGACGCAGGATTAACTATACAGCACCAACACCGCTATCACCTGCAACTCCACCCACTCAGGATTCAGACGAAGAAGGTTTTGATTTAGAAGAACTATTTTCAGAAGTTGAGAAAGAGGAGATGGGTGACGAACAACCAAGAGATCAAAATGATATCCGTTATGGAGATAGGGCCCGAAATATCCCTACGGCCCGCGGTTCAGCCATTAGACCACCCACTATTGATCATACTTTTAACTTGAAGCCCAATCATTTGAAAAGCATCGAAGAGCAACAATTTGATGGAAAGAGAAAATGGGATCCATATAAGCATTTGGAGAGATTTGAGAAGTTGGCACGGTTGTATCAATATGGTCAAAATCAAATGGATGCCGTGAAACTCGAGACATTTCCCATTTCAATCACCGGAGATGCTGAAGATTGGTTTAATGATCTTCCCGAGAATTCCATTACTACTTGGAACCAACTTAGACAAGCTTTTATTGATGAGTTTTATTCTCTTCGAACTCAAAGGAAGTTGGAAAATTTGATAAGGTCATTTGAGCAAGATGCTGATGAGGATATTGTCGATGCATGGATTCGCTTTAAGGATATGCTAAGGAATTGTCCAGGCCATGAGTTGACAAAGGAGAAGTATGTTGAGTTATTCTTTGATGGCTTGTCTAAGCAATCGAAAAGAGAGTTGGGTTATGCCTTTGGGGGAAGTTTCACCAAGATTACACCGAATGAAGGATATGATATTTTGGAACAAATGGTGAAGGATAACGCAACAATGGATGATGAAAGGTTTCTTAAGAATGAGAAAAGGATGAAGAAGGGAACCAAGGAAGGGAGAGTTGCAAGAGTTGAGAAAGATGATTCTGAGATTGTTGGAGAGATTCAAGCTTTGTCTTCACGTATGGAAAAAGGTTTTGCATCTCAAGAGGCTAGGTTTGGAGCTCTTGAAAAGGATGTGAAGACTATTGCTGACGGTTGTGACTATTGTGGAGATATGCATTATTCTGAGGATTGTCCCAATCGGGGACGTGAAGATGTCAACTACATTCAGAACCAGCAACAAGGGGGTTTCCAGCGCAACACCGGTTTCCAAAACCGGCCCTCAGGTAATACTTCTTACAACTCTTCCTTTCCTACTAATAATGCTCGTTTTTCAGGTAACAGGTGGCAAGAAAATCATTATCCGAATCAGCCTCAGCAGCAGATACACCAAGGCCAAGGATCTGGATCTTCTAACACCGATCCAAGTGACGAGTTGAGGGAGATGATGAAGCAAATGATGAGCAATCAGATTGAAACAAATACAAGTATTCAGAATATCAGGGAGGATACCAAGGAGCTGAATGAGAGGCTAGAAAGACTAAGTGGTAAAGTTGAGATGAATGCCAAGAATGCAGGGTTGAACTTTAAGGATCTCGAGAGTAGGATGGCAGCTTTAGCTAGGCCTACGGGGACTCTACCGAGCAATACCCAACAGAATCCAAAGCCTCAGTCGAGTAATCAAGGATCATGGAGAAAGGATGCCCAGCCCAATGTCAGAAATGAGCACGTGAATGCTATCACCACGAGGGCAGGTAACACTTATGATTCAGCTAAATCTTCACCTAATAATTTGTTTCAATCCGTGCAGGTTGATGAAGATGAGGAGCGAGTTGACGATGAGATTGAAATGGAACCGGAACCAGCCGTGCCGATACCGGCCGTTCCATCCGAACCCGTTGCTAAACCTGTTGAGAAGCCCGCTGAGGAACCAACTGTTAAGCCATATAAACCGAAGGCTCCATTTCCCCAGCGATTGGCGAAAAATAAGCTGAAGGAACAAATGGACAAATTTGTAAGTCACCTCCGTAAATTGCATATTAATATTCCATTTTTAGATGCAATTGTGCAGATGCCCGGATATGCAAAGTGCTTGAAGCAGATTTTGATGAATAAGAAGCATCTGGAAGAAGTGACTACTGCAGTTTTAGAGGATGTTTGCTCAGCAGCTGTAACAGGTAAGTTGCCCGAAAAACGAGGAGATCCAGGTAGTTTTACTATTCCTTGTAAGATAGGTAACTTAACGGTAAAAAAGGCTTTAAATGATTCGGGTGCAAGTATTAACCTTATGCCTTCTTCTCTTTACTCCAAGCTGAACTTAGGAACACCTAAACCTATTAACATGAAAATCAATTTGGCCGATAAGTCTGAAATAAGACCTATTGGAATATTAGAAGATGTGTTAATTCAGGTGGGAGGTTTGATTTTTCCTGTAGATTTTGTGATTATTGAAGCTGAAGAGGCATTAAATGTGCCTCTTATCTTAGGGAGACCATTCCTTGCCACGGCCGATGCCAAACTTGAAGTTGGTCGTGGTAAGTTGACATTGAGAGCCGGGGATGAATCTGTAACATTTTCAAACACATGTTCTGTTTCTTTGCCTAATGCTGCTAATTATGTTGAAACTGCCTGTGTTAGTTCTTTGGATTCACAGATTGATAAATGGTTGGATGATAAGCTAGAGGAAAGAGAGCTAGAATTGAAGTCAACAGCGGTACATGTTCCTAAACCAACGGATGGCCCTTGTGCTAAAATCCGTAAGCTTTATAGTCGTGTGAGGTCCGCTATTTCTCATGGGAATATTAAGTTATCCGAAGAACTGTGCTCTAATTTATCAACAAATGAGAAAGCTGAGTTAATGATGGTTGTTGATATTTCTGACGAAGCAAATGATTGGATATGTAACAAGGTTAAAGGTAACTGTTTCTCTCCTTTTAAAAGTAGACCGCCCAACACTTCAAGTGTGGGGGCGTCGGGGTCCCAATGTTGGTGATTATGAGAGGTTCGAGTCTAGCTAAAGACTCGTAAATAAATTAAGCGCTTCTCGGGAGGCAACCCGTGTTATTTTCGTGCATTTTATTTTCATTTTTGTAGTTAGATTTGATGTTTTATTGTCAAGAAAGTGCAGGTGAAATTTTGGTGTGAATGGGATTGAGGTAAGTTTTCAAAAATTTCATTGTCAAAATTTTTCTAAGGAAGCTTGGGGGGTTGAGTCCAGTGAGTTTTCACTGCGACGCAGTGGTGGTGAACATGCCACTGCTCCGCAGTGAGGTGATCCATTCCCACTGCGCCGCAGTGGGTGATCCATTCCCACTGCGCCGCAGTGAGGTGATCCATTCCCACTGCGCCGCAGTGAGGTGATCCATTCCCACTGCGCCGCAGTGAGGTGATCCATTCCCACTGCGCCGCAGTGAGGGTGATCCATTCACTGCGCCGCAGTGATTAAAACCCCACTGCGCCGCAGTGAGGGTGATCCATTCCCACTGCGCCGCAGTGGGAACTTTCTGCCCAGAAATTGTGTTTTTAATTAAAGGATCAGTTTTGCATTCTTTGATTAACGTTAACATTTGTCTCAATGCTGGTGATTTCAGGATACTAGTGGTGTTGATTCCAGGAAGCAAATGGAAGTTGGGCAAAGTAGTGGAGCTCAAGAAACCCCTGCCAAAAGAGCCCGAAAAGAGGTTGAGATTCCTGATTTAGTTTTCGGAGAAGATGACATGGATGAAACTCATGATTGGTTAGAGTTTAAAGGGGCGAAGCAACCTCACAAAAACTATTTCTTGAATGCACTATTTTTGCTTCACCGTCAACCGGTATGTCCTCCAAAGTACCTTGATCCTGTTTTTGCTGGAATTTATGGGGTGCAAGCTGATATTAATAGGTGGTTTAAAATTGAGGTTCAGATTGATGGTAGAATTGTCAGTAGTGATATGTGGCACAACACTTTTAATAATCGTGAACCTGTGTATAGAGAGCTTTGTTTAGAATTTTATTCTACTGTGAGTTTGACAAAGGAGTTGAATAAGATTAAAAACATTTTTGAAGAGAGGGTTGTTACATTCTTTTGTGGGGGACAGTCTAGGAAGATGTCTATTCCTGAATTCGGTTATTATTGTGGGATGTATACACGGGAACAGCTTGATAATCGTGATTTTAAGGCTTTGTTAAGAAAAGGGTTATTTGTGAAACAAGATATAGGAGATGGTGAGTCAATTACTCAGTATTGGACCAGAATTTCTGGGGGACATGCTTGGCCCACTGGGGGCAGTGCTAGTGTTTCTAAGATTCAGAGTGTTAAGTTGAGATTGTTACATCGTATGATTGTCACGTTCTTGGTTCAGAGGTCTACCCATTGGGATAAGGCATATCAGTTAGATTTTGTGATTATTGAAGCTGAAGAGGCATTAAATGTGCCTCTTATCTTAGGGAGACCATTCCTTGCCACGGCCGATGCCAAACTTGAAGTTGGTCGTGGTAAGTTGACATTGAGAGCCGGGGATGAATCTGTAACATTTTCAAACACATGTTCTGTTTCTTTGCCTAATGCTGCTAATTATGTTGAAACTGCCTGTGTTAGTTCTTTGGATTCACAGATTGATAAATGGTTGGATGATAAGCTAGAGGAAAGAGAGCTAGAATTGAAGTCAACAGCGGTACATGTTCCTAAACCAACGGATGGCCCTTGTGCTAAAATCCGTAAGCTTTATAGTCGTGTGAGGTCCGCTATTTCTCATGGGAATATTAAGTTATCCGAAGAACTCCGATCTTCACCCTTAATTCACCATAAATTCCTGCATTATTTTCTTTCTTTCTCCTAGTTTATCGTCTTTCAATCATCATCATGGGGAGGAATGTAAGTTTTCTTGACTAATTTCTTTTTATTTTCTTTAATTTTTGTTTTTCAATTTTTAGGTTGTAATTGAGTGATTAAATATACCCCTATTTTCTGGAAATCGTGATGAACACCACGATGCTGCCCAGATTTTTTTATACCACTGCGCCGCAGTGAGGGTGATCCATTCCCACTGCGCCGCAGTGGGAACTTTCTCACTGCGCCGCAGTGAGGTGACCATTCCCACTGCGCCGCAGTGAGGTGATCCATTCCCACTGCGCCGCAGTGAGGTGATCCATTCCCACTGCGCCGCAGTGATTAAAACCCCACTGCGCCGCAGTGAGGGTGATCCATTCCCACTGCGCCGCAGTGGGAACTTTCTGCCCAGAAATTGTGTTTTTAATTAAAGGATCAGTTTTGCATTCTTTGATTAACGTTAACATTTGTCTCAATGCTGGTGATTTCAGGATACTATGTGTGATTTCAGGATACTAGTGGTGTTGATTCCAGGAAGCAAATGGAAGTTGGGCAAAGTAGTGGAGCTCAAGAAACCCCTGCCAAAAGAGCCCGAAAAGAGGTTGAGATTCCTGATTTAGTTTTCGGAGAAGATGACATGGATGAAACTCATGATTGGTTAGAGTTTAAAGGGGCGAAGCAACCTCACAAAAACTATTTCTTGAATGCACTATTTTTGCTTCACCGTCAACCGGTATGTCCTCCAAAGTACCTTGATCCTGTTTTTGCTGGAATTTATGGGGTGCAAGCTGATATTAATAGGTGGTTTAAAATTGAGGTTCAGATTGATGGTAGAATTGTCAGTAGTGATATGTGGCACAACACTTTTAATAATCGTGAACCTGTGTATAGAGAGCTTTGTTTAGAATTTTATTCTACTGTGAGTTTGACAAAGGAGTTGAATAAGATTAAAAACATTTTTGAAGAGAGGGTTGTTACATTCTTTTGTGGGGGACAGTCTAGGAAGATGTCTATTCCTGAATTCGGTTATTATTGTGGGATGTATACACGGGAACAGCTTGATAATCGTGATTTTAAGGCTTTGTTAAGAAAAGGGTTATTTGTGAAACAAGATATAGGAGATGGTGAGTCAATTACTCAGTATTGGACCAGAATTTCTGGGGGACATGCTTGGCCCACTGGGGGCAGTGCTAGTGTTTCTAAGATTCAGAGTGTTAAGTTGAGATTGTTACATCGTATGATTGTCACGTTCTTGGTTCAGAGGTCTACCCATTGGGATAAGGCATATCAGTTAGATTTGTGGTTGATGAAGTTGTTTACCGAGGGAGCCCCGAGGAGATTTGCTTTGGCTCCTATGGTTGTTATTGATAGAATGGTGAATCACTCGGATTCAAAGTTGGTTTTGGGTCAGTTTGTTACCCGCATTTATAAGCGGATGGGAGTTTTTGGGGAGGACGCATGTCAGGAAGAGTTGTCTGCAGCTGTTCGACAAGAAAGTTTGACGGAGAAAGAGTTGATTCTGGGAAAAATTGTGAAGAAGCCGAAAAAGAATGAACGGGCTCAGTTATTGGAAGATACTGGAGTTATTGCTGCACCGCCTGAAGTTGAGGAGGATGATGATGATGAGGAGATGGGGGATGCTCCCCAGGAGCCCCAGAGGAGGCGTGGTCGTCCTAGCATTGATTTGACTGATTTAGGATCTCAGCTGCAGAGGATTATCGACGACCAGCAGTCTAGCCGCCAGGCATTTGATGATTACCAGCGGCGGATGGACCAGGATATCACATGGGTTGGATCACAGCAGGCTCACACCAACTATACGTTGGATTATTACCAGCCTATGTGGAGTGCCCAGTATCACGGGAGACCATTTGTTCCAGAGGACCCGATTCCTGCTTTTTCACCACCTCCTATTCATGTTCCGACATATCGCCAGGGAGGCGGTTCTTACTTCTCACATGACCTAGGAGGATCTCCTCGTGGCCCTGTGCAGTTTGGTTCTTTTGGCGGTAGATCTTCTGTTGATGCAGGTACTACTAGTGCGGATTGGAGACCATGGCCAGGTGCTGCTGGGCGAACAGGTGGAGATGCTGGAGCTTCAGGCTCAGGAGCCGGTGATGCACCAGAGCAGACGACTAGCTGGGTGGATGATTTCTTTGGTTCATCTGGAGCTCCTTATGGCTATCACGGGCAGCATCAGTAGTGATATGTGGCACAACACTTTTAATAATCGTGAACCTGTGTATAGAGAGCTTTGTTTAGAATTTTATTCTACTGTGAGTTTGACAAAGGAGTTGAATAAGATTAAAAACATTTTTGAAGAGAGGGTTGTTACATTCTTTTGTGGGGGACAGTCTAGGAAGATGTCTATTCCTGAATTCGGTTATTATTGTGGGATGTATACACGGGAACAGCTTGATAATCGTGATTTTAAGGCTTTGTTAAGAAAAGGGTTATTTGTGAAACAAGATATAGGAGATGGTGAGTCAATTACTCAGTATTGGACCAGAATTTCTGGGGGACATGCTTGGCCCACTGGGGGCAGTGCTAGTGTTTCTAAGATTCAGAGTGTTAAGTTGAGATTGTTACATCGTATGATTGTCACGTTCTTGGTTCAGAGGTCTACCCATTGGGATAAGGCATATCAGTTAGATTTGTGGTTGATGAAGTTGTTTACCGAGGGAGCCCCGAGGAGATTTGCTTTGGCTCCTATGGTTGTTATTGATAGAATGGTGAATCACTCGGATTCAAAGTTGGTTTTGGGTCAGTTTGTTACCCGCATTTATAAGCGGATGGGAGTTTTTGGGGAGGACGCATGTCAGGAAGAGTTGTCTGCAGCTGTTCGACAAGAAAGTTTGACGGAGAAAGAGTTGATTCTGGGAAAAATTGTGAAGAAGCCGAAAAAGAATGAACGGGCTCAGTTATTGGAAGATACTGGAGTTATTGCTGCACCGCCTGAAGTTGAGGAGGATGATGATGATGAGGAGATGGGGGATGCTCCCCAGGAGCCCCAGAGGAGGCGTGGTCGTCCTAGCATTGATTTGACTGATTTAGGATCTCAGCTGCAGAGGATTATCGACGACCAGCAGTCTAGCCGCCAGGCATTTGATGATTACCAGCGGCGGATGGACCAGGATATCACATGGGTTGGATCACAGCAGGCTCACACCAACTATACGTTGGATTATTACCAGCCTATGTGGAGTGCCCAGTATCACGGGAGACCATTTGTTCCAGAGGACCCGATTCCTGCTTTTTCACCACCTCCTATTCATGTTCCGACATATCGCCAGGGAGGCGGTTCTTACTTCTCACATGACCTAGGAGGATCTCCTCGTGGCCCTGTGCAGTTTGGTTCTTTTGGCGGTAGATCTTCTGTTGATGCAGGTACTACTAGTGCGGATTGGAGACCATGGCCAGGTGCTGCTGGGCGAACAGGTGGAGATGCTGGAGCTTCAGGCTCAGGAGCCGGTGATGCACCAGAGCAGACGACTAGCTGGGTGGATGATTTCTTTGGTTCATCTGGAGCTCCTTATGGCTATCACGGGCAGCATCAGTAGTGATATGATGATTGATGATGATTATGATTCCAATCTGGTAATTTGGGATGGAATCATATTTGATGGTTATTTATGGTGTTTGATTTGATGATTCGGATGACTGTACTCTCTATTTCATTATTCTGATTGCTGGTATCCATCCTGCGGGATGATGAGACATTGTATTGTCATTTGTTATTTTTCTTTTCTTTTCTTTTTAGGTTTTTATTTCTTTGGTTCATCTGGAGCTCCTTATGGCTATCACGGGCAGCATCAGTAGTGATATGATGATTGATGATGATTATGATTCCAATCTGGTAATTTGGGATGGAATCATATTTGATGGTTATTTATGGTGTTTGATTTGATGATTCGGATGACTGTACTCTCTATTTCATTATTCTGATTGCTGGTATCCATCCTGCGGGATGATGAGACATTGTATTGTCATTTGTTATTTTTCTTTTCTTTTCTTTTTAGGTTTTTATTTCTTTGAATAATTACGTAGATGCTATGATGGGTTTGGATATTTGTTTTGTTTGAAGTAGGAATTGAAGCAGGTATTTGATGGCCATTGTCCAAGACAAGTGTGGGGGGGAACCCTTTTGGATTCTCTTCCCATCTATATTTCTATGGCATCAGTTTGTTGATTATGTGATGGTGTGCATATGCTGGCAGTAAGTTCAGCGCCGCGCTTTGTTTGTTGCTATGTTTACTGCACACGTAACTCTCGCACTTTCCGTTTTGTTACAAGTTGTTTCTCCCGCCAACCACAGTGTCCTTCCTATTTCGGAGGTGCAATTTATGAAACGGGGTCGACTAACTTGTTTTAAAACGGATTGTGTCCTTATTCCGGTATGTGCTCCGATTTTTCGATTTTGCTTATCCCTATTTACCTTTGTTTGACCGAATATGGACATTGAGGGCATTGTCCATCTTAAGTGTGGGGGGGAACCCTTTTGGATTCTCTTCCCATCTATATTTCTATGGCATCAGTTTGTTGATTATGTGATGGTGTGCATATGCTGGCAGTAAGTTCAGCGCCGCGCTTTGTTTGTTGCTATGTTTACTGCACACGTAACTCTCGCACTTTCCGTTTTGTTACAAGTTGTTTCTCCCGCCAACCACAGTGTCCTTCCTTTACTAGTATTTTGGTTAAATTTTTAAATTTTTGAGGCTATAGGTTTTGTGCAAAGACGAGAAATGAAGTGAACCCAAAATTTTGCTAATCTAGGATAGAACTTGAGATTGGTTACTTTTTGCTTTCCTTTCCTAGTGCTTGTGGCATTTCATCGTTCCAAGGGGTCATAAGCTTGTTCCGAACTTCAAATAATCTAGGTTGCTTGCGAATTGTACCTTAATAATGAACCTAATGTGAATAATAGCTTCACTAGATGATGTATTGGTAGGCACCGCTTGAGGTTTTCCATTTGAATTTTGCAACTTGTGTGCATAAAGTGCTTGAAATGTGTTTAACATGCTTGTGGTAGTTTGACTTAACATATGGTTTGCACACCGGATGTCCGGTCCTTAATTCTTATGTTATAGGTTGTGGCTCTAGTCATTATGTTTGGTCTTTATATCGGGGTGTCTGGGGTGCTTCGGCATCAAACGGGTGGCACATGCGGGGACACGCGCAAAACTTCTTTTTAATAGTCTAATGCTAATGTGGGCTTTGAGATTCGGACAAGTAAGTCCTTGGGGTGACCTCGTTTCACCTAGTCTACCTAAAGCTTCCAACTTGGGATAGATTGACTGAAAGTTCGTTACATGGGTCTCATAGAAACTCACGGGTATTAAATTATAAAACCTTTTGTTCTCGTATGTGTTAGTGTTTAGAGCATGGTCTCTGAATATGCAGCCCAACCTTGAGTCTAAGTGATACGTCTCTTAACGATACTTGCGTATCCGTAGCGAACCTCTGGCTAGGCGCTTAAAGTACACTTTCGTATAATCACCCGATGTATGGATAGAGTTGCAATTCTAGACCGTAGGAGTATGTTTTGTCAAGGGACTCACAACTATACCGTAATGAAAACCTAATGGAAAACCAATGGCGTGAGTGTTTAGGTGGACAAATATACCAATAATCATTGTGGAATATTGCTTATGTTGCCAATAATAATTGTGAAGCTTGCTAGTAGATTATAGCTTAGTAAGAACGAGCTTAAGGTCAATTAGAATGATAGAAATGTTAAAGAGGTGAACACAAGCATAGGGAGGATTCTAATTGTAACTGAAAGATGGTTTTGTTATAGATTAGTAGAATTTTCTGATTTCGTCTAAAACTTTGCTCATTAGTTTTTAAATGCATTTGCTTTTGGTATTCAACACCGCTTGGTTGGAATCTTCCCATATAACCATGTATCGTTTTGTGACATTTTGAATTGGGTTATTAAGATTGATAAAGTTTGATTTGCTTGAGGGCAAGCAAAGCTCAAGTGTGGGGGGATTTGATGTGACCAATTTATACCCATCGCCCACATCATTATTGGCCTTGTTATTAAGTGTTTTTAGTCGATTTTGTTGGCATTTGGCGCGTTTATGTGTTTGTTAGTGTTGTCAGGCTCTAAACAGGATACGTGTCCATTTGGTGTAAGTTCGGATGATTTCATAGGCCAAGATGTTGATTTGTGAGTCTGAGAGTTGTTCAGGGTTGTGAAGATAGAAAAGTCCAGCATGATTGGACTGCGCCGCAGTGAGGAGTGCATATGCCACTGCGCCGCAGTCATCTAATGGAAAGGCGTATTGAGACCAGTTATATAGCACTGCGCCGCAGTGGTGGTGACCTAAACCCACTGCGCCGCAGTCATCAAGTGCCAAAAGGAGGATAAATTCCAGTGATAATGCACTGCGACGCAGTGAAGGCAACATATATCACTGCGCCGCAGTGGGACGTCATATGCCACTGCGCCGCAGTGAGGAGTGCATATGCACTGCGCCGCAGTGAGGAGTGCATATGCACTGCGCCGCAGTAAGTCATATGCACTGCGCCGCAGTGAGGAGTGCATATGCACTGCGCCGCAGTGAGAGTGCATATGCCACTGCGCCGCAGTGAGAGCATATGCACTGCGCCGCAGTGAGGAGTGCATATGCACTGCGCCGCAGTGAGGAGTGCATATGCACTGCGCCGCAGTAATATATGCACTGGCCGCAGTGAAGTCCAGCATGATTGGACTGCGCCGCAGTGAGGAGTGCATATGCCACTGCGCCGCAGTCATCTAATGGAAAGGCGTATTGAGACCAGTTATATAGCACTGCGCCGCAGTGGTGGTGACCTAAACCCACTGCGCCGCAGTCATCAATGGAAACTGCGCCGCAGTGAGGAGTGCATATGCCACTGCGCCGCAGTAATCAATGGAAACGCGCCGCAGTGAGACCAGTGATATGCACTGCGCCGCAGTGAGGAGTGCATATGCACTGCGCCGCAGTGAGAGTGCATATGCACTGCGCCGCAGTGAAGTCATATGCCACTGCGCCGCAGTGAGGAGTGCATATGCACTGCGCCGCAGTAAGTCATATGCCACTGCGCCGCAGTGAGGAGTGCATATGCACTGCGCCGCAGTAAGTCATATGCCACTGCGCCGCAGTGAGGAGTGCATATGCACTGCGCCGCAGTAAGTCATATGCACTGCGCCGCAGTGAGGAGTGCATATGCACTGCGCCGCAGTAAGTCATATGCACTGCGCCGCAGTGAAGTCAATGCACTGCGCCGCAGTGAGGATGCATATGCACTGCGCCGCAGTGAGGAGTGCATATGCACTGCGCCGCAGTGAGGAGTGCATATGCCACTGCGCCGCAGTAGAGTCATATGCACTGCGCCGCAGTGAGACCAGTCATATGCACTGCGCCGCAGTGAGGAAAGGCATATGACTGCGCCGCAGTGAGAGTCATATGCCACTGCGCCGCAGTGAAGTCATATGAACTGCGCCGCAGTGAGGAGTGCATATGCACTGCGCCGCAGTAAGTCATATGAACTGCGCCGCAGTGAGGAGTGCATATGCACTGCGCCGCAGTAAGTCATATGAACTGCGCCGCAGTGAGGAGTGCATATGCACTGCGCCGCAGTAAGTCATATGAACTGCGCCGCAGTGAGGAGTGCATATGCACTGCGCCGCAGTAAGTCATATGAACTGCGCCGCAGTGAGGAGTGCATATGCACTGCGCCGCAGTGAGAGTGCATATGCCACTGCGCCGCAGTGAGGAGTGCATATGCACTGCGCCGCAGTAGTCATATGCACTGCGCCGCAGTGAGGAGTGCATATGCACTGCGCCGCAGTAAGTCATATGAACTGCGCCGCAGTGAGGAGTGCATATGCACTGCGCCGCAGTGAGAGTGCATATGCCACTGCGCCGCAGTGAGGAGTGCATATGCACTGCGCCGCAGTGAAGTCATATGCACTGCGCCGCAGTGAGGAGTGCATATGCACTGCGCCGCAGTGAGGAGTGCATATGCCACTGCGCCGCAGTGAGGAGTGCATATGCACTGCGCCGCAGTGAATCATATGCCACTGCGCCGCAGTGAGGAGTGCATATGCACTGCGCCGCAGTAAGTCATATGCACTGCGCCGCAGTGAGGAGTGCATATGCACTGCGCCGCAGTGTATATGGACTGCGCCGCAGTGAGGAGTGCATATGCCACTGCGCCGCAGTGAAAGGCGTATTGAGACCAGTTATATAGCACTGCGCCGCAGTGAATGTGATTGCTATGTTTTAATTCAAGAGTTGATTCTATTATCGTTATATTGAGATCTTTATTGATTAATTCCTTATTCTTTATTCTTTGTGAAATTAATAATTTATTTGTTCATCGTTAGTGGTACTAGGTGAATAGGTATTTTATTTCAATTAATTGTCTATGATTGATTGTCTCCGGTTGGTGGTACCACGGTGAATGTCATTAGAATAATAGGTATTAATTGGTAAACGTGTTTAGATACGGTTGGTGGTACCACGTATTTATTCACATAGATATGATTGATAATTGTTAATCAAACAAACTAATTACTAGGGATATTTTCTTAAGCATTGGTGGTACCGGCTTAGGTAATTGAACTAGCAAATTAGGTGTTTGGGTAATTTGCAAGCGGTTGGTGGTACCACGTAAGCATCTTTATCCTTACACGATTATCTATTCAACTTAATGAATTTGATCTTAATTTAAAGCAATCACATTTGAAGTCGAGGGAAGTCAAGGTGGATGAATTTTAATATTATTGTCTGAAGTTTCATTTCATTTTATGTTTTTAATTTTCTGTTAAAAAGAGATTGAAGTAACACCCTTTTTCCAAACCATTTTATGAAACAACTAGTTCAACCAATCCCTGCGAACGAACACGGTCTTACCTGTTAACTATATTACAAACGATCGGGTCCACTGCCCGTGAGTGCGTAGTAGTGAGTTTTTAGGTGATTCTAGTTTTAAAAATATAAAACTCGATTTAGCACATCAGATGCAACTGGAGACTCTCCAGGTTATTCAGTAATACTGGACCTAACACTAAGTGTTATACTTTGCAAGTTGTAGTACAATAATCATAGGATTCGATAATCCTTGTGTTGTTTATAATGTGTATGTGTGATTAATGCCTATATGTATGCGTGAGATACTTTCTTCTGAAATGTTTTAATTGGCAATCCTTTTGTTGTACTAACTTGTTATTTACTCGGCTTTTAAAGATGACACTTGTTTGTTTAAAATGTTGTGTTTCCTCAGGTTGGACATTGAAGTTTGCTTAGAGTGAGACTGGGTAGATGTTTGCTATAGAAGATGACATTTATTAGTCTTAGCCTCATTTATTTAGATGACGATTATTATATCGTTTATTGTTGTATTTGTGATTATGAATTTTCTTGAATTATTGTTGTGATACAACGAAGTAACACCAAATATTTTGTTGGCCATTCCGTTAAGAAATGGTTATGTTTTTATTGGGACGTTTCCGCATCTTAGTTATTTATTTAAAAGTTTTTGAAAATTCATATTTTTAAATGTCGGGTGTTACAAATCTTGAATGAAGCTCATATTGATTTGGATTTAGTATTCAAGTAACCTTCTGTTGTAAATCGTGCTTTGTTCTGTGATCGTCCCATGTTATGTGATTCCTATTGTGTTTAGGATAAGGATGTTGTATATCGTCATCTGTTATTATGTTTGGGATATGTATCTAGAGTTCAAATTGTGTTTATATTAAATATTAAACTAAATATTAATATTTATAATTTATAAAAATCTAATCTAATATTTGTTAATAAGTCATTAGGTTTTGAAATAATTTTTTGTAGACAATATTTCATATGTTGAAATTTTTAATTAATTAAATGATTGTAAATTTTAAAAAATTCTCCAAGTTATGGCTAAAAATAAATATAAATTAAGTATTCAGGGCTAAAAAGTGTAAATTATTGATGGAAAACAAAAAATGTAAATTAATGAGACTTTTTCTACAAATTAATATAAATACTAATATAATAATATATTTGGATAATGATTATTAGGATTTTTAATTTATAGTTAATCTAAATGATGACATAAGCGAGAGTTAATTTGATGAAAATGAGCGATTTGATTGGTTAATAAGTCATTAGTTCAACTGTCTTATAGTATATATTAAGATAATAAAAGAAAGTCATAACACAACTACGATGTAATAAGAAAATAAAGAGAGTGAAAAAATCAATATAAAAATATAACAAAGAAAGGGTTGTAGTGTAAAAACTTGTTAATTGGTAGGTTTTGGCAAGCAAAACGAACCAATAAAAATGCGCCACGTATATACGCAAAAATTTATCAGAAAATATCAAAACTTGCCAAAAGTTGTCGTAGCCGAAAAATCAAAACAATGCCGAAAACAATAAAAGTTGCCGGGAAACATAAACGGAAAATAGTTTTGTAAACAATTTTGGGCTCAATTTTGAAAGTCGAATACGTCATGACTGACAACCAGAAGGTTTACCGCGCCAAAATACACCTCGGATCATTCGAGTCTCATTTTTACAAACATTGTTATCATCATCGCCCATTCAATGCAAACCAGCAACCTAACTTGTTCAACAATATCATCACCGACAACCTATTAGTTTTCAGGACACTATTGCTTTAAATGGAACAAAAACAGTAACACTACAACTATATAAAGATTTCGGCAACGCTACTGCAATATTAACACTATCAAGCAAATCACATAGTAATTAATGACAATATTAAGCAGCAAATATACATAAACAGTAAGCATATAAACATATAAAGCAACAACATTAACATATAGCAGCAGTAGTGACCAGAAACCCTAAAAAATGGGCCAGAAAAAAAACAGGTCAGAGATGAAAAGAAAGCCCAAAACAAGGACATGCAAACCCTCATACAAAAAAAAAAAAAAAAAAAAAAAAAAAAAAAAAAAAAAAAAAAAAAAAAAAAAAAAAAAAAAAAAAAAAAAAAAAAAAAAAAACCCCAAACGGAGAAAACAAGGGTTGCCAGAAAAAAATAATAGGGGTTTCAGGTCTCGTCGAAATAATAAGGTCGAACATTGAGGAGCATCGCCATATCGATTTCCGACATCTTTTCATGCAATAGAAGCAAAAAAAAAACATAATATTAGCCTTAAAATCAAAACCCCCAAAAAAAAAAAAAAAAAAAAAAAAAAAAAAAAAAAAAAAAAAAAAAAAAAAAAAAAAAAAAAAAAAAAAAAAAAAAAAAAAAAAAAAAAAAAAAAAAAAAAAAAAAAAAAAAAAAAAAAAAAAAAAAAAAAAAAAAAAAAAAAAAAAAAAAAAAAAAAAAAAAAAAAAAAAAAAAAAAAAAAAAAAAAAAAAAAAAAAAAAAAAAAAAAAAAAAAAAAAAAAAAAAAAAAAAAAAAAAAAAAAAAAAAAAAAAAAAAAAAAAAAAAAAAAAAAAAAAAAAAAAAAAAAAAAAAAAAAAAATTATCGTGAAGAATAAAAAAAAAAAAAAAAAAAAAAAAAAAAAAAAAAAAAAAAAAAAAAAAAAAAAAAAAAAAAAAAAAAAAAAAAAAAGAAAAAGTTAGTGGCTTAAAATTGAGATTCCTGTCAGATTATCATAAACTAATTTGTATCTTACTCTAGAATTTAAGATTTTCTTAACTCAAAATGTTGATATGAAAATTTATTTTATGAGACTATCAACTCAAGTCTCAAAAGACTTTGAATGTTTAACAAGTCATATATTATTATTGTTTTTTGCTTATTTACTTAAGAAATTTGAAGTTATCGTTTATAAATACGATATTTTATACTTTTATTAATTACTTTTCCATATAAAGGTCATGTTCATTGCAGTTTCAAACATTCGGATAGTTTTAGCTAATGAAAACATAAACCTTCTTGGTAGAAATGGTTATGGAGTCATCACACAATGAGACATGGTTTTAAAACTAAGTTCTTGTGATCGAGTATTCCGCATATGCCTTTTTGATTTTTTTTTCCGAACATTCAGTCGGTACACGACATCGGGTAAACCACACCGTATTATGGTGAAGCCTTGCACGTACCCTAGATAACGAGATGTTGACCATGAGCCGTTACAAGTATTCAGAGGGAAAAACCCCAAGGTTTTGCCATCCCTAAAGATCAAACTCAAGACCTGGGGTAAAACTGGGAGTGCCTCTGACCATATGGGTTATGTACGTAGTTGACTCATCACAATTTTTAAAGAGAGAATTTCATATATTTATTGTTTGTTGTCATATATTAATGCTATTTTTTTAATTTTTTTTTAACGACTCATTAATGCTAACATTGATTCTGTGATTTGTAATTCTTTATTTAATCCGTATTAAATGGTATTTCAAATGATTTAGTGGTTGTTAAACATTTATTAGTTGTATTCAATAGTATTTTTTTTACAATGAATGCTAGATTTACTTGTTGGAGTCATCTTCAATTTTACCCCAAGTCAAGGTTCGACTCTTTGGAGTGACACATTCTAGTGGTTTTTCTTTGAATAGTCTGTAACGGCCCATGATCAATATCTTGTAATTCATAATAGGTATAACGCTTCACCATAATATAATGAGGTGTCCCTTAATGTCGTGACTTATTGTTAAAAAAATTATATTTAGAAAAAATAAATTTACTAAGAAGTTACAAGGATATTAAAATTTTTTCTATAAAAAAAAGTATAAGTTGTATATTTATCAAATTACTCCGCAATTATATTTGGTCTTTAATCTTAATATATTATTTCATAATAGATATAGAAACTTATAATATTATAGTATTATTATTGACTTTATTTTATGATTTTGTGTCGTCTAGTAATTAAGTTACATTAGTAATTAAGTTTACATGGGTAACTTTTATAATTAATGTCTAAGGATATTAAAGCAAATATATTTAGGATGGTGTTGACATGATAAAGTATGTAAGTAAGTATAAATATAGGTATTTCAGTTCAACGACAGCTATAATCTAAAATATCGATTAATATATAATGAATAAACATGTAATGGGTTTATTCTTTTTTGCAGATTTTATTCATGTTATTTTAGACACTCCAGAAGAAATGTGTCAAGTATATGGTAATAACTTATTTGAGGGTTTGAACATTTTCATTATTATTCTTTTACCTATTTAGTGTATATATTAGTTGCGAAAAGTATTGCAATCACGTTTTTTGTTTATGCTTATAATTTACATATATTTTGGTTATCATACAGTTGGCGATTTCAAAACTTATGCTTATGATTATGCACCAGATCCTTGCGATCCCGGCACTTGTGCTATAAGATGCAACGAAACGCCTGGAATGAAGTGCATCGCGATGTCAGGATGTCATTGTAGTGCATGTATTTGTTGTATTAGTTATGAAAAATGTCCATGAATTCTTTTTTTCTTTTTTTTTTAACAGCTATTTTATTAAATAATTATCAAGAAGATAATGAAATTACAGAAAAGATAACATCGGATTTTGTAACCAATGTATCCAACTAATTTTTGTTTTACATCTAGAGTTACACCAATTATATGATAAAGAAACTAATTCATCATATAAACCCGCCTTTAATGTATTGCCTGACCCGAACACAATCTTGTTGCGAAATCTCCAAACTCGATCCTCTAAGAGAGAGGTTCAATCTAGTTGGTAATTTATCTAACTGCGCCTTCCAAGCAAACACATTGATTTTAATCGGCATCTCCTTAATCCATCTAGTTTGAGAAGACACAATTGGTAATTTATCTAACTGCGCCTTCCAAGCAAACACATGGTTTATTTACAGGAGTTTCATATTGATACGAAGACCAGAAGCTAAGTGAAAACATTTCAAAACCTGAATAACCGTAGCAAGGTTATACTTATTCCATTGTCCCATGAATACAACATCGTCCGCATAAAACAAGTGAGAAATTTTCCTTGACGTTCCAACTGAAACTCCTGTAAATAAACCATTATCCACCACTCGTTGAAAAGAAAGATGTAAACTTTCCATCACCAATATAAACAAAAAAGGAGAGAGAGTATCTCCCTGTTTAAGAGTTAAGACCTTTGTGGAATTGAAATTCATTTGTTGGACTTCCATTGTCACCAAAACCAAATTTCTTTAAAATTTCATCCAAATAATCCCAACGAACCGAGTCATAAGCCTTCTCAAAATCTACCTTGAAAATCATTGTTTGTTTCTTTTTGTATTTGCACCATGATATAATCTCATTTAATATGAATGGGCCATCAAGAATTTTTCTATCGGCAACATATGCGAACTGAACTTCACTCACAATACTCCCTACTACAGAACTCAAACGATTCGCTAGTATTTTAGCGATAATTTTGTACATGCTTCCAATTAAACTAATCGGACGAAAATCATTCACCATTTTTGCATCCGACTTCTTAGGAATCAAAGCAATAAACGATGCATTGCATCCTTTAGGAAATGAGCCAGATTTGAAAAAACTAGTTACCGCCTCTGTGACGTCTTTTTCAATAACGTTCCAATATCTTCTGTAAAAGTCAAAAGTGAAACCATCTGGGCCTGGTGACTTGTCTGACCCACAGTCCCAAACTGCTCGCTTTATCTCTTCTTTTGAAATATCATTCTCCAGATCAACTTTCTGGTCCAACGATAACTTATTTGGAAACTCCATATCAAGAGGTATACGAAAATTACTTGGTCTACCAAAACGTTCAGCAAAATGTTTAAAGAACTCTTGCTTTACCTCTGTTGGATCTTCTTTCCACTCACCATCTACAAGTACCCCTCGGATTGCTAGTTGAGTACGTTTTTTATTTAGAATTCCGTGAAAGAATCTCGAATTCTCATCTCCTTCTATCGCCCATCTCACTTGATGTCAATGTCATGTGCTTAATTAAGAAAATAGGCAGAGAGCTTGAATATCTGCTTAGTGGCACTTCTTTTACTTCGTGTTACATTTTTTTATGTCACCAAATAACATTTTATTTGTAGTGAAGGCTTCATTGATAACAGTGCAAAGATTGATATACTTGTCCAAAACCATTTAACGAATTGTAAAAATGACATAACATAATTGCATGCTTACAAATAATTGTTATTGTTATTAAGAGCTTGTGATTTTAAAGCAAAACTTGTGAGGCTATGTGAACAAAAGTCCCATATTGCAACATTATTTGCTTTCACATTTTTCACGTTCACGTTCATGTTTTTATATATAAGGACCGTAATACCCCATGTTTTGGAAACGTTAATCATCAAAATTGTATTTAGTGTTCAAAAAAATTAAATGGATCTTAAAATGTTTAACAAATTAAAAGTATGAACTAGAAAAGAGAGGTCGTTGTTCATCTACTTTTAGTTATCTAATTGAAAATCCTTGTATAATTATAGTTTAGATAAAAATAAAACTGTTGGTGTTACCCACACAGCCTCGCTACGGAGCCTACACACAGACTACTTCAGAGCCGATAATTAAGGAAAGGATATGCATTCTATCAATAACGAGATTTATACTTATCTCTAAGATAGTTGGTTACGCAGAAGATAGCTACGAATCCCCTAAAAGCGGCAACAAATCTATTCCAATAGGGAAAAACCCTACTTGGAGGACACGATACATTTACCCTATAAAAAGGGACACAATACACATAATTCAGATCATCTTCTACACTCACAATACACATACAACACACATATACTTGGCGTACAAAAAAGGCTATGCCTTACCAATAAGGGAATCGCCAATATACAACCATAAACCCCTCATCCTCTCCGTTCTAGGACCCCGGTTCGGTGTACAAACAATTGGCGCCATCCGTGGGACGCATTCTATTTGCAACCCATCAACCACCAAAAATCACAAAAAAGTTTTTTCACAAAACCCTAATCCTAGAACATGGATGATCCAAACGGTGCACCCGGGTTTCACGCAACGCAAACCGGCCCTGCCCAAACCAATGTAAGTGTAGATCTGAACAGGACTGTGGGAGGAGCACCCATAACACCTTCCTGAGGAGGAGCAACCATCGCCTCCACTTCAACGCCTCTGTTTGATGAGGCATACATACGCCAAAACCATGAAAGCATTATCAACACCTTGCGTCACCTTCAAGAGACAGGGGTGATAACTGGAAGGGCGATCAATTTTGACGAAGCCTTCGATGACTATAATACACCACCCAACGGGAGACAAAGACAACCTACAAGAATGCAGAACGTCACGCCAGGAAGTATTTCAGAAGCACCACTAGGTAATGATGCTACGGGAACCCAGTCCAATTCACAACAACAAAACACCACAGCCCCTGAAGCACAAAATCAAGGCACCCCAGGTTTTCAGAACAACACCCAGGGTCAACAACACCCAGGATCTCACACCAATACTGTAACATCCGTGACTTTTGACCGTTTGACTTTACGCGCAAATTGACTAACAAGGTTTAAATTGTGATGTACTTGGAGCCATTTTATAATTTAACGACATAATTTAAATTGTTTCATGACTAAACGACTAGTGACATACTTGACGGGTCGGTGAATTGACTTATTATATGTTACGACACTAAACAAATTGTGATGTTGCTAGAATTGAAACGGGTCAACTCATGGACTTAACCCTTACCCAAGACCCACACCCATAACCCAACCCTATCCCCATCTCATCCATTTCTTTATCCACTCATTCAATCAATCTTTCACTTCTCTCTCCATATTGAATGCAAGAACATTCTTCTCTCTCTCTCTAAATTCTTCATCTTCATTTATTGTAATTTAAACAAGATTAAAGTTAGAAAAATAATCCTCTTCATCATCTCTATATTATATCAAAAGGTTGGTCCTCAAAGTGTAAGGAATCTTCTTAATTAGCTCATTTTCGGACTTGACATTTCGGGGAAGACTTGGTAAGTGAAAATCTAACTTGAATCCTTCATTTTGTGTTATTACTTACATTCCTTGGTTAATAAAACGAGTTCTAGTCGAATTGAGTTCAAAAGAATTTTAGGGTTTACCTAGGGTTTCTCATGAGTCAAAACGGTTTAGGTCTTGATTTGAAGTTATGGATCGAATCCATGAGGTGGGTTAAGTGTATTCAGGTTCATTTAAGTCTATTTATGCACCAAAACAAGTTGTTAAGCTTCCCATATCGATTAATGGTTAAAAAATGGAGTTTTTATGGTGTTTGGGTCGTTTTTCCTTCATGAACTGCTGCTGCTCGTTCCTGGTCAGACCTGGCGTCTGTTACGCCTCTCCTGGGCGTAGCTTACGCTGCCATGGTTATGCATGGGCGTCTGGTACGCCACTATGGGCGTGGCTTACGCTGGGGTGCAGCTTGAGGCGTCTTGTACGCTAGGAACACCGTAATCTACGGTGCCTCCTTATCTCTTACACTCAATTACCCCTGTTTACGTTAAAAACCTTGCATGAGACGCCAAAAACCACAATTCTGAGCCACCGTATGAGACGGTGGCAGGGTCGTAAGTTACGCTGGGCAAAACCCAGCCACCGTAAAGTTACGCCACCTTGGCCGTAATTTACGATGCTCTATTTTCTTATTTTTCCAGATTTTCTAGTTCATGGCTCACACTTCTTGGATTGATTTGAGCTTTCATCTGGACCTTCCTTGGACTTCCTAATGCCTTATCTTAGTTTTAAAGTCTTTCAAAGTCGTGGAACACTTATGAAACAAAATTGGAGTTTTAACTTTACATTATATACATGTGTTTAATGCTAGCTTTTGAAACACAAAACGACTCTTAAACGATTCAAATTGTTCCAAATTGGTTCTCGACTGCTCTAACGATTATATCGAGCCTCGGGAGTCTTTAAAGACACAAGTCACCCTTTTGAAGACCTAATTAGGGTTTTGACACAAATAAATGACGAATATGTATATATCGAAATATTAATGTGTATGTATATTATCAAAATTATAGGTCATGGACACGTGGAGCTCATTGAACGATCATAACTCGACTTTAACTCATTATTAGCTTGCTTTTGCCGATCAAGGTGAGTTCCGTAACTCCCTACTCAATTGAGATTCGGGCTGAAAAGTGTACACATACGTGCTTGATTGTTTGATTGTTTGGTTGATTGGCTTGAGTTACGATTTGTCTTATTGCTCGTTTGATTGCTCGATTGAATGTTTTGATTGATGTATGGATTTGATTCATTGTTTGATTGATGGATGGTTTTGATTGATTGATTGATGGTTTACGCATACGATTGTGATGTTGTGATTTATTTAGGAAAGACGTACATACATGGAAGTCGGTTATGCCTTCAATGGGTTTTAGATGTGGTGGGAAGGTTGCGGGTGACCCTATACATAAGCATCTAGGACTCGTTGAAAGTAGAATCCTCCTAAGTGTATGTACGTATAGTTTTGGTTGGTTTGGTGGTTGATGATTGATGGACTTGTGATTGAGGTAAACACGCATATGTAATGATATGGATGTTGATGAGATGGATAAGTACATCCAAGTGTATAGATGTATACACTTGTGTTGAATTGATGAGACGTACATGACTCCGGGTATATAGACATATATACACCGATGATTTTGAGATGCCACATTGTTCATTGGGGTGACATGTGAGTATCGTTGTATTGGTGACTTGATAGTCACACTTATGATATGCATCACGACTTTGACATGCATACGGCACATATCTTGGTATTGACATCACTTGTGCATATTCATTACACGCATATGATTGCACTCTTGACATTGGCGTGCATTTAGCATATTTCTTGACATTGACATGCATTTGGTACAATTCTTGACAATGACAAACATTGGTACACTCTTGTTATTGATATCACTTGTACATGTTCATTATACATTTACTAACTATCTTGTATAGTTACTTGTATGATTACTTGTGTGTGACGAGGTTTTTCTATGAGCAAACCTATATTACGTGTCATGGTTGTATAAGGGCTACATGTAAGTTATTACTTGCCTTTATCTTGCTCACATTGTGATTATTTGATGATGGTTCCTTGTGATCCATTACTACGAACTCACCAACCTAGTGTTGACTTTGTTTAGTACACTTTTCAGGTAATCAAGTGAATCCGAGACGTGTTGGTTGACTGTTGCAGTTGCTAGGCTTGGACTTACGTGGATGATGTGTCTCAATATATACATATTTCCTACATCTTATTTTGATGATTTATACTCGTTTTGTAGCCATTTATACTTGTTTTGTGGCGCGTTATGTTGTTTGCTAGTGGTCTCAGATCTACAGCAGATACATTGCTCATAAAGGGTAGAAAATAGCTTATGAATCATCCATATGCGCTAACGGATGAAGCACGATGAAGAACGAAGCTGAAATGGAAATTCTGGGTTACATCGCGGCGCGACCAAGATCTCTCGCGGCGCGATCCTTCACAAAATCTGCCTCGCGGCGCAACCATGGAATCTCGCGACGCGACAAAAACCCCTGTATTGAAATGCTCCAGTTTTTGCACTCCTCGCGGCGCGATGGTAGGGACTCGCGGCGCGATGCGCTGATGGTCTGACGGATTTTCTCTCTCCTGGGTATAAATACAAGTCCCCACTCAGCCCTACACCTAATCTTGGACACCCCAACCTCCATACTTTCTCTCTAGCCGATTTTGAAGGTTTTTCAAGGGTTTTTCATCATCCAAACTATTTTGAAGACTGAAGATTAATTTTGGCTCTTGATTAGTGATTGTAGCTCGGTTGTAACCTCTATTTGGCTTATTACTTCACATTTGGTATACTATGTTCTCCTTTTTATTTGAATTCAAGTTGGTTTTACTTAACATTTTGTCAAGATCTTAATGAAGTGATTTCTTCTACTTAACTTGTGTTCTTGGTGATATTTGTGTTCTTTGATATTTGTGTTCTTGGTGATATTTGTGTTCTTGGTGATATTTGTGTTCTTGGTGATATTTGTGTTCTTGGTGATATTTGTGTTCTTGGTGATATTTGTGTTCTTGGTGATATTTGTGTTCTTGGTGATATTTGTGTTCTTGGTGATATTTGTGTTCTTGGTGATATTTGTGTTCTTGGTGATATTTGTGTTCTTGGTGATATTTGTGTTCTTGGTGATATTTGTGTTCTTGGTGATATTTGTGTTCTTGGTGATATTTGTGTTCTTGGTGATATTTGTGTTCTTGGTGATATTTGTGTTCTTGGTGATATTTGTGTTCTTGGTGATATTTGTGTTCTTGGTGATATTTGTGTTCTTGGTGATATTTGTGTTCTTGGTGATATTTGTGTTCTTGGTGATATTTGTGTTCTTGGTGATATTTGTGTTCTTGGTGATATTTGTGTTCTTGGTGATATTTGTGTTCTTGGTGATATTTGTGTTCTTGGTGATATTTGTGTTCTTGGTGATATTTGTGTTCTTGGTGATATTTGTGTTCTTGGTGATATTTGTGTTCTTGGTGATATTTGTGTTCTTGGTGATATTTGTGTTCTTGGTGATATTTGTGTTCTTGGTGATATTTGTGTTCTTGGTGATATTTGTGTTCTTGGTGATATTTGTGTTCTTGGTGATATTTGTGTTCTTGGTGATATTTGTGTTCTTGGTGATATTTGTGTTCTTGGTGATATTTGTGTTCTTGGTGATATTTGTGTTCTTGGTGATATTTGTGTTCTTGGTGATATTTGTGTTCTTGGTGATATTTGTGTTCTTGGTGATATTTGTGTTCTTGGTGATATTTGTGTTCTTGGTGATATTTGTGTTCTTGGTGATATTTGTGTTCTTGGTGATATTTGTGTTCTTGGTGATATTTGTGTTCTTGGTGATATTTGTGTTCTTGGTGATATTTGTGTTCTTGGTGATATTTGTGTTCTTGGTGATATTTGTGTTCTTGGTGATATTTGTGTTCTTGGTGATATTTGTGTTCTTGGTGATATTTGTGTTCTTGGTGATATTTGTGTTCTTGGTGATATTTGTGTTCTTGGTGATATTTGTGTTCTTGGTGATATTTGTGTTCTTGGTGATATTTGTGTTCTTGGTGATATTTGTGTTCTTGGTGATATTTGTGTTCTTGGTGATATTTGTGTTCTTGGTGATATTTGTGTTCTTGGTGATATTTGTGTTCTTGGTGATATTTGTGTTCTTGGTGATATTTGTGTTCTTGGTGATATTTGTGTTCTTGGTGATATTTGTGTTCTTGGTGATATTTGTGTTCTTGGTGATATTTGTGTTCTTGGTGATTTTGTGTTCTTTACGGAGAAGTTACTTGCTTTATTTTATTTTAGTTTGCTTTAATTGTACCCCAGGTGCTATTAAGGTTTTTGTTTGTTGTGTTGTGTTCGCAGGTTATTCACAGGTAGTAGATGAACACTCGTACTTCTGGGAAACCATTAGTGAGAGCCACATCTAACCCCGAAAAACTCAAAAAGCGCACCAAAACACAAACATCACAACCATCAACTTCCGACCCATTTTTCATAGACACCACTCCTAGACCCAGATCCGACCACATACTTCACGAGACTTATTATGAGTCGGGAAGTAACGAGTGGGGTTACCATTCCGAAAAAGAAGAACCACTTTCCGATAAAACACCTACTCCACCCGAATCACCGAAAACAACCGTCGACATGGCCGGTCAACAAAACCCTCCCGATCTCTTCAACATGAAGATCGAGGACCTTCTCGAACTATACCAACATCTCGCCAATCGGCCATCCGAGCCCCCGAAATTGACACTTTCACAGTGAAGGGCAATCACTTGCAAATGGTTAAAGATTTGTGCTTTGACGGAAGGCACAAAAGAGACCCTCATGAGCATCTTGACAAGTTTGAGATGATTTGCAACTTATTCAACTATGGGGAAAATCAGGCCAACAACGTCAAGATGAAGCTTTTTCCCATGTCTCTCACGGGAGAGGCTCATAAATGGTTGAAGGGTTTGGCACCGGATATCTTAACCACTTGGGGTGCGGTTAGGGAAGCTTTGATTGAGAGATTCTTTCCGGCTAATCGGGAAAGAGAGCTTATACATGTAATCCGATCTTTTAGGCAAGATGAGGATGAGTCTATAGTTGAAGCTTGGTTAAGAATGAAAGATCTCTTGTGGGAATGTCCCGGGCATGGGGTGAGTGACACCGAGATTGTGGGGATATTCATGGATGGGATGAATAGGGAGAGTTATGAGAAGATGGTGATGACGTGCGGAGGTAGTATTAGTTACAAGACCTCAAGTGAGCTTTGGAAGATGTTTGAGGATATGGCGAAAGCTCAAGTTTCTAGGACTTCAAAGAGAGATAGGAGGTCGTGAAAGGTAGTAGCTAGAGTTGATGAGGGTGAAATATCCGAGGTAATTTCTGAAATTCGGGCGCTTTCAAACCGAATGGACGAAAGGTTCTCAATGGTGGAGAACAACTTTGGTGGACTTGAGCAGGATGTGAAGATTATGGCCAGGGGATGTACTCATTGTGGAGGTCCACATCATCCCGATGAGTGTAATTTGATAGCTCAAGAAGATGGGAATTTTGTTCAAAATCAATGCCAAGGCCAATACCAACCTCTCTTTCAACGGGGTGGCAATTACCAAGGCCGATATCAAGGTAACCCTTCTAACTCTTTTAATTCTTATTCTAACAATCGTGGTGGTAATTTTCAAGGTAGGTGGCAAAAAGATGATAATCATGGAGCACCTCAACAACAACAACCACCATCACCTCCTAGGAAGGAAGAAAATCAAGATGAAGGCTCACCTCTCATGGGCATGATGGACAAGTTTCTCGATAAACAAGACAAGAGGGAGGAGGCTCAAGAGAAGAGAAATGCTTCAATGGAGAATTACTCCAAGATTTTGAATGACAAGATTGGAGGGTTGCATGATAAGATAGACATTAGCAACCGCAACAACCATGCTTTGATCTCCAACTTGGAAAAGAGAATTGATAGAATGGGAAACCAAGAAAGGCAACCGGGTACTCTTCCGAGCAATACCCAACAAAACCCGAATCAAGGCCAAGGAGGATCATGGAGAAATGGGGATGACAAGTACAAAGCACCCAAACACCGGAATGAAACCGTTAATGCCATAACCACACGGTCCGGAAAGGTAATTACTCCTCCTATTGATAATTCTTGTATTTCTAATGTTTCTCCTCGAGTTGGGCAGTTTGAAGAAGATGTTGATGAAGAGGTAGAGATGGAGTCACCGCCGGTGGTGACCACTTCGGTTCCCTAAAGCTACACCAATCAAGGAACCCGAAGTGAAGCCATACAAGCCCAAGATTCCTTTTCCTCAACGCTTGAGGAAGGAAAAGATTCAGGACCAATACAACAAGTTTTTTGATATGATTAAGACGGTTACAATCAATGTGCCGTTAGTTGATCTCATTTCGGGCATGCCTAACTATGCCAAGTTTATCAAAGAACTTGTGACGGACAAGAAGAAGCTTGATGAAGCAAAGGCAACTTTCCTAAATGAAGAATGCTCGGAGGTCATCCGAAACAAGCTTCCACCTAAGCTTTCGGATCCAGGGAGTTTTCTTATCACTTGTACTTTTGGTAAAAAATTGTCTTATAAAGCGTTGGCCGACCTTGGGGCAAGCATCAACTTGATGCCATATTCAGTTTTTAGAAAGCTTTCTTTGGGGAAATTAAAGCCCACTAAAATGAGCATCCGCCTTGCGGATCATTCTTTTCAATACCCATTGGGGGTGGCCAAAAACTTGCTAGTGCAAGTAGGCCAATTTGTCTTTCCGGTCGATTTTGTTATTTTGGAAATGGAAGAGGACACTAAGGTGCCTCTCATTTTGGACCGACCATTCCTATATACCGCGGATGCTATCATTCGGGTAAAGGACAAGGAAATTCCCTTGGGTGTCGGGGAAGACCGGATTGTGTTTAAAATTGAAAAAGCCTTGAAACATTCTTATTCTTCCGATGACACTTGTTTTAAGATTGATGTTATAGATAATGCGGTTGAATTGGAGATGTTGGAGCTTGTTGGAATTGATGGTGAAGACAATGATGATAGCTTGGCTAGCATTGGAGAGGGAGATGTCACTAATGACCAAGTCAAAGAGATTGAAGAGATTATGGCACTAAGCATGGATGACACTCCATTAGAGCTCAAGCCATTACCCGATCACTTGGAATATGCATTTCTGGAAGGTACATCTCTTCTTCCCGTTGTTATCTCCTCATCACTTTTGGGTGAGGAGAAGGCTAAACTCATGTCCATTCTAAAGACCCATAAAAAGGCCTTTGCATGGAAGACATCCGATATACCCGGAATAAGCCCCGATTTTTGCAAACATAAAATCAATCTAATTGAAAATGTAAACCGGTGATTCAAAGGCAAAGAAGGCTTAATCCTAACATGAAAGATGTTGTAAAAAAGGAAATTGTTAAGCTACTTGATGCGGGTATTATTTTTCCAATATCGGATAGTCCATGGGTTAGCCCGGTACATTGTGTACCAAAGAAGGGAGGGATGACCGTTGTAACAAATGAGAAAAATGAATTGGTCCCAACTAGAACGGTCATCGGTTGGAGACCGTAAGTTGAATGAGGCCACCAAAAAGGACCATTTCCCTTTACCCTTCATGGACCAAATGCTTGAAAGATTGGCGGGTAATGAATTCTTTTGTTTTCTAGATGGTTTTTCCGGGTACTTCCAAATACCCATTGATCCTAATGATCAAGAGAAAACAACTTTTACTTGCCCTTTTGGAACATATGCTTATAGCCGCATGCCTTTTGGTTTATGTAATGCACTGGGCACTTTTCAAAGATGCATGTTGGCCATTTTCCAAGATATGATTGAAACCTCCATGGAAGTTTTCATGGATGATTTTTCGGTATTTGGTAATTCATTTGATAGTTGTTTGGCTAATTTGGACAAAATGCTTGAAAGATGTGAAAAAGCGCATTTGGTGCTTAATTGGAAAAAATGTCATTTTATGGTCAAGGAAGGTATTGTGTTGGTGTTGATGCATGTTGATGTGACAACAACAACTTAGATTTGATTAGTCTTTTAGATTAAGACATTATGTTGTTTTATGTCTTATTCATTTATATGTAATTGATAGATTATGGACTTCGTGTTTTAGTAATGATCGATTACATGTTTTGGTGTTATTTATATGTATTATATATGATGTTTGTTATGTATGTTATACAAGTACAAACATAATATATGTTAGGTTTTCTTGTACATAAAGTACTTGGAAAATAACTAAGCATAGATGTTAGGTTTCTTGCCGGTAGTGTACCGTTGCGTCCACTGTTGCGTCCTGCTATACCAATATTGCCCAGATTGCCTACTTTTCCTCCTATTCCTTCAGATTACTTCCTAGTTAGGCGTATCGATGTTCTTCAGGCTCGTGTTGATACGTTAGAGTCTGATCTTACGAATGTTCGAGGTACTTTGACCTTTTTAATTAACTGGGTCAAGAATCAAGGGGGAGATGTTCCTGAAGAAGTTTGCAGATTATCAGCAGTTCAGCCAAGACGTCAGAATGATGATGATGATGCTGATAATGCTGGTAATAGGAGTGATTCTCGCCCAGTTTCTAACAAAGGAAAAGGGGTTGAGACTCAGGGGGAGACAGAAAGAGATACTACCCAGACTGGTACTTCTGGTGCGGGTGGATCAAGTGCTCCTCGAGAGGCTGAAGTTATTGAAGCACTTGACTCAGGTAATTCTTCGAAATCGATTGATTATTTAAGTGATGATCAAGTTGAAGCTGAAACTGAACGATTAAAGCGTGAAGTTAGGCAAAATTTGGACATGACTATAATACCGAAGAAAATGCTTTTCATTCTGTATTTGATAACTTATTAGATAAACAGCAAGAAGCAGAAACTGAAAGAGGAAAAGAATTACAGATTCAAAGGCAAACGGCCTTGGAATCTGATTCTGATTCTGATTCAACTTATGATCTTGATAAAGATTGATAAAGTGTATAT
>CM067170.1:120372135-120378805 GCA_034093135.1 Erigeron breviscapus | reverse complement strand
GGCTACAAAACCCCCATAATTGTTTGTTTATTTTCAGCCTAATTTTTGAGATTTAAGTGAGTTTAATTTCGAATTTTTTCAATTTTCTTCTTAATTTTGCTTTAATTCACTAACCATTGCTAAAGTTTGTTACTTTTGGTTAGTTTTGTTGATAATAGGATGAAGAAAGCAGCAGGAAAATTTATAAAGAATTTGTCCAAGAAAGGTGATACTTCATCAAGTCAACAACCAAAAAAGAAGAAAAGGCCAATGGTTCAAGATGAAGAAGAAGAAGAAAACTCACCACAGACAAGTGAAGAGATGGAGGTTGAAGTCGAAAAACCCGAATGGAGACAAGGTATACCTTTACATACTTTACCCGATGAATGGCAATTGATTTTGTTTAAAGAAAAGATGGCTGAGGCCAAGAATTTGATGGATCAATTGTTGGGTGAAAGAACACTTGTCTTGTCAGAATTCAGGGGGTTTGGGATGGTTGAAGCATTTGAGAAAATGGGTTGGAAACAAGCGTTAGTTTGAAGTAATAATGATAATGCTGAAATTTATTTAGATGGTATCATTAATTGGATGGGTACTCTAGAGTTGACTTCTGGTAATAACCCCCCTGTGACTACTAAGTTAGTTGGCACGGTAAATGGAAAAAAGGTAACAATGTCTTTTGCTACCTTAGACAAAATAGCCAAGTTTGACACGGGTGCTACTTCGGGGAGGGATTTTGATTATTTGGAGGAGAAGTATTTAACGGGGGTGGAAACGCCTACTAATTGGCTTGATATGCTTGCTGAGGTTTTTGTTGTCCCACGAGACAATATAAGTACAACCTTTAGGTTAAAGCGTGCTTTGTTGAAGCCATTGCCCCGTTTAATTATGTCAAGTTTGAGTTGGAATGTGTGCCCCCGAACTAGTGATAAGAGCATGGTTAGGCACCACGATGTTATTGTGTTATATGCCTTGGTCACGGGAAACCTAGCCTTATCACTTAGACAAATTATAATGTCTAACATTTGGGAGGCAAGAAATAAAAGGAACAAGCTTATCATTCCTCACCCTAAACTCATCTCTCGCCTACTTCAAATGAACAAGGTAGTTCCAAAGGATATCAATTTGTAGTTTTTGGATCATACTCCTTATACCATGAAGCGGTTGTTGAAAGGGAATGAGTGGGAGTTTCAGGATCATCCACAATTCAAACTCCTTAAGGATTTGAAAACTTTTGGTTATTTGATAGCTCCTAAGCAGGGGGTTTCTAGGGAGGAGGCGATAGCACAGTTGGAACAAATGGGTGTTAATCAGAGAGGTGAGTCTAGTGCAGTAAGAGGGGGTGTTGAAGGAAGGAGAGATGGTTTGTTAGGAGCTGGGATAGGAGGTACTGGGCCGAGTTTTGGTTACGAGCAGCCTAGCGATTATAATCAGTGGACATCCTATGAGAGGAGCATGTGGGATATGACTGCTCAGCAGGGTGTGCAGCGGAGGAGTTATGAGTTAGGTATGACATATGCTCATTAACAGGATAGGAGACAGCAGTTTGACTATTTTGAGCAAGTGCGCCACCATCAGGACCACATTGCGGTACTTGACTATGTGGAGACTCCTCTTTCATATGATTACAGGCAGCCGTATGTTCCTACCTCCTATCCATATTATCCTCAGAGTCACGATTCTGAGTGGTTCCCGAGACATTCTTGTGTTGGACGGGTTGAGGGGAGCTCGAGTGATCCACCACCAGCAGCCATTGATCCATTTGAGGCCCAATCTCTATATCGGGGCCTAATGGAGTCGATCTTTGGACCTCAGGGTCCACGACAGTGATCGGTACCTTCTATTTATTTTTCTGTTCTTCTTGTGTGACTATATGCTTCTATGTGTTTGTTTTATGTTTTTGCATTTTCAATTCGTAGGTAGATTTCAATTTATAGTTAATTTCATTTATGTTTTTAGTTTAGATGTTAATTTACCTTCTTGTAATATGGAATTGAACCAAAGAGACAAAATGTTTGAGTTATATTGGCTATACATGTTTGTAAAATGAGACTTTCTTGTGATTGGATTTGTACATGTAAGTGGGGCTAGGTAGTGTAGATTGGATTGCATGACATGGTTGACTTGTGAGCGTCTTGATAGAGTTGCTAGCAAGTAAAAACATAGAAATGTGCAAATAAGGGTAATATGCCAATGGTGAGTCATAATGCATGTATCACACTTATATATCCGTTATATCCTTCAATTTCATTAGAGAAAAACGTCTCGTCAACGATTGATTTAGATTGTTAGCGTAGCATGATTTCTCATGATTACTATATTGTGTGAACCATTATTGTACATTAGGTTAGAACTAGTGCACTTACCGTGTCGAGATCTCTAACCCGAATTATGTGCTTAAAATGAAAACAATCATACAATTCAATCCATATTCCACCTCACATCGTCATGAAATTCGTTAATTGTTCAAAGTTGTGCTGTTTATGATGAATCGAAAGAAAGAACAAAGTCAAGTCAAAATTGCAATATCCGGTTGAAAAAGTCCAAGTATATGGTCATAAATGAAAATCAATTCAATTATCCATGTGAGTTGATCAAAAAGAACCAAATGAAATGTTCCCAAAATCATTCTAGTAAATCACCCAAATGAGAATCATTACCGTATTTCATTCCATATTTCCATCAATCTTGTATGAATGCCGAAATGATAGTTTGGTGTTATGAGGTCTTGGTTCGATTTGTGTACTAGCCTATGACTTTTAGTGTGCAATAATGGGTTGAGAGCTTCATATATACATATTAGCACATCTTTTGCTAATTCACTCAAAAATATGAGTCATATATATATATATATATATATATTATATATATATATATTATATATATATATATATATATATTATATATATATATATATATATATATTATATATGTGTGTACTAGCCTATGACTTTTTGTGTTCAATAATGGTTGAGAGCTTCATATATATATATTAGCACATCTTTTGCTAATTCATTCAAAATATGAACCGAGGGGAGTGCACATTGTGAGAGTGTGATGCATGTATTGTGGAAAACTTGAGGTTTATTAGGTTTAATTGCACATTTATATATTTCTATTTGCTAGTCGTAAATCTTTTGATAGTTGTAAGTCTCATGAGTTGGTTGTGTTATGTGATTTGGTTTGCATTACTTAGTTTCGCCCAAGTGTATTTTGAAGATTGCTTGAGAGTTGAGTTTTACAAGTATGTATAATTGATATAACTCTTATATGGTGTTTCTTTGGTGATAGGAAGTATTATGAGATGGTAAATTGACTTGTCACATGATGAATGTCTTTTTCGGGACGAAAAAGAGTTAAGTTGGGGAATGTGATAAACGCCTAAAATGCATGATCTTAATGGATAAAAATGACACTTGTTGTGCTTGTTAATAGAAGATTAGGGCATTTTTATGTTTGTTGAGTGATTTCAGGCTATAGATAACAAATGGAGCTAATGTGAATCAAGAAACGAGTCAAAAGAGCCAAGATGCAAATTCTGGAATTTTGGATTTACAATGGGCGTATCTTACGCTGCCCAGGGGCGTAGGTTACACCAGGCAAAAACTGAAGGGGTGTAGGTTACGCCCAGATGAGGCGTACCTTATGCCAGTTGCTGTGCAGAAAATCCGAATTTTTGGGTTTTAATTAATTTTCAGTTTATATGACTTTTATGGACGACTTGGGAAGTTACCATTCATAATATTCACTCACAATAGCAGTTCCTAACATAGAGAAAACCCCAATATCATCATCAAATCACCAATTCATGAAGATGACAATTCAAATTGAAGATTCAATGATGAAGATGATAGGCTAGGTTTTCTTTTGATCATTCTCATGTGAACAATTATGTAAGCCATTTATGTTCAACCTTTCTCATATTCATGTTGGATTAGATGTTTAATTCCTCATTAGTCTTTTACATCTAATGTTGTTTGGATTGTTTGAATGATTATGTGTTTATGACTTGAATGAAATTCATCTATCATTTGGTTGTAACTTGTTAAGTAATCATTGATTATTGAATGAATCTCTCATGAACTTGTAGTTTTACTCTAATGAATTTGAAGTCTAGTTGTGTCAATTCCCCGGTTTTCATTATCGTGAATCATCACAACCGATTAATTTAATTCTTGAATTCATTCAATCCAAACATTATAACGAATCATGTCTATGTGATTTCCAACTAGTATAAGTTAGGTTACATATTTGAAAGCATAATTGAGAGCATGAGAATGATCTACTTTTATTTTATTGAATTACATTGTTAAGTTCATAATCAATTTTAGTTTAATCAAACCAATCAATCAATCAATTTTAAGTTTATGTCTAGTTTACTTAACTTTGTAAATTGTTTAACACTTTCCCATGATTCCCTAAGGATACGATACTCGACTTACCCATACTAGTTATAGGTATTTAGTTTATATTTTTGATCGGTCCAACGACAGCGATCAACGTGATACTATCGACATCTTTAATTCTGTTGTTAAAATCAAGTTTAGGGGGTAAGGAGTGGTAGCCGGCATGGTGATTTTATTCCTTGAACCCGGCGGTAACACCGCCGCCACCATGAAATTTATGGTTGAGCGGCTTGGGTGATAGTATGGGAACCCGCGGTTCATAAAATCAAAAGAGGAGGAGAAGCGTGGTCCTTGTGACCGTTTGTGGGACCCAATTTCAAAAATCCAGCCGTTACTTTTACTACATAAAAAAAAAATGTATCCCCTTTTTACCTTTATTTAACCAATTCTTCTTCCATTTCAAACACAACAACAATATATTCAACAAAAACACATACACTTTCACATACACTATAAAAATGTCTACTTCATCTTCATCCAACGAAATCATCCTCCCGCCTATGCTACCCGACTTATCAACGGGTAGTTCGTTTTTATTTTTTCAAGACGCGTTAGCGGCGGTGGAAGAGCTAGAAGACTCGGGTTTCTCTAATGACACCCGCGCATACATCGAGCGACATCGAGAAGAAGCCCATGAAAAGTTAATGCGTGATTACTTCGTGGAACCGCCAAAGTTCGGCGAACGCTACTTTCGTCATCGTTATCGCATGAGTAAAAGGTTGTTTTTAAAGATTGTTGGTGACATTGAAGCTCACTACCCGTATTTTCAACAACATACGGACGCAAGGAATAGAAAAGGATTCTCGCCGATACAAAAATGCACGTCGGCAATCAAGCAACTCTCGACGGGTGAACCATCGGATAACTTTGATGAGTATTTATGCATGGCCGATCGCACGTCACGCGAATGTCTTACCTACTTTTGTGAAGCGGTCATTAATTTATATCGTCGGGAGTTCTTACGTAGGCCGACATCCCATGACATCGCTATGATCCAACAGGCGCATGATGCGCGACATCACCTTCCCGGAATGCTCGGTAGTCTTGATTGTACGCATGTCGAATGGAGGAATTGTCCTAGGCGTTTCAAAGGGCAATACACGCGTGGGGATCATAAAGTCCCTACGATCATGGTTGAGGCTGTCGCTTCACAAGATTTATGGATTTGGCATTCGTTTTTTGGTCCTCCCGGGTCAAACAACGATATAAATGTGTTGAATCAGTCGCCGTTGTATGACTCAGTTCGAAATGGGACGGCTCCAGACTCATCATTCATTGTTCGCGGTCGGTATTACAAACGTGGGTATTTGCTAACTGATGGTATTTATCCTAGGTGGTCTACGTTTGTTAAAGCGTATCCACACCCTGTCGATCCAAAGGAAAAGAAGTTCAAGAGAGTACAAGAAGCGACAAGAAAAGACATTGAAAGGGTTTTTGGTGTTCTTAAGGGAAAATGGAAGATTTTGGAGCGCACGATTCGTTTTTTTGATTTAGACAAGATCGGCAAAGTCGTCGAAGCGTGTTGTATATTGCACAACATGATCATTAAGGACGACGGGAGGGCAATATCACCGGTTCATATAATGGACCCACCGACACCGATAGTGTATGATCCTAGCGTTTTACCGGAGTTACATGACGAAAACGTCCATCATCGTCTCCGGTATGATCTTACAGAGCATGTATCGGGTCTAGATTTGGCATACCTCGATGACCCGGCTTTTCAACCACCACCGATTGAAGATTTAATTTAGTATGTTTTAGTATGTTGTGTGTTTTAGTATTAAAAATAATGTTGAAGTGTTTTTTTTTAGTTGTTTTTAAATGTAGTATTGTGTTTTTATTTATAATATGTTATGTTTTAATAATAAAATGTTATGTTTTTTATTTATTTAAAATAGAAAAAAAAGTTGGGAGGGTTGAAAATTTTATGGAATGCCAGTAAAAGAAGTTGGGAGGGTTGAGTGGGAGGGTTAAAAAGGTAAAATGAGGTGGATAAATATTATTGGTTGGATTTGGGAGGGTTGATAAATTCTTGTGTACCACTTCTAGTCCCCTTAGTCCGGTAATTATGGCATTAGCCCGACTTATTTGATGTAATGTTTGCCATTTTTCGCATCTTTTTGAAGGACTTTTAGTGAAATTTGTCGTTAAAAATCAATCTAATGATATAGAATTTATTGGTTGTTGCAGCAGATATGATTCAAAAAATATCCGAAAATTGATGGGGTTTAATCACTGAAATGTCAATGTATTTTTTACTTTGTACGCTCAGTTGCACTATG